>JANRMT010062797.1:40905762-40980504 GCA_026402145.1 Polypterus bichir lapradei
AAGACAATGATTATATTTTTATATTATGTATATTAAAGAACTATCAATAACAAATCAAATCAAGTTAATAATATATTGAACAATTATAAAACGTAAAGCTGAATAAATCGGACTCTGCAGCTGCATGAATAAAAAAGTACCAGTTCTGATTAGCAAAAATAGCTCAAAAGTTGATAGAAATCTATGTTTTGTTCCTAATACTGGTATGCAAAATTTGGTTGCCCTAAGTGAAAGCACTCTCAAGTTATCGTGTTTACACACACACACGCACACACAGACATAATTCCAAAAATGGTATTTTCTGACTCAGGGAGGTCTAAAAGATTTAATCAAAATCACATTTTTGGACGATTACAATACTTTCCCTATGAAAAAGTAAATCGGACTCAGGGAGGTCTAAAACGCTGAGATTCATCAAAATCTTGAGGTCGAATTTTTGGAAGATTATAATACTTTCCCTATACTTCGTATATTACAAAGTAAAAATAATCTACATCATCACTTTTGTTATTTTATTACTATTGTAAGGGATTCTCTGAGACTGAATGCACTAAATACGGGCAAAACCCAACAGAAGCCAAAGAAACAGATAGAGAGAAAGAAAGAGGAAGAGGATAAGGAAGAGGAAGAGAAAATGGAAGAGAGAGGCACACCCTCACTAGTAATTGGAGAACACTTAAACGAATCCACTTTTGCAGGCTGGGACAACTCCTTTATTGTGAACGATGTTCTTGAAGTGAATTCTTCTAAGTTCAAGAAAAAGAAAGAGAGAAAGACAGAATGGATGAAAAGAGATCTGCAGTATTACCAGTGGACTTTACAGAGTAGATAACTTAATATACTGTACATTGAATGAATGTCACTTTGTCATCTGATTTTCAAATAAATCTAATACATACTAATATTTAAATATGTCATGTCATTTTCTAACTCACATAATCCAGACCAGGATCGTGGGGGTGCTGCAGCCTATCCCAGCTGGCCTAGGGTACAAGGCAGGAACAAACCCTGGATAGGATGCCAATTCATTGCAGGGCACACACACACCGGGGCCATTTTAGCAATGCCATGTCACATAACCTGCATGTCTTTGGACTATGGGAGGAAACTACCACTGTGCCACTGTGCTGCTCCAATTTTGTAAATACTCTCAATTGAATTTAACAATTTAAATGTCTCCAGTCAGTGTCACGTAACTCTGGATGTTACTGTAAATGCACTGTAGGATTTTTTTCAGATAGTCATACTGTTTTCACACATATTCAGGTTGCTTGTTGGACTACCATTACTACAATAAATAAAAGAGACAGCCTTCTGTCCTGTAAGGAAGAGCAGATGTTTTCTTTCCAAAGGTGACTTCCTTGGCAGAGCCCTACAATGGTTTATCTCCACTCCTCTTTTGTTGGAGTAGCTGGCCACTCTATGGCTGAATAATTCCTAAACTCCAGAATACAGGAAAGATGGCACTTGAAGGTTGATACATGCAAAGGCAAATTTTCGAGTTTCTGAGTGCACAAACTGATGTTATCAAAGTGAAGGAAGAGAAACATACATTTGGAGTTAAGTATATCTCTCTACCTACCTTCTACATGGAAATTCTGCACAAAAAACATAAGGCTAGTGATTGTTCAACCCCATTGTTGTTTTTCATAACTGCTCCTCACCACTGCCTGAGGTCAGAACATGTAATTTCACTGCTTGTCTCCCTTTAATACAAACTTGGGGCTTTGTGAGGATTATGTATTTCAAAAACAGAACAATCAGTGGGCGTTGGATACTTCCCAAAGATGCAGGTTGGCAAAGCCCTGAGCAAGAAGAGACACTGTCTTATCCAGGAAGAGGTTTGAGCAGGCATGGAGGAAGAGTGGGTGAACTGGACAGTGGGGCTCAGAGAGCAGGGAGCATGGACAAGGTGGGAGAGTGTACTACAGTGCAGGATTACCTGGTCTAACATCATGCAGGAAGACTTCCATAGTGTCTGCTTCCTTGTGCAAGCAGTCTATGATGCCCTATCCAGCCCAGCAAGCCTACACATCTGGGGCAAAAGTGAGACACTGTCCTGTCTTCTATGCTCTGGAAAAGGATCCTTAGAACATCTCCTCAGAAGCTACCCAAAGGCCCTTGGGGGAGGCCGCTACCGCTGGCGACACAATTAGTTGCTCAGGGAAGTTCCTGAAAGTATATCCACTGATATCCAGTTCAGCAAGTACCATCACACCATAAAAAAAGATCTCACTTTGTGAGAGAAACCCTGCCCACAACCAAAAACAAGGACAGGCCTCCTTTCTACGGCCCCCGACTAGCAGCTAGCTGCATGATGACCTGGATAAACAGTTGAAGTTTCCGCAACATATAGTCATGACATCACTTCGGCCAAACATGGCATCATCTCTGAGGTGACAAAACACCTGATCATGCTTGAACTGACAGTGCCCTGGGAAGAGCAAATGGAAGAAGCAAATGAGAAGAAATGTGTAAAGTAACAGGAACTGTTGAAGAAGTGCCGGGACTGAGGCTGGAAGATGCTCTGTGAGCCCACAGAGGTTGTCTGTAGAGGATTTGCAGGACATTCACTCTGCAAAATCCTCAATCAATTGTGCATTACAGGAGAGGCAAGGAAGGGGGACATTAAATCTGTGGATGAAACTGCACAGAAAGTCACCAGGTGGCTCTGGATTAAGAAGACTGATCTGTGGGTGGCTGCTACTGGGATGAAGACAGGGCTTGATCAACTCCGGCTGGGTCACCTGGATGAGGGTGTCTAATGTTGAAAGACCTGAAACATCCCATGACCCCAGGAACATCACTGAAGATGCGTCCTAGGGCATCTAGAAGATGAATTTTACACACGGACATGCTAAATGTCCTACTGTGATCAACAGCTCCTCATTGCCAGTAATTATTTAGCAGAAGTCTTTAACCAAAACAAGTTATAAAAAGTTAAAAAAGCTTGAAAGACACAAGAGTGATTAGCAGAAAACTACGAAGTTGGTGATGAAAGGGAAATGAATTAAACTTAAGCACATGAGATCTGACACTGCAGGTATATATTCCAAGTTAGATGACAACACTCCTGGCTAAATGACAAAGTCAGGGCAGACACATTACAAGAAGAAAGCAGAAGAAGCACCACATGCAATACATTGTAAAGGGGCATGTTTTTAAGGAGCACTTACTACATTCGACCAGGGCTTGCACTATTTACAACTTCATACGTGCCCATAAATCCTCCAAGATCTGTCTTTGCCCTACCTGGGTGCAACAAAATTCCACAAAAATGGAAAAAGCTTACATAAAATAAATAAGTACCTTACAAAAAGGAAGATAATGGACTATCATAGACTTTTTGTCCTTGATAATTATTATTTTTGAGAACCAAAACATGTACTGTTGGCTTACTTAACAGCAGTGCTATAAAGTATGTATGTGTATGCTCTTTGTGTGAGACCATGCAATCTGTGTTCACCTTATGCAGGAATGTGCATACAGATCTCAAAAACCAACATTAGAATATATTCAAATGGATGCAAATTTTTATATTTGACATTTGATTCTTGATTATAAAAATAGGTGACAGCTCTTGTATATTCCAGGATTAAAAAAACTTAAACAGGTTGGGGGGCCAGCGCAGTGATGGTCCTAGAAGGCTGATAAGAATCCATAATTCCTTCAGAAAGGAAACAGCAGTCGAGCTATTTCTACTGGTAAAGGCTGGACATTGTTGCCCAAAAGATACAATTTACAGTATGTGGCCTTCACAGAGATAAGCTGTGCAGTATGGAAGGCCAAATAATTGAAAGAAAAAAAATTTGGACGTGAATGTCACTAGGCTTTGAGCCCTAGAAACCAAGTTACTTGAACTATTCTATAACATTTCAGTAATTGTTTACCACTCTGATGCTGATCTTTCTCTTCATAAAATAGGTCATATGATAGAAATTGTCAAGAAGAATTCATAATTAATTGCAGAATTACGGTATTTGAGTGTTCCTCTAGAGTGTCTCTATCTCTTGCTGTCATCTCGTAACAGGCTTAAGTTTCGAATTTGGTGACACACACACACAGACAGGCAGACACACAACCATCCTCAAGATATCAACGTTTTTGGTATCGGGGACCCTAAAACGTCGAGATCTGTTGAAAACCAGGGATCAAAATTTTTGACAAATCTAAAGCTTTTGGTCTTCTCCCATAGACAATATGTTATGGTGGGGGAAATATGCAAAGCAAAAACGGATTGTACTTCATGAAAATGTCTTTTAATGTCATGTTGATGACTTTGCACCTGAAAATTATGACTTACCACATCATAAATTTGATTTAGTAGTTCATAATTGTGATCTACTAACACATACGTTAGACCTAGTATGTCTTAATTTGGTGCTTTATCTTGTAATTTTACTTCAGTGATAATGATGACACACTTTTAACCTCATAATTTATTTAGAACTTCATGATTAAGACTTAGGTTTGTACTATCTCATATGTAGGTATCTCATAATCATGATTTACTAACTCATATTTTTGCTTTGACAAGTCTTAATTTGGCTGTACTGTCTTATAATTTTAATTTAGTGAATCACAATAACTTATCATGGACAAGTGCTACATCACACTTTATCTTTAATTCGCGTATGAATGCAAGTTGCAAAAAATAGCTGACAAATGGATTGGACCACAAAACATGACATGCTGTTCCATAGTTTTCTTGTGGACAATGACTCATTATCAAACACTGTAAACTTTAAAGAAATTCATATTTTAGTCACCAACTCATTTTTCTTCCAAACTCTTCATGTCTGCCAGTGTAAATTCCATCTCACTTTCTTAAAAGAAAATGGGATAAAGTGTGATTTTGACCCACAGAATAAACAAAGGTGAACAACCCTGACATAGAAGATGACCAGAATGACTAAACCGCCTGCACTGAAAATAGCTTCAGGCCCTGTAGAGGACACAAATTTAGAACTAAAGCAATCATGTGCCACATTTTAATATTATGATGATCAGAAGGAGTTGCTGCTACTGTTGACTTATACTGTCACATTATATTAGGAAAGCCAACTGTGTTCCATTTAAACATTGTATTTTACCCAGTAGGACCCAAATTATCAGGCAACACAGCTTTTGAATATGTTTTTACAGTGTTTTTTTTATCAAGAAACCGACATGCATGCATTCCTGGAAGAGACAGGAGGTAAGTGACTCTCACAAATAAAAGTCAGCTGGGTCCTGATTTCAGTGGTGCGGATGACCTCTTGCTGGTATCAGCTATGTCAATGTACTGCCTTTGTGCGAGTTCTTGTCCATATGGCTACCACCTCATTGCTGGTAAATTCAGAAGACACTACTGATAACAACAACAACAACATTTATTTCTATAGCACGTTTTCATATAAATGATGTAGCTCAAAGTGCTTTACATGATGAAGAAACAGAAAAAAGCCAAAATAAATAAGAAAATAGAATTAGGGAAAACTAATTAACATAGAATAAAAGTACGGTCTGATGGCCAGGGAGGACAGAAAAAGCAAAAAAAAGAAAACTCCAGACGGCTGGAGAAAAAAAAAAATCTGCTGGGATTCCAAGGCCACAAGACCACCCAGCCCCCTCTAGGCATTCTACCTAACATAAATTACCTCAATCAGTCCTCGTGGTATTCAGGGTTCACATGGAAGAACGTAATGATGATGCTCATGTGGACTTCCTTCTGAAGCACTGATTTTCTGCCCTTTTCATCTCATGGCATACATAAACTAATTACTAAAATTCTGCAGCACACCGAAAAATATATCTTTTGCCGATATGACAAAAAAATAGGTCAAATTTTGATTGATTTACAAAAAAAAAAAAATTAATAATAATAATAATAATAATTATAATAATAGGAATTAACTACCCTTTTTGCTCCAAAGTGGCTTTATAAAAAAATCTTTTTAAAACTATTTATTTATGATACTTTGGAATAAAAAAAATAATTCTCAGAATTATCATGTGCCTTTACTTGTTTACAGTGGTAGTGGTGCTACTTTGCAGTAAAGTGATCACAGGTTCGCATCCAGGGTTTGAGTAGTGAGAAAAGCGCTATATAAATGTAAAGAATTATTTTTATTATTGTTACTATAATAATAATACGTGTGATCAAATTCGGCCGTGGTATAGTGGGGGATAAAGAGGGACACTAAATGTGCTTGACAATAAGACGCATTCATTGAAATAATTACATATGCAACATTAACATAATGTGTATATTATTTAAGTAAATGTTCATATAAGTTGATTATACAAAATAATTTTTAGTATACAAATGTGTAACAAGTTGATATGTAAACTGGTTATAAATGCATGTAATTATACATTTACTACTTTATATTTCACATATATGAGGGACATACAAAAAGTTTCCACACTTATATTTTCAGTAGCGACTGGGAGCCGGATTGAATCGGGCTACAAATTTTACGTTTGTGAAATCCATACTTTCTCTGCAAAGAATTATTTGTTTTATTAAGTCCTTGAAATTATTTTGTTATTATGGCACTGATTTGTGCTTAAAATAGACGTTTTCGGCCAGTGTAATGAAGAGCTGCCTGTTTAAACGGGGCTGCGAGACGTGAACTCAGCTCTTCGGCGTACCTCATTTGATTTTTTCTGGCAAACAAATTTTCAAAACAAACCGTATTTTACGACTCTAATCAGAGTCTGAGTAATAATTATGTTGGCGTGGTCATTTTAGATCTGAGATTGGCTAAAATTTAAACAATGACCGTTGCTAATACCCAGCCGTCATTACTCTGTTTCCCAATAGATGTCAGAAGGACGGATGCCAAAACCGAACTGCCCAAAGATAGATTTCGACGTACCAAGCAAATAGCGATACGTTCTAAATTACTTACGGATCCGGAGCTGTCGAAGGGTTTAAGTCAGCCAACGATGTTAGTCCTGGAAATTACGCCCCACCAAACCAACGTTCCATAAACCAACCGAACTTACTGTTATCTGCTCGAACCAACGCCGACTTACTATACTCGGCCGTCCAGCAGCGTCACTGAAGCATTCGAACATTCTTAGCCAATCATGCAATACTGTGTCCGCGTTTGCCACGTTGTGTTCTAACTACAGAGGCAGAGTCCCATTGCATGGTTCTAACTTGTATTAAGTCGAGGTATTGACGCGAACACCATGCATACGGGGTATTGACGCGAACACCATACATATGGATAGTATCAAATAGGTGAAGACGGAAGGAATAGTAACTGGGCATTAAAAAGTTGGTAAGACGCTGGGAAAATTGAATCGCAAACAAAGGTGACTGTAGAAAAGTGATGAAATTTGTTTTTGAAATTCTTAATAAAAAAAAGTTTTAAAACTTTTTGACCGTCCCCGGTAGTACATGTATATTATTAAATTGATACATAAATCAAATAAAATGGTATCAAATTTGCATCATAGACTTCTTTTGCATCATATTTCTTTAAAGAACTCTTTAATTTGTTTTAAAAAATCTTGCGGCATACTGTTCTGAAAGAATTAGATACAGCACAGGCAGCCAAAGGGAAATCCTTGTAATGCTCTTCATGTGAGGTACTTGTGAATCAGAGATGCAATTTGCTAAGCATTATTATAAACTCCTCATGGATGGTGGTAGTCACAGGGGATTGGGGGCACAGAAAGGAGAGAAATGTGTCTGTAGACAACAAAATGAATCGCACTCTTTTTAATTACTGAAGGTACGTTTGGTAAATTTGGGAGTCTGTTCCAGCTGTAGATAGTGCACTCTCTCTTCAGTAAGGTCTAAAAAGTGGCAGACATTGTTTTTTCATTGATGTTGATGGTTCTTTGTTATCCTTCATCAGATGTGGAAGGAGTAAACTTGCACATTGTAAAAGGAAATTTAAGACAACCAAAAGAAAAAGGTTGAGGCCTGCTTCTAGAAAGAGCACTGAGTTTGTGATAACACATCATGAAAATGACATGAAAATTGTGAACTTTGGAGACTGTGGAAGTTGCTTAATTGAACTATTTGTACATTTATAGCTTATACAGAAAATTAGGAGAGAAAATGACATTTTTGCTGGATAAAAGTCCATAGTGTTGTTTCTTTATGTTTCGTGAATGTCTGACTGGATTAAATAAGATGTGCTGTGAGCGCTCCACTGCTGTTGTAGCAATAAATCAATGATGCGAGTCTCTCTTTCTGTGACGTGCCCCCTGCTGTAGGACATATCTGGCTCAGCCTCCTTTGCTCTACTCGTCATGTCCATTTTGAAGCTGGCTTGAATGCTGGAGGGAAATCTCTCCTTAAATTCTTGTGAATAATGTGACAGAGACAGCTGACTGCTTTTGGACTCCCAGGTTAAACAAGCTGGACAACTGAGCTGCCAGTGTCATTACCAAAGGACTGCCAAACAATGTCCATTTTACTAATTAATGTACTCAATCAGTGGAGCATTGTGTAATGCTGTTACAGTATATGATTACTATCATTACTGAGCACAAACTACCGTATATACTTGCATTTAAGTTCTCCCGTGGATAAGTCGGGGCTCGATTTTACCGTATAATTTCTGGTATTTTATAATGTCGGTCATATAAGTCGAATGTGGAAAACTCACACTATTAGTTCAAGAGATTATGATATGCTAATGCCCACCTGAGAGAGTAACCACGGAGCACACTGCCTTTTTTTTCTATGCATTGTGCCTACGTGACCACACGGTAATACCCGAACTATTCCAAAGCGGCGTCTGCACTGTTTCGTGTTTTTCGTATCTCACACCCTCATACACCTTTATCGTAAGAGCATCCCTTATCTATGATGGAGCGTTTGATCCGAAGAAAATATGAAGCTGGTTTTAAATTAAAAGTCATTGAAGTGGCGAAAGAAATCGGTAACTTCACTGCTGCAACAAAATTCGATGTGTCTGAGAAACTGACGTGAGATTGAAGGAAGCAAGAAGATGTTAAAAAAAAAAAACTAAGTGTTGTATTTTTGAACGGGTGTGTAAGTCGGGGTCTAATTTTATGGTCGATTTTTCAGGTTTTAAGACCCATTTTATACATGAGTATATACCATTAATAAATATTTTGAATTCCTTGTAACATGACAACGATAAAGCAAATAATTCAATATACAACATTCTATAACTTAACTATTTCTGCTATGCTACAGATGCACTCAAATGTTTCCACCCACCTTCAACATCTTCTTCTTCATCTTCATCTTCACTTGACTCACTCACTTGGACAGTAATGGCTCTGCTTACAACTGGCGTCCAGTCAAAATAAATTCCAAATCCAATGTCATAGTTGTCAGTTGCAAATTCCCAGCAGACCTGCTTTCCCTCGGGAACAGTAGGGACATTGACCGTCAAGACATCGCCACGGTACACAGTCAAGACTTTGCCTTTCTCATGCCTCAGCTTTGCTTTGAATTCCTTGATGTCTGGAGAGGTCCAGACAGTTGGGACTTGCAGGGGAGGGTGTTGTTCTGCAAGACACAAAGCAAATGGTGAAAGTGGAATGAAACCTTCAGAGAATAATTAACTTTACAGCGATGTCCAGCGCTCACAGCCATGGGCACAATCCAGGACATCAATATTCATAACCAAAATGGACCAGGCAGAGTGGGAAGATAAGCAAGACTCTTAATTCCAAATAATAGCAGAGTTTATTAAAACAATGAAAATAGAAGTGCTCAAAAGTGCCAACAAATAGCACATTTTAATAAATAAATAAATGCAATACATCAAGTCAAATAAAAATGATGTCTCTGGGTGTAAATGAATATGAAAATCCAATAAATGTACTTAAAATCACCAAAGCTGAGGGGTAAACCCGTCTCATTTACTCTCTCTCTCTGTCCTCTTCAGGATATCAAGGATCTCAACAACATAGCCTGTCCAGCACACACGCCCAAACTGCCACCCACAGTTCCAAGAGCTGCCACCCTGTCTGGTCTTGATGGCTCCTCAGGGTGCCTTGTCCTTGGCACAGATGCCACAATGCACTCCATCACATCTGCTCCTCTGCTCAGCAGACTTGATTATGGCCATGACACAGAATGTCTGCAACAGCTCTTCCTTCAACTTGCTCTCTTAACTTCTCAGCATGACCACAACTGCCTATCCCACTGTCTATCTTTTTCCTCTCCCGTGGGCAATCACGTCCTTTCCTTTTGTTTCTCTCTAACAAAAAAAAAGAAAAATCTCCCAAAAATAAGTTTCACCTCTCACTAACTCATCCCCCTCTTTACCCTCCTCAGCTTTCAGCCAGTGCCCACTAATCAGTACACAGCTACTATTTAATTGGTATTTACCATCTTAAGCGAACGCAAACTCACACTTACACACACACACTTGCACACCTCTCAGCAGCCCAAGGAAATGGGTTGTTCTAAAAGAGAAAATACTTTTCCTCGATATAAATACTTCTTCTAAAATTTGATAAATTAGATTTGGCCATGTTTTGATTTTTCCAGTTTCAAATAGAATAGGACATCAGTTACCCACTGACTTAAAAAGAGTTGGGCTGGGATTCTTCCAATTGAGTAAGATAAGTCTACACGCTAGTAGTGTGGTACAGAATAGGCAATTATAATCAACTTGTCCTTCTCCATTTTCAGCCCCTCTGGGAGTCCACCAAACAAAGCTGTTAATGGATTAGGAGTGATTGTGAAACCAACGCTGTCTGATAGACATGCAAAGATTTTGTCCAGAATTATGTTAATTTGGTGCCCAAAACATGTGGCCTAGTGAGGCTGGAGCGAGACTGCAACATTCACACATTGAATCTTGGCCTGGATACATTTTGGACAATTTTAAACAAGACAAATGCACTTCAATAAAAGATTTGAGGTTGGATGATTGAATGCTTTGCACATATGGAGTTAAGAGTGTACTGTATGCATGGCTGCCTTCCACTCCTTTTCTGAGAAGTTAAGTGAAAGATCTTTTCCCTTTGTTTTTTTTTGTTTTTATATTGTTTCATGATGAAACTCATTTGATGTGAAATTAGCGATCATTTATCAGGCAGACTAAAGGTGAAGTTTATCTCAAAATTCAACCTTTATTTAGTCATAGATATAACAATTGAAAAACAAAACAATATACTGTAAGATAAAGATAAAGTCTTTCTCTTAGAAACAGAATGCATTGCCATTTTTCTGTTTTTGTCATTAAACCTAAATACTTGCTGAAGGTGTAAATGATCTCGTGAACCACGCTGCATTTATTACACTTTTCAGGATTTGATCACTTGTCAAACCACTGAAACAGAATTTATAGTCCTGAGGATGAGTAGGGTCATTAGTGATATGGCGAGGTCTGCTGTACATGTTGATGATCCACTATTGTTTTTTTTGAAACTAACCAGATTATTTCTTTAATCTTTCTGCAAAACTTATACACAGAAGATTGGTAAAATCCTGCAGTTAAAATTCAGATTATTGTTTTTACAAGGAAAAGAAAATTTTGCTGAAATATTGTTGATTAGGGCGGCACAGTGGCAGTGCTGCTGCCTCGCAGTAAGGAGACATGGGTTCACTTCCCGGGTCCTCCCTGTGTGGAGTTTGCATGTTCTCCCCATGTCTGCGTGGGGGTGCTCCGGTTTCCTCCCACAGTCCAAAGAGATGCAGGTTAGGTGCATTGGCGATCCTAAATTGTCCCTAGTGTGTACCATGCGGTGGGCTGGTGCCCTGTGCTGGCTTGGATTGGCTCCAGCAGACCCCCCATGACCCTGTGTTATGATATAGCGGGTTGGATAATGACTGACTGACCCTAGGAATCGTTGAAAGGAAAGAGACTTTAATATGTTTTATATATATTATTGAGATATTGTCCGAGTCTTCAAGACTTATTATTATTTCTTCTTGAGCAGAAATGGGTGGGAGGTGAGGAAAACTGGGCAGGTTCCTTTTAGAAAATTTTCTGATTTGAAAGTAGTGGAAAAATTGTGTGGATGAGAAGTTAAACTTGAAGGGTAATTGTTCATGCAAAGACATGATCTCTACACACTTCTCTAAGTGTTTTAATCCTGGATGCTTTCCAAACATTAAATACTGTGTAGGTCTGAGAAGGCAGAACCATGTAGAGGTGCAACAGATAAAAGCTCCTCTGTCTTGAAGTGCTTACTGCATTGGTTCCATATTCTGAGTAACTGATGTACAATTAGATTATCAGTATATTGACAATAAATTGTAGTTACTATGGCACAAAACAGGGCACATAAAGAATTACAGTAAGATTTTATTTCTGTTACAGACTAGGCTTTTTATTTTAATGCCTGTAAACACCAGATTTCTTTGCCAAAGTAACTAATGGCTACTTTACCTTTTTTGTTGGTATATGCACTGTAACATTAAGGTTATCCATTACCGACTGCATTATTTGTTCTTATGTACACTTGTTGCATTTATTTTATTATGCTGGTAAGCTTGAATATCTGATCCCGAACTGTAATGCTACTTCCTTTGGTACACACCATATAAAGCTCCATGTTGTTAATGGGGCAATATAAAATAATGATTAAAGGATACATAGACTGAGATTTCAATCTGTTGGACATTCTAAAATGTAACAAAAAGACAATACTGTATACAGTACATCTTAAACGGCCCTGCAGCTCTGACAAAGCTAGAATAATACAAACTATCTGAAGAAAGACACTTAAGCATTTCCCATCCATTTTCTAACCTTCTTAGATATGCTGCTAGCCAATCAAAGTCACTTCTGTGTGAGTGAGTGTGCCCTGTGATGGGTTAGCACACCATCCTGAGGTGGTTCATGCCTTGAATAGTGCTGAATAGATAACCTCTGGCATTCTGTGCCCCTCTACTGGGTTGACAGATTTGAAAATGGATGGATGAAGAGTTATCTGAGAGACCTGTTAGGACACAGTAGTGCTTTTTCCAGGTGCTTTGCAGTTTTAGGAATTTGGATTTGAATTCAGGCCAAGATACTATCTGTGTGGAGTTAGCATGCTCTCTCCTTGTCCACGTGGGTTTATATTTCCTCTGATTACCCCTACATCCTTAAGACATGCATGATGGGTTAATTTACAACTCTATGGTGGCCCCATACAAGTGAGTGTAGGAGCGCACATGCCTGTTTCCTATAGTGGACTGGCAACAAGTCCAGGGATTGTGCCCGATGTGCTTGATGATGCAGGAATAAACTCAGACCACCCTGTAAAATGAATTGGACAAAGTCCATTTGATAAATGCTGGAAGGCACACTGTTAGATAACACAATGTTAGATGACACATGCATATCCACCCAAATGCTTCCCCAAACTATTAATTTTATTTGGAATTGCAGGGAGGCAGAGAAAGACACAGTAGCAAAGGGCACAACACATGGGCGAGAGAGCAGCACTCTGACACAGCCAAAGACTCCCACTAGACTAGGAACACTAATCAGCCCAAATGAATGGCCATTGGATGGGAGATGCAAACTCCACAGGCAGGAGCTGAATCCAAGTCCAGACCCTGCGAGGTGACAATGCTGCATTTTAAAATCAGCCAGGTGAGTGAGCCATTATTGAAGCTCTTTCTTTGTTTAACTACATATGCATTCAGCATGTGGAAATGACAAGACTGTTTATGCAAAATGTGGTGTACAAACATTCAGTGATAATGAAGAATGACTTTAGTTTTACATATGCAAATTCACAAACCAACAAAGCCTTAAAATATCTAGCACAAAATAATGAGCACAACCTGAGGAGTGGAGGATGGAGTAGAAATTGAGAAGGGAGTGAAAATAAAGCAAGAAATAAAGTAAATTTAATTAATATTATATTGGATCATGCAGGCAAACCATAGATTAGGGCTTACTGCTTGGTTAGTAAGTAGGGACTCCATTTCAATTTTCTTCATCCCGTGCTGCCTACACTTTATGCATACACTTGTGTAAATGGACTTAATGGCCTGCTCTTTTCTGTGCTGTACACTGAATGTGTCCTCTGGATCAAAGGAGAGAACTTGCTTGTTTTGGTGAGCATTTGCTCCTTCCCTATTGGAAACAATGGAGTCCAAGAGACAGTGAGTTTTCCGTCAAGGACTCCAACTTTCCTCCCACATCCAAAAGTCTTGTCAGGTAAGTGAACTGACAACTCTAAGCTGGTTCCATGTGAATGTGAGATGTGCACAAAAATGTCTGCTGATAAGCTGATTGCAGCCTTCCAACCCATGGGCACTGGCACCAGGTGGTCTTGAACTGAATAAGCAGGTTGGTAAATAGATGGTTAGGCAGACAGCTAATGCTTCACTTTCATTCCAAAATATTAAACCAACAGGTGCAGTGGTAGCACCAGGATTCACATCCCAGGTCCTCCTTGTGTGGAGTTTGCATGTTCTCCTCGTGTCTGCGTGGCTTTCCTCCAGATGCTCTGGCTTTTTCTCACAGTCCAAAGACTTGCAGGTTAGGTGGATTGGTGTATGTGTGTGTGTGTTCACCCAGTGATGGACTGGCACTGTCCAAGGTCTGTTCCTGCCTTGTGTCCTATGCTCGCTAGGATAGGCTCCAGCACCTTTCCTCAGCCTTGGTCTGGATTAAGCAGGTTTGAAAATGACATGACATATTCCACCAATAAGAAGTCATACTTTTGTATTATTAGAGAAGTAAATAAGGCTTTTGTTTTTTTCAGTGGAATAGATAACACAATTATCATTACATATGAACAGGGAAATTTACAGAATACGTATAGGGTGGTCCAGATCTAATTATGCAATTTTCATTACGCTCTAATTTATTAAGTTTATAACATAGAAAATCACCCAAAAAATCCCGGACCATCGAGAAGTGTGCGAATTGACGACATGAAGAATCGTCTTTGCACCGAACTGGAATCGTCCCTGCATAAATCAAAGTCATCCAGACGATCTGGATCTGCATAATTAGATCTGGACCACCCTGTACTTATAACATGGAGCGATAATTTTAAACTTACTGCTCAATAACTGTGCAGAAGCAAAGCAGACATGACAATTAATAAAGAACAATGCAGGATAGACAGAGACAGTAGTACTACTGTTTACTTAAATTACATTGGTAAAGTAATCCGCTGCTGGAGTATGTGAATTTCCCCTTGGGATTAATAAAGTATCTTATCTATCTTTCGCTCTATCTAATCCATTTCAATTACAGAATACGAAGATGGAAATATAAAGGAAATCAAAAAATGTTATGTTTCCAGACAATAGAATCACATAAAATAAACAAACATCATGCCACAGGAACACTGGGAACATTTTCAAACTCCTCATAAACACTGAGAAAGAATTTGAAATGGAGTAACAAAACTAATTGTGTTAATCTACAAAAACCTTACAAAGCCCATACAATCCAGTGCCGGATCACAGGGGCCGGAGTCTGTCCCACCAACATTGAGTACGGGAATCAAATCTGGATGGGGTCACGTGGGGTACACTCGTGCGCTCAGTCATACAGAGTCACTTACAGTCTTGAATTAGTTTAACATTCATAGCTTGTGGATATGCAAAGGAAAACCAGACTATCCAGATAAAACCACATGCAGATACTTGGGGAATGTGGAAGTGCGACACAGGTAGTGACTCGGCTAGAGTCAAGCACAGGACTTTGGAGCTATGAGACAGTGTTGCTAACAACTACACCACCATCCCACCAAAGAAAACTATAAATAAATATGGATGCATTCTTAATCCTGCTTATTTTATTTAATTAAGGGTCACTGAGGGCCAGAGGCTATTTAAAGATAAATAAGAATAATCAGAAAAGCAACAAATCAGTGATTCAGCTAATGTATACTTTTACTGTATAATGCTGCTTCACAGAGTTCAAAGTAAAAAAATCACCTTTTATGCTCTCTGCCGCAAGCCGAGCCTCAAGAGCGAGGGGGTCAGAGCGATACACGGACTCAGCAGGGACATTCTGGCTAAAAGCTGAATTAGTCCAAGTAGGCGCTTTTCCTTCTTCAAGATTCTAAAAACAAAACATGATCCACATTACTCGTTAGTATGCCATCATATCCACAGAATCCAAGAACGATTAGCAAATTTTTTAGCCATTTACCTTTTCCATGTATGAAAATTAAGCGAAATTTGATGTCAGAGATCTGAGGCAAATAGAGGCGGCATTACATGGCCAGTGACCAAAAGAGACGTAACTGTCACAAAGAAGTCGGGTTTGGAGCAGCAATAACTTATACTTACCTTGGCAGGTGATGATTGGTTGCAGAGCTTTGAAGCAGCGTCTCCTGAGGGCTGTGCCTCCTGCTCAGAAGTCTGCACGGAAAGTTGGGAATTTTCTGCTTGATGAAGCCTTTGGGGAAAGCACAAAGTAAACACTGTACATCTGTGCACAATCCCAGGATATTACAACTGAAGATATTCTGCACTTATAGACACTGCGTCTCAGGACACCACCACAGAGCTGCTCACGGAATAGACAGCAAGGAGGAACAAATACTGGCAGCCCACAATGTTGGCATAAACCACTCAGAACAAAATGGAACTGGTTGCTGTTCATTACTTATTTTACTACTCGACAAGCAGAATACTCCTTCAGTCTCAACACTCATATCAAATGGAGTTAACCTTCCCTGTTGGTTTTCTTCATTGTTTCCTTTAAGTTGTGTCATACTTCTAATCAATTTGTTTTAACATAAATTTCTGACCTTTTGTATGAATAAAATCAAGGGAACACAGAAAAGTTCACAAAATATTCGAAAGAAGGAGAGAAATCAAAACTAGCAGAAAAGACCACCTCTGTGTACCACTGTGAGAAGACAAACAGAATGTTGGGTTGAGAAAGTGGATCTTCAATTCAAAACTACTACTACTACTTTACAAAAGATGACTTTTTGCAAATGGTGTATTCAACAATGTTTCAGTAAAAGCACATGTTTGAGATGTTGTGATCATATCACTAGATATCGGACATTTCCATTATGGGAAATGACTAATTTGAGATTTCTTTCATGGACATTTTGATATCGTTTCCTGTTGTATGAGTTGGGTCCCGATAGGAGGGACTGGATTATCGTCATTCTCCCTGAAAGCACGAGATTACAAATTTTTCTCAGCCATCACTACAGATAACATTTCTTTTTGGTATATTTCTTGAATCTGAAGCAAATACAAAAATTCAAGTGAGGCTCTCTTTTCAAAGGTACAAGTTCACAGAATGACACACATCAAGTACTGGAATTTAGTTGCCGTCTTCCTGAAGGAATACGGTACTTATTTATTGTATGATGGCACTAATCACAAAGATTTCAAGCCTACTGTTGCTGTTCCCTGGTGTCTCTCACAGTTGTAGGCTGACATTTAAAGTAGTCAACCTTTTTCTGACAAAGACCATCAATTTAAAGCTTACATGAGGCAAAACAACAAAAGATAGCCTGGGACCTGACTCTTTGTTTTTATCTCTTTAACTGTGAGTTATAACAGCAAATACCTCTCTTGGGAATGATGCTGACAATTCTCAGATGTGATTCCTGGAAATGAAGAGAGAGACAAAGCAGCCAGACGGGAGTTCACTGCTGAGACTGGGTCGAGATTCTCCAATTCTGAAATAAAGAAGGGGTTGAATAGCTCATCAGGATGAGGATTTGGTTTGGTATGAAGCTTACAATGTTTCACAATTATCCATCCATCTATTGAATCCACGTAACAAATTTAAGGTTTGGGAAACTGGAGGCAATTCAAACAGCACTCTCACATGGGGTCACTTTGGCAGCACCAATTCACCTAAAACATCCATCTTTGAAATCCTGGGGGGAACCCAAAGATAAATGGGTTTCTACACAGGGAGAGCATGTCAGCTCCACACACAAGCAGCGACCAAGCTGTGATTTGAACCCGGTCTCCTGGAAATGTAGCTACTATGCCATCAAGCTTCTATGATGATGTTATCATCGTACAGGCACCAACTATAATGTTCTGAAAAGGGTCAAAAGGTTACCTACCGTATTTGAAAATCTCTAAAGAAGACTACTGGAGGCAATCTGCTGGTTTAACACAGCTGTCAGCTCTCCACATCAAGCCATACAGAGCACCTTTTAGTTAAAATCAGATGGAATAAATGTGAGGCGTCACTCACCTAACTTCCGAGGGAATCGCGCTACGTTTTCCCAGCAAAGAAACCCACCAAATCATCTGGGCCTTCATAAATCATTAACAGGGCCAACTTATTTGGACTCACTTGCTTGTTATTGTGAGCCTCTTTGTATAAAATGCAAAATCCAAAGGGTGATCCTGCTACTCTGTGTCACCTCCATTGTATTATTTAAGAACTTGAGAAATGAAATAAGTCATTGATACAGTAAAGCAAGCAGCCACAATGCAAACAGGACTGCTTTAAGGTTTCCTTTTTTAATGCTGAAGTATAGGAAGTTGATTAATCTGATAACATTTGTGCACAAGTGTTTCATATAAACCCTGTGCGCTCGGTGGAAAGTGACTGCTCCAAGCTAAAAGGCACACAACAATAACCCCGCTATGTGGCAATGGTCACCCGCACCTGCTTTTCATTTTGTATTTTTTGAAAAGACCGGCTAAAGCTTTCAGTGCTGTTGTTTCTATGCCACTTTACTTGTTTCCTTTGGTCAACCTGTAGAACTGACCAGTTCAACTGTCATTGAACTCCTCTTCACTATCTTTACCTCACTATTCTAAAGTATACTTGATTATTAGAGAGTTCCGTCCATCCATTATTGAACTCCCTTAGCTAGGTTTAGGACTGAAGGAGCTGGAGCACTGGGGGCAAAGCTAGACAAACCATCACAGGGTCCACTCATGCACAGGCCAGCATTTGGGAACCTTGGAGAGTCAATAACTCACCTAACAGGCACAATTTTAGAATGATGGAGAAAGAGCACCAGGGGAAAAATGTGCAAACTCCACAGAGACCATGACTTGGCTGGCACTTCAATCAGTCCCCCCGGGCTATGAGTCAGCAGTGGTAAGATTATATTTAGTTAATGAAACAACTTTCTTCAACACTTTCACGTTTTTCATTAGCCTGTCATTTTTTATCACAACACACAGGCTTACTGTAAGTCGGTATTTAACTGGGCTCTAAACAATGATTTCTAAGCAAATATGAAATCTAGACCATCATTCTTGGCTTTTGGTTTCTCTACCAAGCTTATCTTTAAGGGCTGGCATGTTGACACATTGCCTGTAAATTCAATTATTGACTTAACTGTACAGACGCAAGAGTGAGTGTGGTCAGTGGTGGACTGGTGTCCCATTCAGAGTTAA
Organism: Polypterus bichir lapradei; assembly: GCA_026402145.1. Lineage (NCBI taxonomy): Eukaryota > Metazoa > Chordata > Cladistia > Polypteriformes > Polypteridae > Polypterus > Polypterus bichir. The sequence goes on from JANRMT010062797.1 coordinate 40,925,009, forward strand.
TTCCGTCCCTGCATCAGTAAAGTCAGGATGTGTTACTGCCCCCCTGTTGCTGAACAAGAAGGTTCACAAAATGTATAGTGGGTGTCAGTGTATACGACCAATCTGATTTTTTTTCCCCATATTTATTACTTACACATCACTACAGCCATTGGTCAAGTGGCTTCTCCTGTATATTGGACATGGCATCACAGTAGACAGGAGAAACCTAGATATGCGCTGGCTCAGCTGCTGGCCACATTTTTAGATACATGCCTGCACAGCTTTGTTTATCATTAGTCTTCTTAGCTTGTCCTTGCTGGCCAGCAGGCATCCGTTTTTCTCCATGATTCAACATCATGCTGGATTTTCTGTTTTTCCTCTTCTATGGTGACATGGTTCCCCCAGAGACAGTGCCTCTGGAGTAGTGATCCACATCTTTAAGAAAGGGGACTGGAAGGTGTGTTCCAAGTTTATGGGGAGTCACTCTCCTCACCATCCCGAGGAAGACCTATGCTAGGGTTCTGAGAAAGAGAGTCCGGCTGCTGGGCAAACCTCAGATTCTGGAGGAACAATATGGATTTTGTCCTGGTCATATAACACAGGATCAGCTTTCTACCCTTACAAGAATTCCTGAGGGTTTATGGGAGTATGCCCAACCAGTCTATAAGTGCTTGAGATGTCCTTTGGAGGGTGTTTCTGAAGTATGGGGTGCATTCTATTTGGTCCCTGCACTACCAGTGTGAAAACCTGGTTCGCATAGCAGTATGTCAGACTTGTTCCCAGTGGATGTGGGACTCTGCCAGGGCTGCTGTGTGTCCTCGATTCTGTTCATAACTTTTACTGTGTGTTCAGAATTTCTAGGCACTGCCAAATAATGGAAGGTGTCCAGTACAGTGACCCCAAGTTTGCATAATTTCTTTTTCCAGTAGAGGTGGTCTTATTAACTTCATTGAGCTGCACCTCAGACATGCAATGGGGTGGTTGGCAGTCAAGTGTGAAGCAGCCAGGATGAGGATCAGTACCTCCAAGTCAGAGATCATGGCTCTCAGCCAGAAAAGGGTCGAGTACCCTCTCCAATTTGTGGATGAGGTGCTTCCTTAAGTGGTGGAGTTTAAGTATCTCTGGGTCTTCTTCATGAGTGAAAGAAGAAGGGAGTGGAAGATTGACAGGTGGATCAAAGTGGCATCCACAAACATGCGGATTTTGTACCAGTCAGTCGTGGTGAAGACAGAGTTGGGCCAAAAGACAAAGCTCTCGATTTACTGATCTACATTCCTACCCTTATGTGATGTCATCATATCCAGCCATTTTCTGCAGCTTATCCAGGTCCAGGTTGTGGGAACAGCAGTCTGAGTAAAGAAACTCGGATGTCCTGGTAGTGACCAAAAGAACTAGATTGTGAATACAAATGGCAGAAATGAGCTGCCATCACAGGGTATCTGGGCTCAGCCTTAGAGTTTGGGTGAAGAGCACAAATTAGAGCTGCTGTTCCTACACTTCCAAAGCATCCAGTTGAGGTGGTTTGGGCACCTAATTAGGATGTCTCCTGGACATCTCCTGAAAGTGCTGTTGTGGACATGTGCAACCAGGAGGAGACCTCAGAGCAGACACAGGGCACGATAAGAGAGATCATCTCTCTTAGCTGGACTGGGACCACCTCAGTGTTCCTCCAGAGGAGTTGAAAGAGGAGGTGGTAGGGAAAAGGGGTGTCTGAGCTTCTTTACATAGAATGTTGTCCCCACAACCCTGGACCTGAATAAGCTGCAGAAAATGGATGGACATGATGATGTCATATCTATGGTGTGTGCTACACATTGCTGCTTGTAACAAATGATAATGTTGTATCTGTTCATCGGTAAACTGAGATGTATAATGTGAAAAGAAATGCATAATGCTTTACTTGAATTGAACAAATCCGGTAAATGTAAAGATGGATTTATTTTATGCTTATGTGTAAAAACAGGGTAAAAGGCAAATTAAACAGAAGGTTACATGTATGGCATTTTACTGCTTCTAACCTATTTTTGTATAAAAACCATATTAACTCATATCTGGTCATGTACCCTAATCCAGCCTTTCTCTAAATCATAAGAATGCCTTGGACACAACGCCAGTCTATCACAGGGCAAACTTATACAAATGGGCTCACTCACTTACTCCCCAGCCAGTTGAGAGCCACTAATTAGCCTAACATGATTGGGATATCAGAGGAAAAAAAAAGAAAACTTGCAGAGGAACCCACAGAGGACAAGGATTACATAGAAAGCTAAACAAATATTGATCAAGGTGGGTTTCAGGCACACTTACTGGGAGGCTTAGTCCCAGCTCTCTGACGGCCGGGGTCGGGTCCCCTTGGAGTTTTTGAGCTGTTGATGTTGAGGTTTGGTGTCCACCTTAGAGTTTTCATGCTGTCTGTGGATGTTGTCAGAGGGGTGAATGAGAGAAACTATAAGGTAAGGCCATAGAAGTTCTGGGACTAAGGGCATACTTAAATTTAACACAGGAGACTTGGGCTGTTGACGATCGGGGGTTATATGTCTGAAATCAGCCCCTCAAGCCACCTCTTATGACTCAACTGGTGGGATTCAGGCCAAACTTCCAGAAGCAGTGAGATAGTAATGGTAATTTTACTGTCTGCAGCGCTAACATATTTTATTCAATATAAAGTGGAAACCACTATAATTGTTTTTTTTTCTTTTTCTTCTAGAGTACCAATATATTTTTCAGATGGATTGGTCACTCTCTACTTATCCTCTGTGAGAGCTGGCTTGAGTGCACCATTTATGCCGGTCGGATTTTTCTCCCTAACCACTTGCTAAAATAACACAGCCTTCAAGATGAGACTCATTTTACTTTCATGTTCTTTGATGTCCTGCTGTCTGATCCAGGGTTGGCACGTTCCATTTCAACTCATTATTTCAAAACACCTAGGTTACTGTGAACTCATTCTAGAAAAGAAGGTTTTGTTCATGTTCTTTGATGTCCTGGTGTCTGATCCAGGGTTGGCACGTTCCATTTCACCCATTATACTAACATCTAGCTTACTGTGAACTCATTCTAGAAAAGAAGGTTTTGAAAATAAGTGAAACTGTAAAAAGGAGGAGTTTGCAAAAATGTATGCTTGGCCAGTTGTAGTGGGAATGATCATACAATGCATATAAACACTTCTCCTTTCTCCGTGCTGGGTGCTAAGGCTGATTTCCACACTTTTTCCAATGTATTTCTTAGGCTGGTTTTATTTCTTCTTGATCACAGAGTTAGTAGGGTTGTTTAGTGATCTGACGGCGCCTAATCTCTGGATGCCCCTTCTAACATTCTCGAGTTAAATGTGTATGCCAGTTAGTGCCTTTACAGCATTATCCAAAAGTGACTGCTTCCTCGGTGGCCTAAAAGCAGTCCATATAAAGAACCATCACAGAACATTTGGGCCACGAAGTGACAGTCAGTTTACTCATCTGCCAAATTCGGGTTTAAGATGACCTGACTTTTCAAAAACGGGTAGGTAACACACAAGGGCACCTGACTTACGCTCTCGAAAACACATGATAGAAGCTTGCCGGTTTTTCCCAAATATGATTTATAAACATCAATAACATCTGCCATCATTTGGCCAAGCGTCCGTGTGTCGTAACGGCGCATCAGACAGCAAAGCCTCTGTCTGTGTCGCGGCTTCCTTCAGGAAATGATCTGTTTTGGGCAACCCTGCTAATGCCTGTCGACTGAAAAAATTGTTAATTTGTTTTTAATCAAATCTTACCTTCATTCTCCATCTCTGCTGGGCAGGGCAACGCAGCCCCGGTGGACGGCAAAGTAGCTTGCTGGCTCGTAGTCTCTGCACTCGATCGAACCGGGTTGCCGAGAGACGCGCAGCGCGTTCACATAAACCAAACAGCCTGCCGCGCGTGTACGAGCAAACAGGAGGGAGATAACGCGCTGAAAACAGCCGGAAATGATCGAACAGGGAGCGAGGGAGCGCGCGTGCACGTCTCTGTGCCCACGTTCTTCGACGCTTATCGATGATGAAGGCCGTTTGTACTGAGCTGGAGGAGAAATAGTAGAAAAACGGAGCTTTTGGGGGGGCGTCTTTCGAAGGAATAAAGTACGTGATTTATTTAAAGATGTTCAGGACTATTCTCAGAAATATTATTTTAAGCCTTTCGAGGAACGCAGCATCATTAAAATAAATGAATACATTTTCACAACCTCATGTAAAGTAACACTTTTTTGCTAAATTAATTTTTGTAAAAACCTTAACGTTTGCGTGGTGCTTTCCGCAAGGCAAATGGACAGAAACCATATCATCGAACAGTTTGCAACGTCTAACTGGTGACATCATTGATCAATGATTCACCTACTGAAACATCATGGTAGGCCATCTCTGCTGGATATTACATTTACTTATTGGACTGACGAATTCAAGGCAACTTAAAACAGTTGAATGATACAATAAATTTATTTTGTTTTCCTAATCTGTGCACAGGCAAGTGAACTGACATTTTGCTCAACGTCATACAGCCTCATTAGTGGGGTTTGAACCCACGACCTCAAGTCTATGAGGTTGAAAGCCTACACAAACATACACAATGAAGTCAAAAAGAACATTCCAAGCAACTATGTGAGAAGGTGATGAATACATGAAACATCACTGAAAATCCGAGTCCAGTTAAATCAGATATTAAAATCTGGAAATAGTATGGGACAGCTGGAAAACTGCCTAGAGCAGATCATCCATGAAAAGGCAAAAACAGTAATGAGGGAGGAAAGTAAGACACATCTGAAAACTCTGAAGGAATTACAAGATAAGACTGGAGAGGCTATGTAGACAACAACTGTTGCCTGGGTGCTTTCACAGTGGCAGCTTTACGGTAGGATGACCATATTATTAAAGTCACAAACCAAGGCACTTGTGCATAGGCTGAACATAAAATATGAAAAAGCCACCTTTCCCCCCAGTAACAAAAGATCTATCAATGTTCACGTTCCAAAATTGGTGTGCACGTAGATTCATTGTGGCCTCCCAATTGGACCAGTATGATTTGAGCTTATAGGTCGTTAACCTGCGTCCAGCCCTGCAAGCAGGTCCCCCAATTTACAAGGGAAAATCTGGGGGTTGGTGGCAGGATTGGAACTCCAGCTACTGTAAGAAACCGCACACTGTTGCAGTGCGGTGCCAAGGTGTCACTCGTCGCATGGCTGCACTCGGGTCCCAATCCGGGTGGTTTACCGTGTGGTGGGTGCGGCAAAGCGCTGTAATCAGCTCATGCCCCCAAACTCTCTCTCTATCTTGTTACTGGAGCTTAATTGAGTACCCATTTTTGCTTTTTAAACGTCAATCGCCGTATCGGCACAGTTGACAAAAAGAATTACATTGCTTGCACAGTAATTAATTTAATAATGTAAATTATTAATCCGTGCCTGGCGCTCGGCTGTTAACGATGCGTGATAAAACTTTGACGATTCCAAGTAAAAGAGGAATCAAAAGTAGAAAGTGGAAGAGTTTAGTAGTACGTACCTACAAAACTGGAATTATGGGTAAAGGATCTAACCGGAAGTAGGGACAGGTTTCCCTTAAAGTCTGCTGTTAAATATTCTGTTCATCATTGTCGTCCCTGCCAACAGGGTGGCTAGTCACATTTCTTTTGTCTGGAATTATGCTTTGCTTTTTAAAGGTTTGTACGACTCAACCCCCCCCCGGCCTTTGTGTAATATGCGAGCGATATTGTGAACTGCGCCCCACTGTGACAATAACTGCTAATGTCTTAATCGGATGCCAATTCCTGCTTTTAATGCCACTGTATCACCTCAGATAGGATTTTAAAGATCTGCAAGCGCTTGGTTATTTTCCTTATTTACAGCATAAATAGAGTTTACAGTGTACATTTATCTAAATGTATGAATGCTGAAGATGTCGCAACATTTATAAAAGTCGTTTAAACTTCTTTCAAAGATAATTGACTAGTGGATTGACTGATGTTGGTATAAACTTTAAAAAAATGTGAATTTTAAGAATTAAAAGCGAAATAGTTCAGTCAAAGCGTATTAAACTCTTGACCATCGATTGCAAGTTGTCCCCAAAATTTCATAAAATTCGGTCCATTTGTCCTCTTGTGATGTTCTCAAGATTTTACCACAGGCACACACAGCTTCCAAAAATGTTCAAAACATCATCCGTCTATGGATTTTTTTTGGTTGAATTTCCAAAGTTGATCTTTACGTTAAAACACTTCCTCCATTTGTGAAATAATGAAAAAGTAACACATTCAAAAATGGGCAAGTGTAATGAAAAGTGGTGTCTGCTAACTGCAGGCTCATTAAATGCTACCATATTCTGTAACATTAACGGAATTGTCTCCAACTTCGTAAATGCCTTTTCGTTTCAGTTGCAAGTTCTAAAAAGCAGAAGATGAGCGGAATTAGGTACCAAAGCAGGATAAGCCATTTTATTAGTCCAAATGGATGTAATTGAATAAATGAGGGGTAATGAGACCACCAGGAAACTAACACGACGGCCGGCGCTTGATCGTCTCTCGCAGGTCGGGCAAATTCCACTCTCAAACTCGGGTTCCGGGTGGTCGTTGTGGCTGCATGTTTTTTACTCCACCTAACATGTAAAACAAGGTTGTTGCAGCTAATGACGCGTACACGTTAGTCACCAGTGTGGTTCATTAACGGAGGTGACACTACGGTTAACGCTGCAGACACAAAATGCAAACCCTGACCTGGACACTATATAGTTTGCCATCCGCGTGCTCGTTTAACTGTAAACCTTAAGATGGTGCAGTAAGTACACGCAACCCCCACTCCCCACTGACCCATATATACTGTAAACATATTTCGCAGCATTATGCAGTTCTTAATTTAAGATGTGATAAAGTTAGAGCAGGCTTTTCGCTTCATCGAAATTAAATGTAAAGTTTTTATTTTTTACTGTATGCCGATGTGCTCGTGATATGTTATTTTACAATTCTTAGTTTTAAATATACCGGTTGATGACTTCAGATGCGGCTCAATCCACAAGCCAGGTTTCCTTGGCAACGAGACGCGGCTTGACATCATGGCGGACTTCCTGCACTGGAACTGCGAGATGGTCTCGGAATGGATCGAGTCCCTCGGTTTTCCTCAATACAAGGTAAAGATGAGAGTTATTGCAAAAAATATGGCTTAACTCATTTTATATTTGTTACTAGAAATTTGTTGTTTTTGGCATCCGGTAACTATAAACAGTAAACAGTACTAAACGTGCCGAGTGTTGCTGCAGTACACTGACGATTCTGATGGGACCGACGTTGCTTTTAAGTTTTTTCTTTTTTTTGTTCCCCCACACTGGGTTGAAACAAAATGAGACGAAAAGAATCATAGTATAGTTCAACCGTGACACATATGTGCAGGATATCACCAATGAAGGGTGACCTGAGTGAGTCGGTGGCGCAGCAGGTAGCTGAATTTCCTGGTTTGAGTGCAGACAGAGGCGCTATATCTGAGCACTCTGCTTGCAGTTGTGTGCAGAGGCTCCTGTCCTCCAGCAGTCGTAACTCTAGCTCCTAATATTATTGCACCCTGTTTTGTGCCAATTGCGATTAATAAAGTATGTATTTAAAAAAAAGCCAAGTTATAATTTTGACAGGATTTCCCCTTATCCAATCAAACTATTGATTTTCACACCAGCACAAGTCGGTGTTGGCACAATGGCTAGCACTGATGGCCACTATCTGTATGGAATTTGCATGTTCTCCCTTCGTTTATATTTTCTCTACATTCTGACATTTTTTTCATCCCAGTGTTGTCTCTTCTTTATTATTTTCATGAATTATTTTGTGCTTGTAATTTTAAAGGGTGTATAGTTAATAACATGACAGTTTTCCTCAGGAGTGTTTTACAGAAAACTTCATTGATGGTAGAAAATTGATCTTTATTGACTGCTCCACACTTCCTCGAATTGGCATAACAGACTTTGAAGACATGAAGGTGAGAATTTTGAAGACTGCTTATAACACACATTATATATATATATGTATGTATGTATGTATGTATTTATAACACTCTCATATTTCTGTTTTTAGTAGTTGGGTTTGTGAATGAATAAAATAAGCAAATAAATAAATGAAAAAAATAGTATAAGTATGTGTAGGCAGCCATGATCTCCACCATTATTAAACATTACTACTCCGGTGTGTATTCCATAAGCTTTGTACTGCTAATGTGCTTATTATACCTTCATCTACCATATTATATTTTATATATATATAATTCCTACTTTATTATAATGTTACACTTTCTTGTTTTCCTTTTTATTATATATTCTTGCTTTTTAATTATATTACAATGCTATATCAGTCTGAGAAAAATATTTCCTGGGTTCTGTCAGAAGAAGCTTTGCTCCAAGAGACTTTCTGCTATGGGGGAGAGAAGCTCCTCACTAAACACTGATTGGTTTATTGTATCAAATCAGTATTATCTTAATGTTATTAAAAGCTAACACACCCTGACAATGAGATCCCACAGCTGCTTGACCCCAGTCATGATGGACACCTGTAGCTGCTGCCCCACTCAACCCTGGGACTTTTGAATTACAGTCCTCTATAACCGTCTGCCCCCTCCAGCAGTATTTGGAGAAGACAACAGCACTGACATAAATTCAGCCAACTGCTCTTTCAAATTTAACCTGAGGTCTCTTGGCAGATGCTTGTTTTGGATTTCTATACTGAAAGATTCTTTAAAATAAGCAGAGTCGTGGCTTTGAAGCGGCACTTTACATGGAACGAGTTTTGCACAGTGAATTTCCTGGTGTTAAAGCCGGTCCATTCGTGGAGCTAACACTCCAGGCTGGCCAGGGTGCATACTGAAAAAGGCCATAACTGAACCTGATAGTTTATGTGTCTGCTTGGTGTGGTTTTATAACCACAAGCAATTAAATAGTTTAAACCGGAACATTGTTAATATGTTAACTTGTCAATCCATTAATTGGTTCAATAAGTGACACTTCCTGTAGTTTCTGAAGTAATCATTCAGTTAGTTTGATTGGTTGATTTAATAGGTTCATGAATCGTGTTTATTAATGCATTGGCTGTCCGATGCTTTGTGGTGGCAGTCCAAAAATCAACACAATTTAGTTAAGTGTTTTACACTCAATATGGTGGTGCAGTGATTGCCTCACAGCTCCTGAATTGGCTCAGTCCACTCTGTGGCATTTGCACATTTTCCCTATTTCAGTATGGATTTCTCTCATTTTCCTCACTTATCCCAAAGCTTTGTGTCGGGTGAACTGGGGCGTATAAGCTGGCTTTATGGCTGTGTACAGGAGTGGGCCCTGCGATGGGCTGATGGCTGATGGTTCCTGCCGACTCTAGCTCTCATGCTCCTTGAATGGATTAGTTGTGTCTTACACACAGACAATTGGCTGAATGGGACTTATTACTGAAACAGCTGACGACTGTGTTTTATTAGTAAGATTCTTAGCAGGGTTAGTGTTTAGTGTGAAAATTAAAAGCAGAAATACAGTAAAGTAGTTAAAGAAAATGTTAAATTTAAGGTGGGGCACATAATATATGAAATTAAATCTTTGAAAACTTGAAGCGACAGGCTCCCCAGTACTTTATCCGAGAGCCCCTGCGCTTCCCTGGTGATACAATATGTATGTTGTATAATGCCTAAAAAAGGCATTAAAGTGATTTCAGCCCATACAGGAAATAAATGTTGAGCAAAAGGAGCAACCCTCAAGCACAAATGCTAAAACTTAAAAAGTGATCAAGGAGCCTGTGTTTATTTTGCCTTTTATATATTGCCCTTCATGATGAGCGTTGTTTTAAATCAATGAATGTTAACAATATGGCAGGTTGTTTAATTTGTGGATCTCTCTCCCTGATCCTCTAAAATCCCAACTCTGACTAAAAAGAAATTCTTAATACTTACTTTTAGGCAGTTTCACAGCACATCAGGGAGCTTCTAGAAATTGAAGAACCACGGTGGGACCGAAGCATCGCACTGCCACGTCGGGATATGAAAGGACTGTTTCTGGAAAGGAAGAGTCAGACGGGACAGAAAGCAGACAAAGTCACCTACGATTTGTTTATTAAGGAGATGGAGACATAGTCGGAGCCGGACTTCTATTTCTCCTCAGATTCCAACAAACCTTTCATGTTATTCTTTTAAACTGTGTTGTATGTTAATTAAATTAATTCTTTGGTTTTGTAAGACATTTTAAACTATCCAAAATATGATGAGAAATCCATTTGAAAGCATAATCCTATTTCCACTGTTCCATTTAAAATCAACAAGAAACAAGTTGTAGTGTTTAGCTAATGAAAGCCTTAAACGTTTACGGAGTCCGTCAGCACAGCACAGCAGCAGAATGTCATTTTTTTCCATTGATGTTCCTATGTAAGCTGCCTTGCCCTTTCACATTCTTTTTACATCATTGAATTTCCTTCATTAATAATAATAATTCTTTACATTTATATGATGCTTTTCTCGCAACACAATGTAGGTTAACAAATTAAATTTAAAAGACTTAAAGCTAGGAGTCAAAGGAGAGGGTTCAGTCTGTGAAAAATGTAAAAAGAAGTGAAAAAAATGTCAAATGAGTGCAATTAATTATTTAACCCTAGAGAAGTAAGGAAACAAAAAACAGTACTAAAGTAAAAGCCATAGTCTCCCTTTCTTACACTATGCAACCTCAATTCTTCCTTGCTAGCAAGTCTCTACCCCAACTAGAGGACAGCCTTCTAAACCCCACCCTGGGTTCACTTCTAAGGCCTTCCCTAAAATGATAGCCAAAGCTTTTAGTTAAAGGGGTCAGGGCTGACAATTAGTGATGCAGGAACATTCATCTGGTTAAGGATGCTGTCCTGGCCCTTAGGGATTTGTGCAAGACACAAGAGGGGTCCCAAAGGAATGTTGGGTTGCTAACTGGATCACCCCTTTTAATATGAAGTACGTTTCAGACAAACAAAGCGACGCTTGAGGGTGCAACACAAAAAAACAAAAAACAGAACACAAAGTAAGCAGCCTTCTCGGGAGCTCAGGTCCAAATGAGATGCCTCCTCCAGGGGACGTCCGGGTGCCGACCAGAAGTGGGTGGAGTCAGTTGACCTCAGTGGTCGTCTTCTCAGCGCTGTGGATGAGAAAAGAGGTGATGCACTTAGCAACAGTGCCCCCTCTCAGCCGCTCTCAATGAGCTTGGAAGGTGGTCCTCTGACGTTAAAAAGGGGCCTGTTACTTTGATTTACAGAGCATGGGTCAGGAACCCTGTGATAATCAGAATTTTCCAGTTTATTTTAATCTTGTCATTTTGTCACATGTTGGCATAATGTGGGATGATGCTGACATGTGCCATTTTCGCCATTTGGCTGCCAATATTCCACAGGTTGTTAGGGAGCACGTTCATGCCCACATGTACATTTTGTTATATGAACTTTGTTTCAAAGGAATACCATTTTGTTTAGCTTAATATAACAGCAGTTTCCTTCTGAGGTGTTGGACTTTTGGCTTAAGTGATTTATTTTTTGAATATGATCATCTTTTCCTGTTACTGTGGTTGCTCACTTCTAAAACCCTGGTGTATTCCTCCACCGTTTTTCCCTTACATCTCTTATGATTAACTCATAAAAGATCACTGATTCAATCCAGAAAATACAGACCACCTTGGTCCACTTTTAATCTAACTGGTCACAACAGCTTAGAGGTGAAATTATCAGTAGTCAATGTTTAGCTAAATCATATGCAAAAGGTCTGGGGCAGAGGTCTGCAAGTCCGGTCCTGTAGCACTACTGTGGCACCTAAACAAATTTGAAGTGAAGTGAGCCAGCAGATGACCAACTAAGTTGGGGCCTCAAAACCCCAACCTTCATTCAGTTTCTCAACTTGAAGCCAATTTTTGTTGCTAATTAAACCCGTTATATAATTCAACGGCACTCATTCTGCCATGGCAGATTTTTCCAAAACTGTTTTCTTTTTTAAGAGCGCTGTCAAAATGTTTTATGGACCTGAGCAGATCAACATTACTGAGGCCTTCACCTTTCTTTATTTTCAGTTATTGTGTGATGGATGCAGGTTGTTGTTTATGTGTTGGTTCATTTTGTGTCTTAATATTGTTAGGTTGCTAATTAAGGAAAAAAGAAATAATTAAGGGGCCTGAGTCTTAAGTTGTGCATCAATTAAAATTGAGGCAAAGAGTTAATTTGCAGCAAAAGCTGGTCACTTATTAAGAAAAGGGTTAGAATGAAAACCTGCAGCCACAGTAGCTCTCCAGGGGCCTCATACATAACGCTGTGCGTAGAATTCACACTATAACATGGCATACGGACAAAAGCGGAAATGTGCTTACGCACAGAAAAATCCAGATGCATAAATCTGTGTGAATGCCAGCTTCCATGTTCTTCCACTCCATAAATCCTGGTCAGCGTGAAAAGTAACGTGTGTGCATGCGCTGCTGTCCCACCCCAAATCCTCCCAGAATTATGCCTCTTTGAATATGCAAATCAATATAAATAGCCCTTAAATTCAGCGTTCTGTGAAAAGACAATGGCAAAAGCACGGTGGGAAATAGAAGAATTTCAGCGAATACCAAGTGGAGGCAAGGAAAAACATACTATTTGTTGGTTTAAACAGTGGTATAAACAACAAAAGGAAGTCGATTGAGTGGCATAGAGTGTCAGAGAAACTCGAAAGTTCAAGTTCACAAAGTCGCACAGCACCCAAAATAAAAAAAGAAGTTGTCAGATATCAAAGACGCCGTGAAAAGGCAAGTCGTAGCCCACCATTTGAGTGTCATATGAAAGCTTATTAGGGTACAGAGAAAAAAAAAAAACGCACCCAGTGGGGAAAAAAGCATGAAATGTCAACTTTAATTTCAAAATTTCCACTTTAATGATGTAGTTTATTTTGTCATTAAAGTAGAACATCATAAACTTCATCTTTAAATTGTTTAATTTACTAGTTTCTCAATCCCATCGTAACTAAAGTAGCACATTAAATGCTTTGTTTTGTATTTGATCTTCTATGTGCTCTATGTGTGTGAACCACTACCTGCTTCTGGGCTTTCTCTTCCTTCGACAGAACATTACATTCATGATATTACAGCTCTCTGAATAATTAAAATACTGAGATTTATACTTGATATCATTTTCATGATGATAGAAGTTAAAGCATGTTATTAAACATGGGAACACGGTGCCGCAGTGATTGTTCATGTCTCACACAAGATGCTTGCAGCACCGTGCGCGACCTTCGATGAAATCATTTATTGCAGCGGCACTGTCTCTTTCAAACGTACTAACCCCCAATTCCTGTCCTTACTTTTCTTTCTCCAAATACCCAATCGCCACACAATCAGCTCTGTAATAGACGTTAAGCCATCTGTAAGCTTAGAACACCAATTCTTCAATACTTTTAAGGAACATTGAAATATCTTCGTAATATGTGTTTAATTATTCCATCCATCTATCCTTCCAGTGTCACGCCAGGCCCAGCAAGAATACAGCGCGAGACAGGAACAATCCGTGAACTGAGCGCCAGATCCTCGCTAGTGCTGCGGCACCGTGTCCTCACATGTTTAATTATTAACAATATAGATTTATTTAAATGAAGTTAAAGTTTTATTTGTATAATAAACATATTTTGCTGCATTTCATCATAAAAATGATATCGTCGTCATATGTAAATATGCGCTTTATAAAGTGGCTCAGGTTGTGCAATATTATAACTGTATCGCAGGTTTACAGTGAGGTGATTGTACTAATAAGTACAAACAGTTCTACAAGGAGCACTTGATGGACTGATTGAGTGTGTTTAGAGTTCTTGGGATGAAACTGTTTCTGAACTGCGTGGAAAGGCTCTGAAGCTTTTGACGTATGACAACAGTTCAATAGACAGCATGGCTGAGCTAGCGTGTGCTTGATGCATGTACAGTATACCGATAATTCTCTTTCTGATCAGCTGCTGTACAGCTGTGATTCCACACTCAGATGCAGTGATATAAATACTCTGAGTGGTGCAGTGAGAGTAACGGGAGCAGCTGAAAGAAGAAGAAAAAGAAGGTACAGTGAGAGTAACAATGCTAAAGCAGCTATGGTATTTAGAATAGTTTGAGCATTCTGTGGACCATTATATTGTTATAGGTTAATTACAATCAGATGCATTAAACTAATAAATAATATGCAGTTAATATGCGTCAGGGATGTAGATCTAAAAAAGAAAGGGTAACCACACAGGAACAGTAGCACTGCTTTGTCGCTGGGTGCCACCAGTTTGCAAAACCGAGTGGAGAACTCGCATACGCCAGGGTTGGCGCTCCCGTGGAAATGTGCGTGGCTTTACGCCAAGTTTAGGTTTTATACATCGCGATTTGAACATGGAAACGTTCATACGCAACATTTTTGTGTGTACGCACTGTTTATACATGAGGCCCCAGGACTGGAGTTGGAGACCCCTGCTCTAGGGCCTGTCCAGGGTTTGGGTCCTGCCTTGCAGCAAATGCAGCTGGGATGTTCTGGCATGAATGAATGTGAGAAAGGAGGTGACCATTTAGGTGAGAGACAAACCTTGGCACCTAACTTCCTGTGCTTTTGGCGTGGTGGCATTGGCATCAATTTCCTTGAATGTTCTTTATTCTCAATCCTACACTGTAGTGTGTACTGCTGTACTGCTGCATGAAAGAGTTAAGAAGTGTAGACTACCTTTCAAAACAAAAAGTCACCTGCCAGTCCATAATGATTATCTAAAATCAAAAGTAACCTGTCATCCTCAGGACCTCATCGGACACTCTTAGGGGGTGCGTTTCGCCCCTTCAGAGTGTTAATGAGAATTGCATTGTCTTCCTCCTGGACAGTCATGCCGTGTCTCTCTCCTTTTTGTTCCCAGTGCATTCATTTCCATTGCACCTTCTATAGTGGTTAGCCTTGCTGTTTCCTTTTAGGTATGTCACTGCCTACACTGGCCTGTGGCTTTGTAGATGTTAAACAGACTTATGATTTGGTATGGTGAAAGGGACTTTGGGTGATAATGAGAAGATATGGTATACCAGAGAAGATCATTAAGATGATAGTCAAACTGTATGAGAATACAGATACGGTGTGAGAATTGAAAAAGAGAGTGGTTTGGACTCAGGATAGGAGGAAGTCAAGGGTGTATTCTGTCAATATGGTTGTTCATCTTGACACTGAACCATGCACTGAGGGAGGCAGATGAAACAGATAATAATGGCAGGCCAGGTATCGGCGGAGCACCGGTGAAAAATCTTGAATACACAGATGATACAGAACTTCTGGCAGTGAGTTATAGCAGGATTAGTAGAGCTGTTTAGAGTATTTGGATCAGAATCAGAGAAACTCAGATTACATACAAAACATATCTAAAGCAAAATGGATGAAAGTTGATGAACAAGAAGAAATGAACAGAAAAGATCAAGAGCTGGAAAGAGTTGAGAGATTCACATATTTGGGAAGTGAGCTTGAGGCTTAAGGTGGCTGTGAGATGGACATGACGAAGAGATTAGTTTTGACAGAAGCAGTATATGTCAAGTTAGAAAGAGGACTTTGGAGGCGCAGAGACATCAAACCATGGACAAAATTAGGACTCTATGATGCACTAATGGTGGCAGTAGCCTTGTATGGCACTGAAAGCTGGACATTTAGCCAAGCAATTAAGAGAAGACTGGATGTGGTTGACCAAAGATGCTTGAGACAGATTATGGGATTAAGATGGTCAAGAACGATTAGTAATGAGGATTTGAGAGAAAACCTGCCTGTGCTCCAATTGGAAAACCAAAAGAAATGTAACCAATTGTACCATAAATGTTATAAGTTTCCTTGGATAAAGGTGTAAACCAAATACGTAAATGTGAAAGGCAGGTCAGATGGAGCCGAGTGAAATAGGCGTCTCGAGAATGAGAAGATGGGCAAGACAAGTATGGTGCATGGACAACTCGGGACTGCACGAGGAGTAGAAAGATGGATTCCGGTGGGAAGGAGAACAGCAGGAAGGTCAAGAAATAGTTGGAAAGATATGGTGATAGAGGAATCAAGAGACAAAAGAGCAAGAGGAAGACACCTGGAGGAAATGGCGCAGGACAGAGAGAAGTAGAGGAAGCTTTATAACAGGAGAGGACACAGCATAAATGACAACAGAAGTGTGGCTAACTAACTACACTGGCTTGCTGAATCATTTCAGTATCAGAAGATGTTTGTCTGTCTCTGTTAGGCCCAATTCCTGTTTTGCTTTAACACATTAATGATGTTTCAAGAGGTCTTCATTTTGGTTTTGTGTATAATCCCACCTCAGATTCTTGTAGTTTGCCATCTCTTCCACTGAACAAGACTAAACAGTTGTGATAAATTGTTACCACACAAAATATTTACTTCCTTTACTTCTCTTTAAAGAGCATGCGAGTACTGAACATAATTTTTAGTAATTAGTATCTGAATTTAATATATGCCTATTCCTGATCTCCATTTTAAAGCTGACATAGATTAAAACCTAGTCTAGCAGCAAGGGATGGAAAGCTGATGAGATGCGGGGTGTAATCATGCATTTATTATAGACCAGCCAAGAGCTCAGAGCAAGCAGCATAAACCACTAAACCGCCCTCATCAACACGTATATTTCAACTAGATAATGCTTCTATTTACTGTAGGCCTGCTCAATATTTCTGTTACTCCGCCATATTTATAAATGACAGGAGGGATATAAGTTTAGCATTGATAATGACCTGATTCCTTGCTTTTCTGTTTCTGACTATGGCAGTGGGCACCCAGATGACATAAATTGTACAAGCTGCACAGTAGTGTGGTCAAATGTAGCAGTTTGGACAGATCTAAAAGTATAGCTTGGAGAACAAAATTAATACGTAATTGTATACTGGGCTCAGAGTATTTTATGAACCTGACCATGACTTATAATGAACTGTGTAAATGTTGCCAAAATTTGTTTTAAAAATTGCTGCATTTCCTGAATGATTAGAAAAGGTTTAACTTTTATAAAAATCATGTTGAACTGTTGGGCACAATTGGCTGTGGGCAGGACAGATCAAATAGGAGTCAAATACAAAACCTGGACCATACGGTCACACCAGTGGCCTCAACTGATCCATTCATTTTGACACTTACACCGATATACTAAATGGCTGTTCTCTAAATTCCACATTTATAAGCAATCCAATGCACCATTACTTAATTGATTACTGTGTATTTATATTGATGGTTGCGGTGACCCTTAAATTAATTAAGTGGGCTTGAGAAATAGCGGTACTTATACATATTTAAATGATTTTGATTTTTTTTATTTTACTTTTACTGTGGATTAGTTTGTACTGCTATAGAATTGTTTCTCATCCTGGGTTGATTCCTGCCTTACAGTTGATGCTGACCGGACTGGCTTTGGCTCTGTGTGACAGTAGAGGTGGATAAATTCTGAGCCTGATATTTATATAAGAATGCATGACTTCAAACTGTGAAATGTAATCAAATGTGCTGCATATCAATATTCCAGGTTTACCTACTCTATTTGCTACAGTTTTGCTTCACTATTAAAACAACTGGCAGTCATCATTGCCAACAAGATGCTCATCTGCATCAGACCAAAATGATCAGGGGTGTTCCTTTAAACCAGATCCCTTAAACACAAATTTAAAGTTAATAAAAACATGTATTTGTTAATACTTAAATATATTTTTTAAATTAACACATGCAAAGAGCAATCATACTCTTAAGACATTTCAGTGCTCTTTATTTTGTTAACTCTTCGGGTGCAGATGGTAGACAAGGACGAATGGTTTAAAATATATTTAGATGAAATGTACATGGATCACAGAAACATTACTCGGGACTCCACCTGATAGCTTTCTGATTTTCTCTATACTCCCCTTTCCTTTCAGCTTCTGGGACTCCAAGAGCTGCAAAGTACACTGTAGAGAGGTGTCTTTGCAAATATTCATCTGAAAGAGCTTTTGACAGGGGAGTTTCCTTCTTCTGCACTTCTACCAGACTTAACCAGGGAAAAGACCTAAATGCAGATATCATATAAATAGAAAAGCATGTTACTAGAATTCCAAAAGTCAGTAATGCATAAAAGTAATCATACACATCCATAAAATTACACCTTTAAGAATTAGAACCGACACAAGGCACTTTGTAAAGCAATTGTAAACATTACAGCAGAAACAACTAAAACAATGCATTGAATACAGGTGACAAAATGAATTTGGACAAAGTAGTTGTGTGAACAGGACAATACATGAAAAGGGTAAAATTAATGCAGCGGGAGAACATCTGAGTGGGTGTCATGGCAGCACTATGGTGGTCATTGATGTATCATAGCCCTAGATTTTTAAACGGAACTTGAACACTGTCCTGGTGGAAAATGCCTGTTTTGGAATACTTGAGTTTTCTCATTCATGATTGGCTGACTGATGTCTCTAAATTAGACACATAGGGATGAGAGTGGACGCGTGTACGACATGACATAGAATGGTGCTGAATGGATGCAATCCAGATTAACAAATTTGACTGCTGGACAATTTAATTGCTCTAGCAAACAAAACTTGCTAAATATGCCTCTCACCATTATATGACAAACAACTGGCAACCAGATATACGTCAAATCTGATTGCATCTAAATTACAGTGATATTCGGTTGCAAAATGCAGAAGTATACCCAATACACTTTTGATACTAGGCAGCACTGCTTCTCCTGCAGGGCAATTGGCTTACATTATTTGATTTTTAGGGAACAGCTGGTACAAGTGCACAGAAAAGGTGTGTGTTGCATCCATAGTTTATATTTTATATAGAAATGGACTGATGCAGTATCCCAGGAATACTTTAAACTTCCATTACTCTATCCATTCAATTTCAAATCTGCTCATCTATTTCTGATTTACAGGAAGTCTAAGTCTATTCAGGTAGCATTGTGTGCAAGAACGAGCCAGTCATTGACACAGCACTAATCCAAATGTAGAGCTCATATAATCACACTTGGATCTGCCAATACACCTAACAAATACATCTTTGTTATGGGGAGAAAGCTAGAGATGTGCAAACTTCATACAAGTAATGTCTGGGGTGGGATTCAAACCTACTACTGCACCTCCCCTGTTTAAAACAGAAATATTTTTAAACTTTACTGAGAGTAAAAAACACCAAGATAAACAGAGGAACAGTGTGCCACATCCTATAAATACAGTTCTGTACTTCAAGATTCAGATTGATTATCAATGAATCAAAATAAATAATCAACAATATCCATCCATCCATCCAATATCCAACCCGCTATATCCTAACACAGGGTTACAGGGGTCTGCTGGAGCCAATCCCAGCCAACACAGGGTGCAAGGCAGGAACAAACCCCGGGCAGGGTGCCAGCCCACCGCAGGACACACACACACAGCACACAGCACACACTAGGGACAATTTAGGATTGCCAATGCACCTAACCTGCACGTCTTTGGACTGTGGGAGGAAACTGGAGTACCCGGAGGAAACCCACACAGACACGGGGAGAACATGCAAACTCCACACAGGGAGGACCCAGGAAGTGAGCCCAGGTTTCCTTACTGTGAGGCAGCAGCACTACCACTGCATCACCGTGCTGCCCTCATCAACAATATTTCAACAAAATTTGCTTTTCCTTGTAAAAACAATAATCTGAATTTAAACTGCAGGATTTTACCAATCTTCTGTGTATATGTTTTGCAGAAAGATTACAGAAATAGGCTGGTTAGTTTCAAAAAAACAATAGTGGATCATCAATATGTACAGCAGACCTCACCATATCACTAATGATCCTACTCATCCTCAGGACTATAAATTCTGTTTTAGTGGTTTGACAAGTGATCAGATCCTGAAAAGTGTAATACAGGTGCTGGTCATAAAATTAGAATATCATGACAAAGTTGATTTATTTCAGTAATTCCATTCAAAAAGTGAAACTTGTATATTAGATTCATTCATTACACACAGACTGATGTATTTCAAATGTTTATTTCTTTTAATTTTGATGATTATAACTGACAACCAATGAAAGTCCCAAATTCAGTATCTCAGAAGTTTAGAATATCAATTAAGACCAATGCAAAAAAAGGATTTTTAGAAATGTTGGCCAACTGAAAGGTATGAACATGAAAAGTATGAGCATGTACAGCCCTCAATATTTAGTTGGGGCTCCTTTGGCCTGGATTACTGCAGCAATGTGGCGTGGCATGGAGTCGATCAGTCTGTGGCACTGCTCAGGTGTTATGAGAGCCCATGTTGCTCTGATAGTGGCCTTCAGCTCTTCTGAATTGTTGGGTCTGGCGTATTGCATCTTCCTCTTCACAATACCCCATAGATTTTCTATGGGGTTAAGGTCAGGTGAGTTTGCTGGCCAATCAAGAACAGGGATACCATGGTCCTTAAACCAGGAACTGGTAGCTTTGGCACTGTATGCAGGTGCCAGGTCCTGTTGGAAAATGAAATCTGCATCTCCATAAAGTTCGTCAGCAGAAGGAAGCATGAAGTGCTCTAAAACTTCCCGGTAGACGGCTGCGTTGACCTTGGACCTCAGAAAACACAATGGACCAACACCAGCAGATGACATGGCACCCCAAACCATCACTGACTGTGGAAACTTTACACTGGACCTCAAGCAACGTGGATTCTGTGCCTCTCCTCTCTTCCTCCAGACTCTGGGACCTTGATTTCCAAAGGAAATGCAAAATTTACTTTCATCAGAGAACATAACTTTGGATGACTCAGTAGCAGTCCAGTCCTTTTTGTCTTTAGCCCAGGCGAGACACTTCTGATGCTGTCTCTTGTTCAAGAGTGGCTTGACACAAGGAATGCGACAGCTGAAACCCATGTCTTGCATACGTCTGTGTGTGGTGGTTCTTGAAGCACTGACTCCAGCTGCAGTCCACTCTTTGTGAATCTCCCCCACAGTTTTGAATGGGTTTTGTGTCACAATCCTTTCCAGGGTGCGGTTATCCCTATTGCTTGTACACTTTTTTCTACCACATCTTGTCCTTCCCTTCGCCTCTCTATTAATGTGCTTGGACACAGAGCTCTGTGAACAGCCAGCCTCTTTAGCAATGACCTTTTGTGTCTTGCCCTCCTTGTGCAAGGTGTCAATGGTCGTCTTTTGGACAACTGTCAAGTCAGCAGTCTTCCCCATGATTGTGTAGCCTACAGAACTAGACTGAGAGACCATTTAAAGGCTTTTGCAGGTGTTTTGAGTTAATTAGCTGATTAGAGTGTGGCACCAGGTGTCTTCAATATTGAACCTTTTCACAATATTCTAATTTTCCGAGATACAGAATTTGGGACTTTCATTAGTTGTCAGTTATAATCATCAAAATTAAAAGAAATAAACATTTAAAATACATCAGTCTGTGTGTAATGAATGAGTATAATATACAAGTTTCACTTTTTGAATGGAATTACTGAAATAAATCAACTTTGTCATGATATTCTAATTTTATGACCAGCACCTGTAAATGCAACGTGGTTCAGGAGATCATTTACACCTTCAGCAAGTATCTAGGTTTAATGACAAAAACAGAAAAATGGCAATGCATTCTGTTTCTAGGAGAAAGACTTTATCTTTATCTTACAGTATATTGTTTATTTTTCAATTGTTATATCTATGACTAAATAAAGGTTGAATTTTGAGATAAACTTCACCTTTAGCTTGACTGATAAATGATCACTAATTTCACATCAAATGAGGTTCATCATGAAACAATATAAAAAAAAAAAACAAAAAACAAATTCACATACACAGAACCATCATTACTCAGCATAGATGGTAATAAATGATGCTAATATGAATACATTGATGAATATACAAACAAATATTTAAGTTTAGTATTTGAAAAATTCAAAACACATACCTCCTTGTCTGTTACGACTACAAGACCGATCAGTCCCTCTTTACCAGTTACCTGACCAGCCAGCAGTTTGAATTTATTGACCTTTTGGACTGAGCTGTTTATTTGTCAGTAGACATACTATAATGGATTGAATGAACGTATTTCCAACTTACTCTGTATCAGACAGACCAGAAGCAAAGGACATGCTGACAAAGCTCTGTGTTTTGAACTGGAAGCCTTGCTCGGTGTCATATACTGCAGATGTTCCTTGCAGAAGCAGCAGCTCATTGATGATGCTAATAGTCTGCTTGGAGGCCACATGCATTGCAGTGCACATATTTAATAGAGAGTATAAAACAGCCTCGAGCCACTTTTTAGATAGAGAAATTCCTGCTGTATACAAACAGACAAAAATCATTTGGCACAGGTTATTAAAATCGTACACATACTGCATATCATCTTATCATGTCAAATATTTGACTTAGAATATAGAAAAGTCACCTCAGCAAACAATACATGAAGACAGACTGATATGAATTAAGCATGAGAATGAGATCTAAAACATTGTTTAATATGTGTTACTTTTATTGAACCAAAAACAATATTTTAATTCCGCAGAGAGATTAAAGAAGCAAGCAAACAACTGGCACAACAACAACTTGTTAATTTTAATTCATGTACTCAAACATCCTGATTCTTAGCAAACCAATTTTATTCAGTTTAATTTATACAGTGGTTGTACAGTATGTACTAAACACTAGTGAAAGAGAATGGTTTCAGTATGTACAGTATGTCAAATGCAGAAAGGATTGTTTCAAACTGGCATGGACAGAAGACCTGAATCATTTTTAACCCTTTGTGTCAGATATCTAATAGAAACATACTCTCTAAGGCTTGCATGTTTCTTTAGATAAAGTAACTGTAAATATGTCTAAAGCAAGAGGTTCTTAGAATCAAAATATGTAAAGCAACCAGTTTAATTCAAAAGGAATTGATCCTTTTAAATGGTATCTTTAGTCATTTTATTCAAGCTGATATTACTATTACTGGTATTTTCAGAATGAATATTCTTATTATCAAGCTCCTTACCAGTAGTAACTTTTGTAATGGTTTACTTTTGTGCCATTTGTGTACTAAAAATATGCTGTGACTGGTTAAACTGGTATCATTTTCTATAATTAATTGCAAATGTGAGTATTCCTAAATGGCATTTCTATCAAGTATTATATACAGGTGTTGGTTTTATTAACAAGCACATTGTCAATCTCTATCCATCCATCTTATTAAGCTACCTTTCCAGGGTAGGGCCGTGGGGTAGCCATTATTTGATTGTATGTCATATCAGTAAATAATTAAAGCATTCATAGAGATACTAAAATTGATCTTACAGTTTTCTCTGAAAGGGCAGGTAGCCTCAATTACCACAGGGTCTCTCAGTGATGCAACAATACCGCATTTGGTCAACCAGACCTCACCAGAACTTTCACTTGTAAAGGTGTATTCTGGTCTCAAAATCATATTGTGAGACAGTAACTGCTGGAGTCTAAGAATAACAAGAAAAAGTATAATCAGTGTGAAAGTATGAATTAAGACTTAAAAGTGCAGCAAAAGCAAAGCATAGGAACTAGAGAAGTAGACTAAGTCAGAGTTAGAAAATGGATAGAAACTAGTTTACTTTAATCATACTTTATGTTGTTAATATTTATTGTTAGTATGTAAAGTTATATTAATGATCACTCAAACCCTGTCAATCTGATATATATATATTAATAAATGTGATATATGAAACCATATAAAGGTTGTGGGGGGATGCATTGGTCCCCTACAAAAACAGTTACTGTACATGAAAGCAAATATATTAAAATAAAAATGTGTGCCGACATAAAAAAGAAATGTGACATATAAAGCACATTTGCTGTGTACAATAATTAAGCAAATATTTCTAAAAATTGTTGTCTGCAATTAAACAACAGTAACTGTAAAATGTTGCAATTGCAGACATAGAAAATAAGAGCAATTTTGATGGGAAAAGAAATGAATGTCAGTGAAAGTAAACATTTACTATGTTCTGGTATTCTGCACAGTATATTGTTTGCAGTCATCATAAAAATGAGTATCAAATTTCCAACTGACATTTCAGATAAGTTAGGTGTAAATAAATGGCTGTATGTAAAGACAAAAAAACATCTTAAATGTAACTATTGACAAAAAAACCAAACTGCACATGTACGTATACATAGCTCTGCTTCATTACATCTTTTTGTGTGTATGGAAAAGTAAAGTTTCCTTTCATGTCAACAAAGCACAGTCCTATCCCCTTCCATTCCGTGATTGCAGTCAGAAAAAAAATAAAGAAAAAATAAACTGCTGATGAGCTGTGGAAAAAATACCACAAAAATACTACTGTACATCACGATGCAGTAGAATTAGAAAGTGTCTTATCAAGAAGCATTTTACAATATGGACAAAAAATGAATGTACCGATGTTCAGAAATGGATGGTGGAGTAACAAAGAAAAGAAATTAAACATTACTAAAATATTAAAGATTTGGCCCTTAATAGACAGAAGCAACTAAACCAAAAAACCCTAACTTTTTAAAACAAGTCACCAGTAACAATAAAGATTTTTTTTTCCTCTATTCAACGTAAAACAACTAACTACAACAAGACCATTGTGGTGTATGGCCGGCCGTTTATCCCGGCCAATACCCCCAAGCCGCCAGGTGGAGCCCTCCCTGCAGTATGGAGGTTCCCCGAAGACCAGCAGGGCATCATGGACATTGCAGTTTTTATACGCAGCCCTGCTGGATGCCATGGGGGCCACTAAGAGACGCTGCAGGGGGGAACAATGGTTATTTACCCTACGCCCCGGAAGTACGTCCATGTCACATGGACAAGGGGAATGACGTGCTTCTGGGGTGAGAAGAAGGACTTGTACCTGACCCGGAAGTGATAAAGAATCACGTGGACTGGGGATTGGGAACACTTCCGGGTCAGGGAGGATAAAAGGACTGTGGGAGCTCCCAGACGGCGAGCTGAGCTGGGTGGAAGGGTGGCAACGCGTATGGGAGTCGGAGGATTGTTTATTGTTATTGATTATTGATTTATATGAGTATAGTGGAGGAAAGGGTGCTTTGTGCACTGTGGCATTTAAATAAAGTCGATTATTGGACTTTTACCTGGTGTCTGGAGTCTTGGACAGGGATTCAAGGGAGCGATACAGCCCTAATCTGTCACACCATTTATAATAATGTAAATGCAACAGACATCTGTGTATGTGGTAAAACACACTGGCTCGTCAATGAAATCTGTTAAAGTGTGCATTCTGATTTCCACTAAAAGATAGTGCTTGATGCTATTCAGCACCTCACCTCTGCTCTGCTGGGCTCATTATTGTTAACACCCACCAAGCCGGTATGTCACCTTGGGGGGATTTGGGTGTGACTGATGACCAGCTGTTCTACAGGGACCATGTTGCTACAGTCTCTTGGTCTTGCAGATTTG
The DNA here is from genome assembly GCA_026402145.1 of Polypterus bichir lapradei. NCBI lineage: Eukaryota > Metazoa > Chordata > Cladistia > Polypteriformes > Polypteridae > Polypterus > Polypterus bichir. The sequence goes on from JANRMT010062797.1 coordinate 40,950,327, forward strand.
CTCAATACAATAACTGCAAGATCAGATTATGCAGCACAACATCTGGTCCAGACTTTGGTGCTGTCATGTCTGGACAACTACAGTAGTACTTGCAGGAAACCAATTGCCACAGGCCATGAATAAACTGGTGTTCCAGTGGTATGAAATGGTAGCAGGGTTACCCATCAAAACAAAAAAGATGAAAAATTGCAATTAAGGCTACCTCAGTACTGGCACTGCTGACACAAAACTGTACACCACACAGGTACGATTAAGCTTATGTTGAATCTCTGCACAGACGTGAGACAGGTGAGATGGCAGGCAGCAGAGGAAAAGAACATCTGCCCAAGCAGCTAGCCGTCCATTGTTATAAAAGCATTTCACTTCTAGCTTCTCTAAGTCTTCTAAAATGAAAAAAAGATTATTATCATGATGTGTGTAATGCTATGATAAAAAAAAAACAAAAATAGAAATAGCTGAACAAGTTTAAAGACAGTTTATTTTACTGAATAACTCAGTTCATTAAGGGCTTATGTTGTTTTGCTGGGAATTACTCTTTTATTTAGTAACAGTCAGTCAGTCATTGTCCAGCCTGCTATATCCTAACACAGGCTCACGGGGGTCTGCTGGAGCCAATCTCAGCCAACGCAGGGCACAAGGCAGGAACAAACCCCGGGCAGGGCGCCAGCCCACTGCAGGGCCCACACACACACACCAAGCACACACTAGGGATAATTTAGAATTGCCAATGCACCTAACCTGCATGTATTTGGACTGTGGGAGGAAACCGGAGTACCCGGAGGAAACCCACGCAGACACAGGGAGAACATGCAAACTCCACGCAGGGAGGACTCGGGAAGTGAACCCGGGTCTCCTAACTGCGAGGAAGCAGCGCCACCCACTGCGCCACCGTACCACCCCAGTATATTATTTTAGTAGTGAAAATAAGATACTAGACTTGCTTATTGTGCATACAACCCTAAAGCAAGTTATTCTATTCTATATATATATATATATATATATATAGTATCTCCTTAGAATTCCAAGAACAAAACTTAAAAGTGGTGAGACGGCCTTCTGCTGTTATGCACCTAAAATCTGGAATAGCCTGCCAATAGGAATTCGCCAGGCTGATACGGTGGAGCACTTTAAAAAACTGCTGAAAACACATCATTTTAACATGGCCTTCTCATAACTTCACTGTAATCAAAATCCTGATACTCTGTATATTCAACTCATTATAATAACTATTCATGATGGCTCTAAAATCTGTACTAACCCCTACTCTCTCTTCCATTTCCTTTTCCGGTATCCTTTTGGTGGTGGCTTGTGCCACCACCATCTACTCAAAGCACCGTGATGTTCCAACAATGATGGATGGATTAAAAGCCAGAAGTCTGTATGACCATCAACATCAAGTGACTCCGTGAGAACCCTAACTACAAAGAGGACTATTTCATTTATGTTAGGTAGAATGCCCAGAGGGGACTGGGCGATCCCGTGGCCTGGAACCCCTGCAGATTTTGTTTTTTTTTCTCCAGCCGTCTGGAGTTTTTTTTTCTGTTTTTTCTGTCCACCCTGGCCATCGGACCTTACTCCTTTTCTATGTTAACTAATGTTGTCTTATTTTAATTTCTTATTTTGTCTTTTATTTTTCTTTTCTTCATTATGTAAAGCACTTTGAGCTACTTTTTGTATGAAAATGTGCTATATAAATAAATGTTGATCTTATTTGTCCGAGATATAACAAAGAAGAAGAAGAAATTAAAAAATAGGGGTGCAGAATGTTGCACTATCTAGTAATGCTGACTCACAGGTATACGGATGTACATTCAGGTCCTGGCACTATCATTGTCTGTGTGAATTAACCCCCAATTTCCCAACCCAATGTTGATTACTCCAGATTCTCCTTATTCATGAAGCTGTGTTTATTTAACTACTGAGTCTAAATTGGCTGAATCATTATTCCCTGTGGGGCAGCAAGGTGGCGCAGTGGGTAGCGTTGCTGCCTCGGAGTTAGGAGACCCAGGTTCGCTTCCCGGGTCCTCCCTGCATGGAGTTTGCATGTTCTCCCTGTGTCTGCGTGGGTTTCCTCCGGGTACTCCGGTTTCCTCCCACAGTCCAAAAACATGCAGGTTAGGTGCATTGGCAATCCTAAATTGTCCCTAGTGTGTGTGTGTTTGTGTTTGACCCTGTGTTGGCTGGGATTGGCTCCAGCAGACCCCCGTGACCCTGTAGTCAGGATGTAGTGGGTTGGATAATGGATGGATGGATTATTCCTAGGTAGTCTCCTGCATGTTGCCTACTGCTGCCAATTAGCATTGGCTTCCTGTGATCCTATAACTGAGATGGAAAGTTTAAAAATTGGGTTGAGAGGTGAATGAAAAGAGGTAACAAAATGGCTCAGAAAATGAATCATCAAGTATATACATCAAACTTGCATGTCTGGTACTTTCTTAGAAAGGTAAAACACAAAATGAATACTTGGAAGGACAGACCAAAGGTAGAAACAGTGAATTAAGAAAAGGTTAAAATTGGAGGTTTGCAATCATTACTGAGGTATGATTATGAAACTTCCCTAACTACAGGGAGCTCCAGGAATAATTGTGGCAAACTCCTTACCTAATGTTTCTGGTCTCCTGCTAGAAACATTGATGGCAGCTGGCTTCAGACATGCAACTTCAAGTAAGGCATGAACCAGCTGCTTTCCAATGTGACCTCCGCCAATAATACCTACTTTTAGACATTCTGCATCACTGGAGAACATGGATGAAGGTTTAGACAATACGGAGGCACTGCCTTTTAACAGCCTTTTTCTGAAAAACCAAGGAGAACAAATAGTGAGCTCTGCATTTCTCATTAGCTCAGTGAATTGTACTCACAATCTAAGGCTGAGTGTTATGCTCCAACAGTTAATTATAACCCAATGTAATTTAAATAAGAATATAATTTTTACTATTACTATATATAAATAGATCTGTTATTTTAAACCAGTATAAAGTACAATTTCAGCTTATTGGCTCACTATGGTTGAAGCTTATAATAAACTCAAGATATGCCCTTTTACAAATAATATAAGATCTTGTTATGCTGGTAGGGTGACTACCTTGCAGCTGCCACGTAGATCCTGTACCCTAGGTTCAATTCCTTCACCCATTTAGAGTTTGCATCCTCCACTTGTCTATGTGTGTTTTCCACCCACATCCTCAAAGACTTTCAGATTACATTAACTTGGAACTCTAACCTGAACCACATGCACTCTAAGTAGATTTTGGTATTTGCAGCAATGGTCAAGTGCCATGTCTAGGGTTGTCTCCGTGCCTTGCACTCAGTGCTGCCAGGACAGGCTTCAGTTCACAGCCCTGAACTGGATTAAACGGTTTTGAGAATGTATGTCTGTCTATATGTATGTATGTATAACATGTATGTCCATCAAAGTGCAATAAGCTGTGAAAAACAATGCTGCTCAAAATCCATCCAGCCATTTTCTAAACATTCTTTTTTTTTATTACATTTCCAGGAAGTTAAATGTGACCCTCACAGGATCAAGCACAACATAGGAACTAACACTGGGCAGAATGGATCATCAAAGGAAAGACAATATGAAAACTAGCTATATTACAAGTATGTGGTACCTTGGTCTGGTGTTCAGTGCGGAAATGCATTATAAAACTGAGTAAGGACTGCATTAGGTAAGATGACTTTCCATTTATTTTAATTAAAACATTCTTTCTTGTTTATCATGATGTTGCCATGTGTTGCATGTTTGTTGGGCTGCAAATAAGAACTTCAAAATACTCTATACATGTGACAAAATTATTACTACTACTTTTGTTACTATCTCAAGTCACTGATACTAGGTCAATTGAGAACATACAAATTCCACACACATGCTAACTGGTGGAGAAGTCAGCTAACTTCTATGGACCTGTGAAGCTGCAATTTTGACCACTGTACCACCTGCGAGTCAAATATGTCACATTACATATTTACCTAACCTAACTAAGAAGGACCTATCAGACAACATAAAGCATAAAGTAACATTTAAATACCTGCTTAATCCAATTCAGGCTGTAGGGTGCTGGAGTGTGTCTTGATAAGACTGGGTGTAAGACAGGAAGCAGCACTGAGAAAGGTGCTATTCCATTGCAGGGTCCATTAATGCACACACCTAACCTGCATGTCTTTGGAGATGTGACCCTGTATTAGGATATAGTGGGCTGGATAATGGATGGATGGAAGGGAAACCTGAGCATCCATATAGAAGAACTCACAAAGACAATGAGAGAATATGAAAACACCCTACAGATAAGGTCTGGCCAGAGGGTTTGTTCACAGGACACTTAACAATCAAAATCAAGTGAAAAACAATCTCAAAGAAAGTGAGTGCCATAAATAGTTTAAACATCTTAGGTTTTAGTATAATAAAAGACCTGAAACCTTTTCACATTCTTCATTTAACTGAATACCCCTTTGAAAAAGGGAAAGAGCCAGAATTATTATTATTGGTAAGTTTATTCAAAAATACAATATTTGCAATTATATTTATACAAGCAAAAAAGTGTATTATTTTAAATCAAAAGCACATTAACTGTTTTGTGAGAGAATGTTTTAAGCAGGGTATTCAGGCCATGGCATCTCTAGAATTCACTGCTGGTTATTAATCTCTTCATAGAAGGTGTACCTCCTGTACCTTATTTTCTGTTTAATCACATAAAAAGAGCTTTTACATTTATGTGACATACACAAGCGGTGGCCAGCTTCTCGATTTATCAGGTACATTCCAAAATTTTCATTAAGGTTTCCTACCTCACTGTATACAGGAGTTTACAGAAGAAAGTGGCATGGGCACAGCCACATATTGTCTTTGCAGAAGCACGGGCACGCAGAAACAAAAGCTGCTTTTCATCGGTACTAAGGCCTGACTCAAAGTTCAGAGTACGTAAATTTGCTGCTATATCGGTCATCTTTGGGCTATTCATCTAAAAAAGAAAAAAACATTCCACTAATTATTTTAATTCTGGTAACTCTGTACATCACAGTGTTTAAAAGATGCTTCATCAATGAGTAACGGAGACAATGTGTTGCAAAGACGCAGTAACCCATCTCCAAATACTTACAGAAAAATGTATTTCCTTTTTTTTTTTTATATGCAGGGGGTGCCATGGTGGCATGGCATGGAGTAAGAGGGTATGGTTGAGTAGAAAGAAAAGTAAATAATACAAACTGCAAATCAATAAAGTTACTGGAACTGAATCTTCAGGAAGAACATGCATTTTCTAACAAGAAGTTATTTAAACAATAAAATGTATGTATTGTCCAATTTTTGTATTAGTATAAATATAAATATGCACCACAATTATAAAAGGAAGATTTGTGCAAAGCGATTTATTCAGTGAACTTGCCTGCTGATTATTCATGCAGTATTTTTATTTTACCTTTTAAAGTCTGAGCCATACAGGGACTATTTATAGAGTTTTGCAAGATGCTGCAGTTAATTTTTCAAATTCTGTGCTTTTAAAAATGTATTTTCCTAATCATGTTACTAATGAAAAGAATGTAATCACATTTGTAGATAGGTCTGTGGGCACATATTTGAAAAGCTCATATTGAGATTCTTAAACTTTAAATACAATAGATGCTCTTCCCTAGAACTATGAAAAGCATTACACTTATATTTATTTAGTATTTAGCTCCATCTCATCTATTTCCACTTTAAAAACAATAAGCTTTCAGCTAGTAACAGAATCTTCTATTCAAGTTTAGATGGCATGCAGACAATGCATGGTAGTGTTTGAGGCGCTGAGCTTTTCTACTTCACAAGGTTCTCAGTTCCCTTCTCACACTTGGCTTGCTGTGTGACCCTTGGCAAGTTACTTTACTAATTTTTAATCTACTTTTAAAAAAAAGTGTTGCAGTGTCTTCTGATTTTAAAAATTGCCTTAGGTAACGGTGTCAGGCTAATATACAAAAAGAATATTAATAGTTCAGGTTACACCGTCTTCCATCTATGAAACCTTTTTTATAGTCTGGTGACACATGGATCACATTACAAATTTTTCTAAGAAGGCTGAGGTATTCATGCACTTTAATTTGTTAATGAAAATGACAAAAACTGCAAATGTAAAATTTCTAGAGTGTGGACAGTAGTTAAAACAATAAACTTTAGCTTATTGTTATACACCAGAGACCTTAAGAGTGGCAATGTGGTAAATGCCTGAAATGCTATAAAGTACAATGTTACTGAGTCAATGTCAATCCCCACCATTATATTAAGCGTATAACAGGATAAAATATCAAACAGAGGGGAGGGTGCGCCTTCCATGTGTAATTTGAACACCATCCAATGAAAATTCTGCATTCCTCCCTGACACAAAATGGAATATGCAAGTTCTACACAAACAATAAAATGTACGTATTATCCAATTTTTGTATTAGTATAAATATAAATATGCACCACAATTATAAAAGGAACATTTGTGCAAAGCAATTTCTTTAGTTAACTTGCCTGCTGATTATTCATGCAGTATTTTTATTTTACCTTTTAAAGTCTGAGCCATACAGGCCCTTGTATCGAGGCAGCAACGCTCCCTTCTATGCCACCACACCAGGTATAAAGGACACAAAAGTCAGAAAGTCTTGTAGCCTGAAGGGGCGCTCCAGCTCCCCAACCTGTCCCAGACAACACAGACACAAGTCTAGAACAACACATGGCTTTTATTGTTCCAAAGTGTTTGCCACAGCGCAATTACAGTTCCAAAGCACAGTACAATACAAACAGCACACAGCAATGCCTCTTTTCTTCTTCTTTTCTCTATCTCTCTCTTTCTCTCCCACTCTGCCTCCTCCACTTCTCCAGCAAACTTCCTCACCTTCCTCCTGACTCTGGTTCCTGGAACTACAGCAGCAGACTTCTTTTATGCGACACCCAGGAGTACTTCCGGTGGCCTGTTAGCATGTCTGGGTGAGGCAGGCACAGAAACCAACAGGGCCGAGGAACAGAACGCCATCTCCCATGAAGACCTGTGGGAATCCATGGCATTGCAGCAATACGGGGTTGCCATCTAGCTCTCTTGGGGAGATAACGTCCTATGCACACTCTCTCCCACAATACGTTCAGTATAAAGGCATCCCTGCCAGGCAAGGGTGCCGGCCGTGCGCTCTCAATCAGCAACAAAAACACACTAGTGAGCTTTAATGTGACAGTTCGTCTGAAAGAGTTTTGTTAGTGTGAGAACACCACACAAGAGGTATCTCTATCTTTAATAAATACTGTCACTGGCAACACAACAGCTAGTACAGCACACTGTTTAAAACATTTTATACACCAAAACTGTGTAGATTTATTTCAGTATAGTGAGCTATAATCTTCCTTTCCAATGCTGTGTTCAAAGACTCTTGTCAAGTTAAACAAAATGCTAAGCAGGCTAATAAAAATAAAAAGCCAAGGATGTCAATCCAAAGCCCTTCTGGGACTGGCCTTCATTATCTTTATTCTGACATCTAATATTGGAACTTTATGTTTACAGGTTTTAATGCAACTATTTAATCAAATGTTAAAAAAAAAACTCTTGTTGCTGCTTGTTCATTTAGTTTATTACAGAATACAGGATATGCAATGCTGTGTGATTGTTCATGACATTGAGACTGAACTGTTTACAGTGTGATAAAACTTCTCTCTGCACTAAAGTTATTTCAATTTAGTTGTTTTGTAAGTTATAAGCAAGAATAAAAATGTTACTGAAACTATGCCCAAAATTAACCATGCCATGTAAATTGTTACTGCTTTAAGGGTGTATAACAGGACAGGACATAGCATGTGGGATTTGGGCATGGTTTCATTTCCGGATGGGATGCTCCCCATGTGGAGGCTGAGCAATATACTGTAAAAGCTCTGGTTTCCAACCTGATATTAACCCACAGTACTAAATCGTGGGGATTGGAGTTAAAGTCAAGCACTACCTGCAGTCGGACAGCCCCTGGATACAAAATGTTACCTTATTTTCACTGGATTTGTGCTTCATCGTAGAATACCGTAAAAGATCTGTTTGTGCAGTGGTTATGTTCTTTCTATCAATACAAGTAAAGTCGCTTTTAGTTTCGTCTCTACCACTTCAAGCCTTGCAGTACTTACATGACTCCGTCATCGAATCGCGCTGATGTCCGACATCAACTAGAAACGCCTGGCCAACAGCGCCACGCTACCATGGAAACGACATCACGTGTCACGCGCAAGGCTCAGGCGAGCTTGACGACTCGAGCAGTTTGCTGTGAATTTGTGGAGGGGCTCGCCTTTATTGGTTTATTTAGCAGGATAGCAGAGAAAGACGACACGGGAAAAAGAACGGGGGCAAAACTCGGAAGGAAAGAGGTCATTTCCAATAAGGCATATCATATGTACTGAAGCCGGTTGTGTGAAGCCCCGCACACTTGGAACGACCTCGTTTGTTTTTCCTTCTGCGTGCCAACACTGATAATGATAAATTTCAGTTAACATGCTGTATATTTTCACTGGGATTATGGAGTTTGTCAGCCCTACCCGTGTTTTCATACTTTGTTTGATTTTTCTGGTAATCTGTTTTCTGCAACGTTCAAAAGAAGTGCGAGGACAGGGGTGTGTGGATTGCGACAAACTCGCTCCACTCCAAGGGTGGCTGTTTTTTTGTGACCTTCTCAGACGACAAACGTCGATGCCCCAGTGTGTCAAAGAGGTAGTAAATACAGCGTTAGAAGTAAAGCTACAGTACATATCCAGCTTTCAAACCAAGTGCTGAGATGATGAGAAAACTTATTTCAATGCGTAGCTCATACATTATGCCAAATTTTCTCCCATTTGTAATGTATATTTCATTTATTGGTTGTGGTTCTAGGGGTCAATGGTGGCGCCTAAAATTGCAAATCGCCAAAAATGGGTATCATATCCATTACCACACCACAGCAGTTAATCTAATTTGATGCACAAATTATGATAACAAAGGGTTAATGCAAGAACAAGACCCCAAACCCTGAGAAGACTGTCTGAAGATGGTTGCGTCTTGAATACAAAAGCAGCGTCTGGGCAGTTCATCATACAGTGGTTTCAGAAAGCATTTAAACCCCTTCAATTTCTGCACACTGGATTTAATATTTAATTAATAATTCATTTTTAAATGGTTGCATTTGCCAGTTTGCCCAACAAGTTACACTCAATAACCCATACTGACAAAGCAAAAGTGAAAACATGTTTTCAGAAAAATCTACAAAATTATTAAAAACAAAATGATATAAGGAGAGATTTCAGTTTTTAACTACTCAGACCCTTTGCTGTGGCCCTCCTGTTTACTTTAATTATCCTTGAGAACTTGGCTAAGCCCACCAGTGGCAAAGTGAATTGATTGGACATCAATTAGAAACTTGTCTCACTCTTTGGAAAACAAATTATATACAACTGGCTGCATGAGTTCTTCAGGACAAAAAACAAGCCAAAGACTTCTTGGCAGTTTTACTATACAGTGGAACCTTGGTTCACGAGCATAATTCGTTCCAAAACTCTGGTCGTAAACCAATTTGGTCATGAACCGAAACAATTTCCACCATAGGATTGTATGTAAATACAATTAATCCGTTCCAGACCGTACAGACTATATGTAAATATACATTTTTTTAGTTTTTAAGCACAAATATAGTTAATTATATCATAGAATGCACAGCATAATAGTAAACTAAATGTAAAAACATTGAATAACACTGAGAAAACCTTGAACAACAGAGAAAACTAACACTGCAATAGTTTGCGCTATAGTGCTAGGAAACGCTCGCTAAAAACACTTTTTTCTTAAATGAGTTTTAAGCACAGGGAAAAAAATGAACATTTGAAAAATCCGTAATTTAACAAACCACCAAGAAAAGTAACATTGCCACAATGCTCGTTATGAACCGATCGCTGTAAACAGAACTGAAAACAAAAACAAGCCTTTTCTACCTTATGCGTCCAGCCCTTGCTCGCTCGCTCTCTCTTTTGTGTGTGTGTGTCTCTCTTTCGCGAGCCTGGAGCGCCTGTGTGTGTCTCTCTCTAGCACGCGCCTGTGTGTGTGTGCCTCTCTCTAGCGCGTGCCTGTGTGTGTGTGCACCTCTCTCTCGTGTGTGCACCTCTCTCTCTCTCATGCGTGTGTGCCTCCCTCTCGCGTGCCTGTGTGTTTGTTTGTGTGTGTCACTCTCTCTCTCTTGCTCGCTCGCTGCACAGGAAATGCACAGGGAGAGACTGGACATGTACAAACCGAAAGGGAAACTGACTTGTTCGTATACCGAGTGTGTGGTCGTGAACCAAGGCAAAGATTTGTTGAGCTTTTTGGTCGTAAACCGATTTGTACGTGTACCGAGATGTTTGTGAACCGAGGTTCCACTGGTATTTGTAAATTTGGAGAGGTGTCAGCTAACTCTTAAGAATTACCCAGTGCAGAGGACGTGGACCCACCTGTGCCTGCTGCCCCACTGGCTTTCGTAAGAAGGCACTGGTGATACCATATCTTAGCTGTATTGCTGGCATAGGAGTCCTATTAATCTTTGTCTCTGGAGGAGACAAAGGACAGATGGTCATCTAGAAAAAGGAATTAAGACCTGAGGTGTAGTGAGACAGAGCCACTGGAAGTGACAAGTACTGTATATTGAGGCATGCATGAAGAACAGCCAAACTACCTAGCAGCCAGGGCACATGACTGGCATAGGCCAGCAGAGATGAGCAGCAAGTTTTTTTGTTTTTTTTTTAATTCTTACTTGTGCACCGCTCCTTTGCATCTAATGTTTGTATAATAACTTATTTGTGTCCCTCATTCTTGAATTGGTTCTACCATGACAGCATACTTCTTTTTTTATACTGCTTTTTATGTAGACAGATCAACAGAATTGCTGAGGTGCTTCCAAAAAAAGAAAAAAAAAATTGACATACATAATCCCTAATCATTGTAACAAGGTGCTCTCACATGAATCATTTAAATCAGGGGTGTCGAACTCCGGGCCTCGAGGGCCGCAGTGGCTGCAGGTTTTCATCCTAACCCTTTTCCTAATCAGTGACCAGGATTCACTGCTAATTAACTCCTTTTTCCTTCATTTTAACAGCCCTGTTTTTAAGGATTCAGACCTATGAATTGATTTGTTTCTTTATTAAATGGCAGCCAAACAGAAATGAGATGTGAAACAGATGACCAGCTAAACTGGAATGTAAAACTCCGGCCAGTTTCACTCCAGTCACTTTCTTAATGAACAGCCAATTCTTGCTGTTAATTAAACTCGTTATTTAATTCCATGGCTCGTTGCTGTGCTCTCATTCTGCCACAGCAGACATTTCCAAAACTGTTGATTTTCTGCTTCTTCTAAGAACGCCGTCAAAGTGTTTTGGTGACCTGAGAGATCAACCTTACAGAGACCTTCACCTTTCTTTATTTTTGTTTTGTGTCTCATTATGGTTTAGCTGCTAATTAAGGAAAAAGAGACAACCAAGGGGGCCTGAGTGGTTAATTAAAACTAAAGCCAAAGAAGTTAATTAGCAGCCAAAAGTGGTCACTAATGAAGAAGATGGTCAGAATGAAAACCTGCAGCCACTGCGGCCCTGCAGGACTGGAGTTTGACACCAGTGATTTAAATTACCAAAACATAATACTGAGGCGCAGCCAAAGACATACAACAGGTAAGCAAAACTACCAACAATTAAACTGTTTTTATTGAGGGACAGGAACCATGGCCAGAGCTTTACTACTCCATATACTGTATACCAGCAATCACTAAAAGTATTTTACATACCATATCCTGGGCCTTTAGCAATGATTTGAAACTGCAGGTTCCGTAAACTGTTAGGGAATAGCCAGCCTGTTTTGTGAACTGTTGTTGCGAACCTCTGGAGCCAGCTCTTTAGTGTGTCTGCTTTTTCTACTGTGACTAATATGACTGGTTTAAGAGTAAGGACAGAGACAGCTCTGGGTATCTGATGAAAGTATCATGTCAGTGTACTACGTTCTTCAAAGATGACTATGTTTGGCGGTGCCTAACAGAACAGCTAAGGAAAATGATAATGAACATAATAAAAAAAACAGTAGCTTCCACTGTGATTCCCTAGGAGGGATGGCTTGTTTTCAAAATATATCAATCTTCCCACTGTGACATTATTCTGGGATAAAAATAAGACAACCTTTTATTCTCAAACTGTTATTCTGTTCAGTTATTTTATGACTGTATACTGTACATGGCTTTGGACCATCTTATTTAATAAGTGTTAATACTGATGTGGACACTTAAGATCAAGTTCTAATGTATTATGATGTATGCAGATAACAGTAAAATTATAACTTACATGTGAACAAATGAAGCTGCACAATGCCGAAATGGGGAAGAGTAGCCAGTAGGCCAAAGTCAACAACAATGCGACTTTGGCCATTATAAATGACAGTAGAGCCACCTCAGCTGCTTATAATTCATGCCTAGGTTAACAGGAACTTATATTAGCATGATTTTATTTTGATTATAACAGGTGAGGCTGTATCCTATTACACAATTTCTTTTCTTTTATAAGTGTTTTTCTGTATACAAATACTGCAAGATTATGTAGTTCACTGGTACCATACTATGTTTGTAAACCTGTGTAAGGGCCTTGGGCATGATCTCAATGAACGGCAGTATAGAAGAGTGAATTAAACTGAACACAGTTTGATTTAGTGGCACATCATACTTAACTAATCATGGTGTTAGAAAGTGGCGACATGTTCCATGTTGATTAACACATGCAAGTTAAAAGAATTTCACTGCACTGACATTAAAGACCCTATAAACCTATTTAGGAAAATGCACCCCCTTTTGTGGAGTAAAGAGCAAATGGAGTTAAAATGATAAAATTATTAACAATGGAAAAAAAATAAATATGAAACTCTTCCAATGAATGAACTCTTCTAATCTCCAAACAATTAATTAGTAGCGGTAAACATACAAACTAGCCATAATTTGGTATAATGCACAATACAATAAAATAAAATAATTTTACAGAAATAGTTTGAAGGTTGGCTTTTTGGCTCAGTTATAACCACAACTGCCTTGCTGCTTCAGAGTTTCTGATTCAAACCCTTGTTGTGTCTTCAAGGTTTTCTCCTACATCTGAAAAGCCTTACAGGTTTTAATGATTGCTGAGTCAGTGTTGACTCTGTGCCCACTGCTACTGGGGTGAGCTTTGGCTTCCAATGACTAAGTGCTAGAATACACAAGTATGGAAAATTAATGAATGAACATAGAAATTTAAAATTAAGGAATGAACAAAGAGAAAAAAAACACCAAATTCAAAGGAGTTATTTATTTATCTTTACACAGGTAATTACATGCCTTATCATTTGCACAAATTAACTATTTAGTCTGTACACTCATCAACTATATACAAGCAATATAATATTTCCTAGGTACTTAAATAAAGAACCTGCATTACAGAGCACATATGAACAAAATATACAGGAAAACACAACTTAAGCCCACCTAAGCACTGTTCGAAATTGGTTAAACTGGATTTGTAATAGTTTATGACTCCTGCAGTTGAATGAGGCAATTTGTTTTTTCTTCTTGCAATTCAACAAAAATATTCCAGTACTCACTCTGTATGTTTCGGCTTAAAGTAGGTCTTTCTATAATTTTTATGAAATATAAAAATTGCTAGCAAATTTAAGTGAACAGTACATGATAATTAAGACTTACCATTAACTGCCCAAATATAACAGCAGTGAAGCCTGAATATAAAAGTGAGGAAATAGAAATGACTAGGAAAACAGAAATGGCTAAGGATATCACAAGAGGTAAACATTTTGAACATCTGACACATATGTACATTAGCAACATTTACAGTTTCCCTTATTTTAATAATGACATATTTAAATACAAAAAATTAAAACTTAATAATTAAAAATGTACAAATGAAATGAGCAGCACAATTATTAACACAATGGTCTTAGACGGTCTGAAGAAGCTTTTGAAATCAAGAGATCCCAGAGTGCATTAATAAAGTTCAGCTTTGATAAAATATGGCAGCATCTTCATTTTCAAGGAAGTTATCTTTGAGAAATATTCTTACATAAAGATGAAAGAGGAAAAAAGCAAATTATATATTATTAAAGGAAAATATAAGCTTTTCTCAGAAAAGAAGTTTCATGCTAGCAACTGAAAACAATCCTTTAATAATTATCAACAAGTTCATGGCTCTATTATAGCAAAGCTTTGTGAAATAAGCATAAGCGATCAGATTCTATGGTGAAATACCATCCTGAAACCAAAACAAGACTGGCTACATTTATATTACATTTTGCCAGTCAATAACTTCTGCATATAGAACCTTTAGAAGTGCTATTATAATTTGTACCTCTAACTTGATTTGAACTCCAAATGAACTGTAATGCTGAAAGCAAATCTGTAATTGTTCTAATTCAATTAAATCTCATCAGTTCAAAAATAAGCACTGCTATACTGGCTGTTCATAAAAGGCATTGTATTTTTTTACTGAAGCATTCAATCATAGTGGGTGTGCCAAAAATGTGACAACAAGAAGAGGAAGTGGAGCATCATCATATAGTTAGTATATGGTTAAATGGCCCAAGTGGTAAACACCAGTCTTGAAAATCCAGTGATAGTTTAAATAAAAAAAAAAGTGTTAAATGTAATGAGTACTGCTAGATAACTGCTATTAATCTTTATGGTAAATTAGCAGAACTCATTCTATGAAACTATCAGCTTGAAAGGACACTCAACTATTAAAATAAGATTTTATGATACATATGTTAACAATCATGCTTATAGAAAGGCACAACTGGAGACCCCCAAGGAAGTAAAATGCTGATCAAACGGAATGTGCATACAGTTTGGGTTGCTCAGTATAGGTTATTTATCAGCACAAGATAAGCAAATGCTACTGATATACTGTTAAGCACTGCTATGCTTTAAGCTACTGCTGTACTTCCTTCTCTACTGAATGATCAGTCCTCCCCTAATCTCCATTTCTGGGATTCTTCTTGGCGAGCATCTGGGCGTATCTGGTTTCTCATGCCACCCAAAACGTTGGAAGTAGCCTCTGTTGCCACAATGAGTGGCTTCACCACAGCGGGAGGGATTTGCCTCAAAACTCCACCCACAGCTCCAGTGACTCCTCGTTGTTCATGCTCTCGTGTTGCTGTATCATAAATTGTCAGTGCAGTGTCCGTTATTCCCTGCAGAATGATATTTTCAACAGCTTCAACTCAAACAGAACAAAGATTTTGCAAGCATAATGGTAATACTAGGAACTGAAACAGAAATCTGAAAGTAAACTACTGCTGTACTAATGATAACAAGACAGACACAATAAGCACGTAAGATAGTCTTTAAAATAACATCATTTTACACTTGGATGGGAAATATGTAAATAGTGCTGTATAAATAATGTCAACTTTCATACCACAAATGAAATCATCAGCCTTATGTTAAAAAAAAAAACAAAAAAAAAACCCAACATACTGAATTTTCCAGTCTATAACATTACAAAATCTATTCAAAGCAAATTTATTCATATGTCAATATTATTTCATATTCATACTCTTTTGTTCTACGGCTAATGCAAGTAGTGATGTCTAAAATGATGAATGTGCTTGTTCACAAGAGGTAAAATTTAAATCGTAATTTTTGTAAACTTGTGTACTTGTACCTTAAAGAATTGTAAATACAATCATGCACCCACTTAATGGCTCACTGAGTTGAGGTCACTCATATTTGCAGCTGAGGGCCGTAGGAAAATAGGATAATGATGTTCTAGAAATTTCCAAAACCAGTCGCTACACGACACCGTACGTATACAGTATATTTTGCTTATCATGTTATTTGTGGCAGAGCTATCAGCCATAGAATGATACACACCGTATAGAAGCAGTAAGAGAAGCAGTGGTGGAACTGCAGTGGCAGCAGTCTCTTGGATGTAGTCTTTCTTCCTGTACTGATGCTGCAACCAACAAATGGCCACAAACAAGCAATTACACAGACCTGGTCATGCAGCCGCTGAGACTTGAAGATCGGTTTGGGCTACTGAGTACTGGCAGTTAAAGTATGCGTACAACTGGCCAACATGAGCTAAGTTGCACTCTTTTTGACTGGGGCAGCACTGTGGTGCAGAGGTAGTGCTGCTGGCTCACAGTAAGCAGACCAGGGTCCCCTCTGTGTTGAGTCTGCATGTTTACACCGTGTCTGCATGGGATTCCTCTGGGTGCTCCAGTTTCCTCCCACACTCCAAAGACATGAAGATTAAGTGAGTTGCTGATGCTAAATTGGCCCCAGTGTGTGGGTTTGTGTGTGTCTGTGCGTTTGCCCTTCAATGGACTGGCACACATGTTCAAGGTTTGTTCCTGCCTTGGGCCATATGCTAGCTGGGATATGCTCCAGCCTGATGTTTTGGATACTGTATTGCAGTTGTGTATCTGGATCATTTTTATGTGCCAACATAATCCTTAAGGATCAGCAGAGCACCCTTTGCCAAAATCAGTTTGCTATTGACTTTTACTTATTAACTATATTACCAAATTTCAGTGTGCTGGCACATATTCTCTAACTGTCTGAAGGCACTGATTACTAAAACCACCTTCTCACAGTGGCATGCTTCAGGTCCACTGCGAATAAATACATCATGAATTACTAGTCACTCAATATCAAGCAACAAGTTGCATCTTGCTAAGACAATTTAAACACAATGATTGCACACAATGTTGGCTTGATTGTACAATGCTTATGTTGCATGACCCTGTGCATTCCTGTTGTATAGCCAAGTAAATTTATCGACATGCAATCAAGGAAACTATGGCAGGAATTTCAAAACCTCATAATATTCTACTTAGCATTTAAAAGCACTGACAGAATGTTTTAAATAAAGTTGTCTGGTCTTTAGTGTTTTACTGTAATAATATTCCACCTTTTTCTGCTGACAATCCAAATTATGTTTCATTTCACCTAAACACCACCTTGACCAAAATGTAAATCCCTTCACTTTTGGTATCTACGCAAAGATACCGATTATATCCTACACAAAATAATGCTTAATTTGTTACTGAGGTTTACAAATTGTAATATGTGTACACTGCCTAACTGTCTTGTTTCTATTTTTTGCTTTTATATTGTCATTAGCTCACTACAAAGCATATATGATGCAACATAAGTATTCAGACAAAAACTGTCATACCTTGAGGGTTAAACATCAATGCAGTCTTAAATTTACCAAAACTGATGGGACATATTTCTCTGACAAGCTACATTTGGAACTTTTTACGTCCCATGTTAGATTTAAATATACAATTAAAAAAATAGTTACAAAATGAGAAAGCATGTCTTTTAAAATATCCAAAGCTCCTCTTGATGTAAACATTTTAATACTATTAAAGAAAAAATGATTGCTATACAATACCTCCTTGACAACTGTGTATGCTTTGGCTACACCTTCTCGCAAGTCGACTGGTTGATGCGTTAGGCGATAGTGAGAGAGGCGCTTGATTCTTTTTAATTCACTGTCATCAGGTCCAGGAGATACCATATCATAGGCTGTTTCAGCTGCTGCCTGTTTTGGAAGGAAAAAAAAATCCCTTTTAAAATACTTTAACCAAGCTGTCTATTTGGATTTAGTTATATTATACTATTTTAACACAGTATACTCCTGTTATACCTGCAAGTGCACGTGTTCATATTGTTTTTTTAATAATTACGGTAGTCATTGTGAACAGCTAAAATTTTACATTCTTAATCTTCTCCATCTCCTGGATTGGTGCTTTGTCATTGCTGCTACTCCTCAAATCTTTATTTAACCTAAGTTGATGGAATGATATGAATACATTCTAGGGAGAAGAGGGCAGTGTCCCATGTATCTCAGAACAGCACAAAAGACCTTTGTCTTGAAGAAATACACCCTGTGCTTGTGCTTTCTGTTCCATTCTCCCTACCTATCTGCTTTAAATTTCCAAGGGAGTTAAAGGGCACTGTTATTCTCCTTGTCCAGTCCTCGTACCATAAAATCATATGCACAATAGCAGGACATCTGCTCATAGCTACATTCAATTAAGGTAAGATAGAAATTAGTGATATGTTACCTTACCTAACAAGTATCTGGGGTCTTCATCTAAAAAAACTACAGACCACTTCCAAAGCTACAAATCTGTAGCTCACAGGATATTAAAAACCTATGAAATATTTATAGACCTATAAGTATTGAAAGTATATGCTGTATACATTCAGTTTAAACATACAACTTTTACTGTTGTTCCAAAATTCTCATAATTAAGTCATATTGCTGAGTGAGTATGGATACATGAAAGTACCTTGTGCTGGCAACATGTCTACAGTTAATCTTAAAACAACAAGCTCTAATTCCACATTGACTGAAAGATCAGTTGGAGGTAAGGGGACACATGCAGGTAAGATGTCTTGAGCATGCATAATTCATTTCATATTTACCTGAATTGTCTGAACCATCCTATTGGTTAGTTCCAGAGCAGCCATGGCAGTTGAGGTTCCAAAAGAAGAAGCACCACGCTGAAAACCCCTAACAATCCTTCCATCTTTTCTATACTGTTCAATTGGTAGCCAAACCAGGTCTTTTACACCCTGAACTGAAAAGTGACAAGAAATAATATACTGTATATGTCAAAAAACATATGCTATTCATGATATTGCACTATTACACTGAAATTCAATAATACTATAGCATTCTGCATGATCAACAGAAGGAATTTTATTGGTGAACTCAAATAGTAATCACGATACATTCACTTACAAAGCTACGTCAAACTCCATTTTATTTCATTTGTACATACGATTATGGATATTTTCATTTTGCTGATGAATGGACACAGGTAATTACTTTGACCCCACTGTATAAGTTATTAAACAGCAACATGACAAATACATTAATCTATACTTTCATATCCATTGCCAATGTGCTACACACAAAATATTATAGTCTTGCAAGGTGAATATACAATAGTTGATATAAACAATTTTAAAATAGAATAACTTGCTTTAGGGTTGTATGCACTATAATCAAGCCTAGTATCTTATTTTCCACTAGTAAAATAATTTACTGCGAGGCAGCAGCGCTACCACTGCACCACCGTGCCGCCCCAGTAAAGTGACCTGGACTCGCTTCCCGGGTCCTCCCTGCGTGGAGTTTGCATGTTCTCCCTGTGTCTGCGTGGGTTTCCTCCCACAGTCCAAAGACATGGTGCATTGGCGATTCTAAATTATCCCTAGTGTGGGCTTGGTGTGTGTGTGTGCGTGCCCTGCGTTGGGCTGGCACCCTGCCCGAAGTTTGTTTCCTGCCTTGCGCCCTGTGTTGAGTGGGTTTGGCTCCAGCAGACCCCCGTGATCTTGTGGTTAGGATATAGCGGGTTGGATAATGGATGGAAATAATATACTGCACATATATCATTACAGGCAGTAAATTAACTGTAGCTTCTCCACACAAGCTAAAAAGTTAGTCAAACTACTACAGCTATCACAACAAGTTTTACAAAAAATATTATGGTCAATATCTCACTTACCTAATTGGACCAAAGAATGGATTGGGCCAACTCCTCCCAAAATTCCTGGCAGCTGATTTTTTTTAATGTCATTTAGCCATTCACCAATTGCATAAGCAAAGAGTTTATCAACACCCAGTAGTCTTAAAAATAAAAACAAACAAATAAGAAAGAAATTTTAAGTGTACTTGCAGTTTTTAAAAAAAAAAAAAAACACAAGTCCAATTTGCATTTCAAAGTAGAAAATTGTTTTGTTAGTTTGAAAATACATTTATATTCCTAAAGTGTATATAAGCAAAGGTGGCCCTACCCTTGCCTGCAGCAAAGTCTCTTCAGCTTCAGTTCTGAACAGTTGAGTTGAGTTAGCCCGATTACGATGCCTGCAAAGGTGCCCTGAAATGAATTTTCATACATCAAACAGCTATCCAATACATAATTTCCCTACTAAACAAACTTTTTTTTTCCCTCTGATTTCATACCTGCTCCATTGCCATGTGTTTCCCATGATAATCCAGGCGAATGGGTACTTCTGAAGTAAAACGGAATTCCCTGCAATGCAAGTAAATTTTCAATAACTAACTGGTAGATTTATTCTTCTTCTGCTGCAATGTTGTTTTGCAAAAGCCCCATTCAGTGTAGAGGTATTTTTCTGAATTACACAGTGGCTGAGAATTAAGCAGTCTAATTTTTCTGAGTATCTATCCTTAGCAAAACTTTTTTCTTGAATCAAATTTTCCTTGAGGTTTTCAGGTACACTGTCATCCAAAACAAAATGCCAATACTGTATTCTGTATTTTCCAATGCTGTGACAGTAAAAATTCTCCCAATACTACAATGTAACTCTTTTTGGCACTAGCCAATTTCATGGTATAGTTAAACAATCGTAAAGGCCCGTCAGTACACACTATATGCCATATGAGCAGTAACTGATAACCCAATTTATCTGTGAACAGAACGTCAAGAGTGACTTCTTTGATAACATTATTTTTACGATATGGAAAGATCTGTTTGCTACTTAAAAGTGCGATCTCTTTCAAGTTCAAAGTTGTTTAAAAGTGAGTCAAAAAGCATAGTGAGATACTAAATAAAAAATTGTGTTGGTATGATAAATTTATTAAGCCAAGAAAACACACGTATTTCATTACATTACTTAAAATGTCTGATTTGTATACCTGAAGAACACTGGCTGGTCAGTAAATGACGCTCCTGAACTGGAAGTGTCAGCTTCACCATGTTCTGTGCTGCTGGAAAGTGTCATTCCATTCATGCTCTGTCTACTTTGTCCTGGGACTGAAATTATTGGAGCAGGATCCAAACTGCTACTTCCATGCTTAGGAAAGCTACAGGACAGGTCTGGTGCTGGAGGCTTCTTCACTGTCAAAAAACATTTTGAATATTATTTACTAAAAATAGTTTTAAAAGGCTCCAAATGTATTCATGTTGAATTAATAAAAACAGTTGCAAAATGCATGAAATTAAGTAACAGATAATGGATAAAGGAAAATAAAAAATAAGCTTGACTTTCTCTTTATTTGTCCTACTTGCACCAAGACACCTGCTCCAAATAATTCAAAACACTGAAAACAGTTCATTTAAACCTACAGCTGCTTAAAATTTAAAATAAATGATTAAAACCAGGGTTTCTTAAACATTTTTTTTTGTGACCCAGTGTGTTCAAAACCCAATCCACAACAGATTGGGGGATGGGGGGATATGGTCCCCCTTAGAGAATTACCAGCAATGTTATAGCAGAACAATGTCGCTTGGTCAAATAACCCGCAGCAACCCGTCACAACCAAAAACAATAAAGTTTCTAGAAACGTTTATTAAACAAAGCTCCAAAGCAAGCAAAACTAATGATTTAGAAGGCAAAAACAAAAAACTAAGGAGGAGGGCAGAGATTTAAAAAAACAGAAAATCAAAATAAAAGAAAATCTGAAAGGAATCCAAGAAAGGCACACGAACAACAAGAACAAAAGCTTGCCTCAGCAATAGTGCTGAGACACCTAACAACTCGTATAAGCCAAGGGTGGTCCTCTAGCTGCATCGTCAGGATCTCATCTCCTTAGGCTTAATATATAAGAAACGAGGAACATAATTAAAATAGCAAGATAAAGTAAAATAAATAAACAAGAAAATGCTAGTTAAAGTACAATACATCAGAAAAAGAAAGAAAATAGAAATGGATTTAACAACACAAAACAAGAAACTTGGTCAAACCATAACAGGATCCATTTTAATGTCCACAATTTACACTAAAGAAACTTGGTGAACTAGCAGTTTACTGTACGCTTATAACATATGGATCAAGTAATCTGAATTAATTTGTAGAATTTTGCAAGATGACAAGTCAGCATTCACGCAAATAAGTTTAATGTAAATTTGACATTTTTATATTTTTATTTATATTAATGTCCTTCAGAATTAAGTCACATTATCTGCTATATGTATGTCTATTACAGTACACAATTAATTTTGTAATCAGTTGCATGTAAATAAAATACAGTTTAATTACTTACTTAAGCCATAAAGCCCCTTGTTACTCTGGTTGTGCAAACAGCACATACACTGCAAATTCAGATTTTTTATATTAATAATATGACATAAGACCACTATTTAATTAAATTAAAATTTTTTGGGTGTATCATCTGAGTATTCTTTTTATTTTGCCATTAAATAGAACGTGAAAGCATTCATGCCTGTGAGAGTGTATGATTAAGACTGAAAAGTAAAAACTTCTATAAAAATATAGAACTAAGGAGACTAATTTACCTTCTTGTTCGGGTGGTGCTAAAAGCTCCACCTCAGCAGCTAGACTAGAGAAAAACTCTTTCAGGAAAAACAGAGCATCCTGTGAAGATAAAGAGAACTGATTTGATTTTTTTCTACCTTAAAGAAAGCAGAGAACCAAAAAGAAAATACACAATTTCCTCAAATGTATATCTTTTACATTACAGACCTGATCGATATTCAGACGAAGGGGCATCAAAGAAACTCGCAAACAGCACTCCTGAGGTGCACGTCCTGACTCGGGACAAACGTGTAAAGCTTTCACTGTTAGCTGTAGAAACATTATGAATTATGTTGCATTGAACTGACCATGCACAAAATAGTGTTTGCACCATCCCTGGGTGTACTCTTACCATATTAGAATGTGCCTTTCTGGGTAATTCTTTGCTGGAATACAGATAAAGGAATTTATTCATTTGTGAAGATGCCAGACGGTCCCGTATCTCTAAGTCCTGAACAATAAACATCTGTCGGGACACTGGCCGCTCCCCTACACCGAATTCACAGTCTGTCCCACTCTCGGGGTAAACCTCATGCTGGAACTTCACCTGTAAAAAGGAGGAAATTTTAGGAAAAATGTAGTACAAGTGCACAGAATGAAAGTTAAATTAGTTTTGTGATGGTGCAGGTAGGCTCCAAGCTGCTGTTGCATCAGGGGAGCCTCTTGAACCCACCACCGTCAATAATGTTACCAAGATGAGCCGGGAAAATGAAGACACATACAGTTGGTAAGGGGTTGGTACAAAATGGTGATAAGTGCTTTTATTAAAAACAAATCCAAAAAAAAAAAATCAAAAAGAGTTCAAACAAATAGACCAGCGAGTCAAAAAGTCTTCAATAAATAAATAGTCCAATAAAAACAAGGTGAAAGTGAAGGATAAAATCAGTTCATTAATAATCCTTTAAAAACAAGGTTAAAAGCACACAGACAGTTCTTTATACCACAAATTCACAAGCCTCAGTGCTGCAGTCTAAACGCTGATGTCTCCTCAGCTTACCCTATATGGGATCCAGCAACCAAGGAGACTCCCAATTGATAGTACACTCAACCTTCTCATCCAGGCTCGGGTCCCAATTGCCTGGCCTTGACAACCCTGGGGTGCCTCTCTGAGCCGCATACCCCTCTCACCGCCAGTCCCTCAGCGTCTGTGGAAACACAGCATATGGAGCCACCCCTACTCCCCTGCAATCACTCTGCAGGAGCTTCCCTTCCTCAGCCTCCTGCAGCCCTGAGCCTCACTCCTGACCACCTGCCTCTATTCCTAGCTCTTTTACTCTCTCTATAGCTGTCTCTTCTTCTCTCCAGTTAACCTTCGCTCACCATCTTCTTCGGTTCTCTCTTTTCTATACCAATCACCCCTCTCATACCAGCACCCCCTTATATGCCTCCACGGGCACACAGCCTCAATTGCAAATCGCGGCAAGCCAATGGAGCAATCAAGACAGATCATACCCTCACATGCAGGTGCGCTCCATCCCAATCACTCCAGTAACCTCCTGCAGCCACGAGAGTATGCACACCCATGAAGATCGAGTCAGCTATTTAATTATTCAAAAACCGACCACGTGCTGCTTAGCCGCGGACCCATTATTCCACAAGTTTCATTGGAATTGTGTAGAAAAACTAAACAAAATACTTAAATGAAATCACTGAAATACATCCATTAATTGTTGATTGTGTTAATACTTGATAAGGCATCGATAGCTGCTTGAATATGAGCCTACAGCAAAGACTGTGTTTAGCGCTGCAGCCTGGATTCGATTTTAGGCATGGACAATCTCTGTGAAGATTGCAAATCCCTCAAGTATGTGTGTAGACTTACTACAAAAAATGTTTCTGTTAAATCACAACTGTAAACTGGGATGTTGTGACTATGTGCCCAAGTGTGCCTCATCCAAGTGTGGTACTTGCTCCGCAGCCACTGGTCCTTGAAAAGCCTCTGGCTCCATTTTCACAGGTTAATGGAAAAAGTCAAACAGAATCAATGGATGTTTGGATGGATAAAGTCAGCTATTAAAATCACACAGAGATAAGACTCTACAATTAACATAGAATAGTGGCTAAGGGACTGGACTTTAACCTACAAGGTTGCTGGCTGGATATTGCATTCTCCATGTGACAGCAAGTCATCTTCATATGTCATAAAATATACTACAAAGGTAACTGTATGTAAGTAATAGATAGGTCACTTAAGCATCATTTTTGACATAATCTCCAGGGTTATTAAATACATTTAGTCCAACAGTCATCTACATGTTCATTAGGACCATGTCAAGAACATGTTCAATATTGCCAGCAGTAGAGGACATGAATGGGTAACCTGATTATACTTCATTTATGACAATCTTAAGTTCATTCTTGAACTTTTCAGTCCATTATAGACATGTCACTAAATCAGAATGTTGTTTCCATACTGTGCTGAAAGTTCTCAAAGGATTTAAAGCACCTTCAGCTGACAAAAAGTGGGTAAAAGCCCCTGAAGTTCTTCCATGGTACATATAAAGAGGCAACGTAGACAAAAGTGACATTCATGCATGTATAAATACCACTGCAGTCCACAGTACAGAAAGTTCAAACATTATTGCAGCTACTTTTTGACTTACCCTTGTAATAAAGTTTACATGCAAACAACTGTTTAAATATCCTGATCTACGTATGTGCATTAAGCATTGGAAACACACTCCTTACATAAAATGCATTTTCCTTTTTTATTAGTGAAGAAAGGCATAGATAAGTTAAGAAAATTTTATTTAAAAGTTTAAGCACAATAATTAAAATTGCATTAGCTTCAAAACAGATATTTTAAGAAGAGAACTGAACTATCCATTTTTCTATGTTCACAACTGCAGTTTGGCTCAGCTTTGCAGGAGCTGTAACCTAACCTGATGACAAAGAGTCTAATGATGTAACTTTCACTAAAGGACATTCAGTTTATTTAAGGGTAATTTGTGACACTCAAGGACTGTGTTTCTGATACAGATGCGAGCAACACTGAAGCACCACAAAGAACAGTATCTCTTTACACCTCAGGCTATAAATACAAGGCCAGATAATTTCACTTTCAAAAATTCTCAAGATGATTCTGCACTTATGGGGTGTATCGATTAGGGGGATGAGACAAGGAACTGCTTATTGACTTTTGCTGCATCAAAGAGCCTCTAAACCTGATCACTATTCAGGGGTGTGGATGTAGAGGTGGTCCATTCCTACAAGTACTTGGATGTTCACATCAGCAACAGGCTGGACTGGTCTTATGACACACAGGAAAGGGTACAGCAGACTTTTTTCCTTAGGAGACTGCATTACTAAATGTGGGTAGTGGTATCCTGCACATCTTCTATAACTCTGTGACTGCCATTGAAATTTTCTATGCTATGGTGTGCTGGGCTGGCAACATCATTTCAAGAGAAGCCCACTGAATCAACAGGCTAATTAAAAAGGTAGGGTCAATTACGTGATGCACTTTGGGCCCCCTGGAGGTAGTAATGAAGGAGAGAATGAAAACAAAACTGAGTGCCATTATGAACAATGCCATGCATCCTCTCTCTGCCACACTTGTACTGAGGACTATCAGCCGATGAAACATTTGACAGAAGTGTGTCAAGAAACGCTACAGGGGCTCCTTTATTCAATGTCTGCATAATGACTCACTGAGACTGTGACTGCCAAGTCAGAAGTTTCTTTCTTTGTAGTCATTCTAGGGTGTATTCAGATCATAATGTGCATGGAATTATTAATTTATTAAGCTTGTGTAAAAAGCCAAATTTCCCACTGGGACAAATAAAGAATGTTAGTGTGTTCATTTATTTATTCGTTCTTTTTCTGTCTATTTAAACACAAACATAACTACAGTATGTGCATACTCACACTATGGCAATTTAGAGGACCAATTGACCTAAATTCACATATTTAAACTGAGGTATAAAAAACTGAAGTGTCAGGAAGTAATAAAAGTGACATATGAAGAATATGAAAAATGTACAAAAAAAGGCAAGTATCAGCCATGTATGAGAAAAGTGAGACATGAAATAAAAATGGTTTACCTATCTTTTTTTTTCTTTTTGCATTCTGCGCTCACTATGATGAATATCTGACAAAAAATTACCATTTAAACTTATATAAAAATTAGTGTATATAAATATATTAATATAATACAGTAATATAAAATTAGTTTAAGAAAATACCTAGACTTACATATATTTTGTATTTAAGGCATCATAACAATTTCACAGTACGTAATTAATTAACCTAAGTGATTCTTATACCTTGCTCAACTGTATTTCCATGAGAACATCAAGCTTTCTTCCTCTTCCACCACCAATACGAGCCGATGTACGGCCCTGCCTCACTGGAGTTTGTGATGGAGAACTGTGTGGCGTGCAGCTATAAAAAAATAAAAGTTCTTCATAAACACGTACGCCGCAATTTCCTCTTTGATTCAAAAGTCACTAAATAATTTCCAGCAACCATAACATGACATAAAAAAAACTTTCTGAAGTTTCCTAATTTTAAACACCACTGAAACAATTTTCTAATGTCTTCATTTTGAGACAACACTTTTTGATCAGTCAACAAATTTTTTCAATATTTATTTTCAATATTATTTTTCATAATTTTTGAATAGTTATTTTTTTGTAAGTGTGACAACCTGTCATTTTCAAAGTGAACTTATATTTATCACTTTTATTAAAAAAAGCAAAAAAAAAAAAAACCTCCTAGAGCAGCCTTCAATTGCAGGGAATAGCGTTTTAGCCAAAATATGAAACAAAAGCCTTATGTATACGCATGCTAAGAAGAGGTTCTGTGTCCTGGAATAGTCAACCAAAGCCTTGACCAAAATCCAAATGAAGTGCTGTGGCAGGGCATGAAGATGGCTATTCACAAAAGACAACCTTTAAACATCACAGCCCTTGCTGGGTTTTGTAAAGAGGAATGCCAATGATCACACCAGCAGGATGTCAAGAGACTCATAATTGGTTAAGAAAACTGTGTAAAGTTATTGCTGTTAAAGAAGATGCTACAAGTTATTGACTGAAAAGGGTTCATTTACACAAGAATACCTGCTAAAATTACAGTCTAATAATCTAAGGAGTTCAAACCCATTTTTATGTGTGGGAAATCTTTATTTTGGACATTCATCCTGTTTGTTCATTAACAGTTCGGGTCCATATAATATTTCTATACTATGTAAAATAATGAGCAAAAACTTCAGTCATAACCTCAGATATGATTTATGGTGTCTTTGTAAGATGGACATATTGATCCAATATTGGATAATGTTTGTGTGCACCAATATAAAATATCTGATTAAAAATGCATACATAAATAAACAAGCAAACAGATGTGTCATACATTTAAAAAATAACATGAATGTAAGTCTATAATTGCAGCATTGATAAAGCTGTGCCTTGTAATTATGTCTGTACTGTACAGGTCAAAGACAATCCAATAAAATACAGTGATGAGGTTCCCATTTTGCAGGACTTTTATTTCATGTATGAACTAGTGCTTCATCTACTGCAAATGTAAACTGTTTAGGAAGTTGTGTTTTTATAAAATTACTAAATGAAGCTTTCACAAAGTTAAGTGTCTGGAGCAATGACAGCAGCCCATGACTATTGAAAAACTAAATTTTACTTCAAAAATAATCTTTATGTCAAACAAAAGGAAACATCTTTATACTATGAGAGTAAAGACTAATAAGTATGAAAGAGGAAAATAATACAAAACCATACCATCTCAACAAATTCTATAAATAAATATCATTAATATATCATTATAATTTTAGATTCACAGACAGCAAAAACATAGAAGTAATGGAATTAATTTTTAAATGTTCTGCCAAAAATATGACTCACATGTGACTCTTAGCTGGGGAGGATGTGATCTGCCCACTCCCAAAATCTCTGCCTCCATACAAGTGCCAAATGAGAGAGATTTCCTTCACTAAATACCTAATCTCTGGAACAGGGAAGCGCATTGGCACCTTATTTGAGTCAGCCCTGTCAACAGGGCAGAAGTGATTTTCTTTAATTTCAATTGAATCCATGGTTAGCTTCTTCACTAGTGGCTCTTCATCACGATCCTACATAAATACAAATGGTTTAAAACCAGTTTTAGCTTTTTATTAGATTAAATTAATTTATTTGGTGGAGTATGAAAGTAGGATAACTTCCATATATATATATATATATGGCCCAACATAACACTAGAGCATATGTCAAAACGTTGTATGAAAGATGATGGTTAGGACATGACAGAATGTACAACGCACATTCTACAAACTGTTCATTTCTATGGTTATCATCAATTTCCATAAAGTCAGTCAGAAAGCAAGTTCTACTTAGAGAAAATTTAGAAATGCTCATAAACTACAGTATTAATATATTGATTAAGATACTTAAATTATGTACTATAAAAAGGTATTTCAAACATACAGATCTAGTATCATCTCAAAAAGACTAAAACTGGACTGAATGAGCTTTACAAATAGCAACTGAATTAACTGATATACACATCAGGGCAAATACCTTCATAATACATGCAAGGAATTCTAATTTATTAAAAAAAGGAAAGTGCAAACCAGAACGTTTTGCTTGGGTGCTACTGTACATAACAAATAACAGGAAAAGTAACTGTTTTGCTACTTACATTAACTCCTGATAAGGGAGTTTCTAGAATACAGAAATCGTCACTCTCTGGAGCAGACTCTGGAACTGCAGTGAAAATCATTGGCTGGTGAAAAGGTATGTGGGTTGGGCTTGGCTCCCGTGAAGAAGTACCACTCTCATCTGGAAACAGGAAGAGATCAGAACGAGCTGGCTCCACTGTTTGTGCAAGTACATCATGTGAACCTTTAGAGAGAGGAAAAAAAAAGACAGTGTTATATGTACAGTAATAAAATTTATTAAAACCAATAATAAAGTTAAAATAAATTGTAGGACACGATTAAAAATATATTTATATTACTGCATATACCATTATATAATGGAAATGAAGGCTTTAAAAATAATTTAGAGTAGCAAGCTTGCACAACAATATTTGGTAATACGAAATGTTTGCATTATTGACTAGAAGTTTAATCTTTAAATCTAATTTTGGCAATGAAATAACTCCATAGATAGGCAAAAACAGATTAATTTTGTTCTGCTTCATCGACCGTATTATTGCCTAAGCTTTCTGTTTCAACTTCTCATCTCAAGAAAGAAAAGCATGCATTCTAAAAAGACTAGAAAAATAAATGGTCTTTATCCCAGTCATAGATTGCTATATGGTATATATGAAACATTTGATCTTGGTACATTAAATATTTCATTTTCATTTAGTAGTTTACAGTGGTTAAGCATTTACTTTTAATAAAATGTCCTCTATTATCTAAAATCATGCAGTGCGACTACTAATAGCAGTAACCAAGAATAATCATCATAAGATTATCATAAGATCATAATCTACTTTGCAACATTGGATTTATATTAGTGGGGGTCCTTGACCAAATGATAAAACATTTTGGGGAGTCCTTGGCTTAAAAAAGTCTGGGGATCACTGCACTATAGCATAACCATCTGTTAGAACTGCCATGATGAATCTTTACTTGTATTACTGAACTGTAATCAGCATTGGAAAAGGGAACTTTCACCATTAGTATGTGGGCCATCAGAGGGCAGCATCTGCTGGATGTCTGTGTCCTCCATTGCTTCACTCATTAAGTCCTGCAGCATCTGCTGCTCAGCTTCAGGAAGGGGTGAAGGATGTGATGGAGGCTGGCTGAGAATATCAAGCTAAAATAGAAAAGAAAGAAATGGTAACGCAGTCACACACTTTATAACACAAATTTCATAAAAAATGCTTATATATATATATATATATATATATATATATATATATATATATA
>JANRMT010062797.1:40985504-41023031 GCA_026402145.1 Polypterus bichir lapradei
AATAATTATGTGTCACAGGTAAACCGTTACAATTTCACTAGTCCTCCTTACTGAGACATTTCTGCACACTGAACTGTAATAAACAGTTAATAAACAGTCTTCTTACCCTTTCGCCATTTTTTCCAGGTTTGGTGGCACTAATGCGTAGCTCTAATAGACCCATATCCACTACCTGCACATAATCTGTATATTAAAATCAAGAATTAAATTATTTTTTTCAGCAGAACATGTCACATTATGAATGTATGCATTGTAACTTGTATATTTTTTAATGGGCCATTTGCTGCTTTAACTGTGGAGAAAACACATTTTTTCCACATTCAATATTACAACATAATATAGTCAAGGAAACAACACATCATATACAGGATTTTACAGATACAGTTAAATTCTGACTTTTGAACATTTTTCTATTTTTAATACATACTACTACCATCTTCTCAATATGTGAAATAAATTAAAATTATATTTTAAATTACAAGATCAAAGAAACTTGAAAAAGAGAAAAACATGTGTAAAACATATTTACATAAGTGTGCTACTGCTGAAATAGTTGCAAGAAGCTACAAAACTAAGATGGAGGTGTGGAATTCTCTTTACACTTCAGAACAGTTACAGTACATCTGTTTAATGAATACATAAATATTTGCAAATATGAAAGAAAATCAACATTGACTCTCTTCAAATTAAATGGCATAGCATCAAGTAGCACACCAAAAATAAACTCACCTCTGCTGAGGTTAACGGACACTGCATTGCATTTGTCAGATAAAAACAAAGCAGCTTCATCAAGTATTATTCTGTGAAATAGAAGGTTTTTTAGCATGTAAAAAAGGTGTAACTTTTTTTTTTTGCAAACTACACCTTCTATTCATGAGTGTCTTAGAAACCCTCCATTACACTTTTTCAAAAAACACCTTGGTATATACTGAAAAATTCTTTGCCAACTGTCATTGTTCCTACCAACTCATATGTGTGGGATATGCTGATGGCAATATTTTTTTTCATTGCTCTTCAATATTCTAAAATTGTTGGGACATAGCTGTTGTCTTATACAGTAACATTTTTTCCAAACATATACTCTGAATATTATTTTAAATAAAATTTAAGAAATGTTAACTTTTTTAAAAATTAATTTTTTCTTACTTATATAGCAATGTTTATGAAAAAAAGTAATCTTCTTGCTGACATTGCTGGGAGAATGCTTATTCATCATTCATAAATTCATCATTCATTTTATAAATTAAAAGTGTTAACTTTTATTTGCAAATGCTCCTTTAAACTAGTACTGTCCTAACATATTGCTGTACATCATACAGAAACCTTGGTAGGAGGTTCAGTAATGCATACCTCAATGTTGAGGAAGACTTGTCAAGTGATATATTCCTGGAGATACTAAATGTTTCAACAGTAAGGAGGGATCGTATTGGGAGATATCGGGGTCTGAAAAGAAATAATATATATAGCTGCAGCATGTAAAAACACACAAAATGCATAATAGAAAACACTAATAAAAAGACAGCACACAGCTATATTTAGGTGAAGGAGACATTTTGGCTTAAAATCACACCTGGAAAATGCGTAAGAGTCAAAATACTGCATATTAAGCATTACTTCATTTTACTTTTATGGTGGACACTGCCTTTTTATTAATTTGTCAGAAAGACACTGACACAACCCAACATCATAACGCAGAAATCAGCATAACCTATAAAAGTTAGATCAATTTACATTTTATAATACCTGTAATCGAGAGAGCAGCTCCACAGGTGCAAGTGAAATGTAGTGCCTGATGCAGGTGGATTATAACCAAGAACTGGCTCATCCGATACATTCAAAAAATCTAAAATCTGTTGAAGAATCAAAAAAAACTTGTGATTCAAACCAACTCATTCATAGTTACAGGTAGAGTTAATTTTTTAAACAGATACATTTTTTGGGAGTAGTGCTTCTCCTAATTTATTATCATGAGTGACAACAGAATATAGCCAAAAGGCATTTTTCTTTCATGAAAGATTATATACATATGTGTACAATACATTATAAAAAGAAATAGGATGACTTAAAATAAAATCAAAAAGTGTGCCTATTGAAGCATTAAACCAAAATTACACGCATAAACAAGTTAGAAAATGGTGCAACATTCATGTCTGTTTCAGGAGTTAGTTAACTGTTTTGAAATTTGAAGCATTTTATTTATTTACTTCATTTAAGACGGAGCTGTCACATTTTTTTATTAGTTTTTTTTATAGTAACGAGTCACTTTCAAAACTAACAGTGATAATGGAATATAAACAATTACATGCACAGGGTGCCCTCCCCCCACCATAACCATCATCTATGGAGGAGGAGCGAAAGCTTTTGATTTGTCAGAAATGTTGATCTCTGTTTTTTGATGGATATCGATGTTTTAGGGTCCCCTGACACCGAAAACATTGATATCTCGATGATGGGTGTGTGTCTGTTTCTTGAGGACGGTCTAGAGCTAAAACAGCTGGACAGAAAAATACTAAACTCGTAATTTAAACCTGTTATGAGATGACAATGTGCTGATTAGTTTTTGAGCCAAATCTAGCAAGAGAAAGAGGCACTCTAGAGCAAACCCTCAAATATCATAATTCTGCAATTAATTATTAATTCTTCTCGTCAATTGGTATCGTAATGACCTATTTTATGATCAGAAAGATCAGCAACAGAGTGGTAAATAATTACTGCAATGTTAAATAATAAGTTGGGTAACTTGGTTCCTAGGGCACAAGGCATACTGATGCACACATCCAAATTTTTAATAGTATCTTATAATATCATGTTGTTAAAACTTGAGCCCAAATAGTCTTATGGTGGTTAAAATAGCTTTCATAGACCCCAGATTTCAACTTAAGTGATACAGTTGTGGCCAAAAATATTAATGCTGTTACAGTTTTTTCAGATAATTTACCAATTCTTCCACAAAATGTATAAAATTACAAAGTGATTGGTGTTAACATTTATTTGTATTGGATGAGCACAAAAACCTTTAGGGGAAAAAGCCAAATCTAATCTTATTTTACACAGAATCCTCAAAACAGTTGTGGCAAAATTGTTGGCATTGTTGACTTAGTATTTGGTGGCACACCCTTTGGAAAGTACAATTGTAGACAAATGCTTTCTGTACTGATAACCGAGTTTCTTGCACCCTTCTTCCAGAATTTTTGATCACTTTTTTGCAAAATGCTCCAGGTTTCCAAGATTTGACGGGTATCTTGTCCCAAATGTTTTTTTTTCAAATCTCCCTACAAGAGTTCAATGGGATTTAGATCAGGACTCATTGGTAACAACTTCAAATCTGTCTAAAAAAACTGTTTTGAAGTGTGACTTGGGCCATTGTCATGCTGGAAGACCCATGACCTTTGATGGAGACCAAGCTTTTTGACACTAAATTTCTTTGTTAATCTTCAGAATCGATAATACTATGCACAGTTTCAAGGCACCCGGTGCCAGAGGTGGCAAAGCAACCTCAAAACATCACTGATTCACCTCTGTGTTTTACACTAGGGATACTGTCCTTTTCTTTGATGGCTTAATTTTTTTATTTTAACACCAATCATTTTGTAACGCCATACAAGTTGGCATCAGGAAAGTCATCTGGCCATAAATATCATGTTGAAACCTCTATTGGTGAAATCTAATCAAAAAAAAAAAAAAAAAGGTCCCCTTATAAAGTGGAAGAAGAAAGCTATGGAAGAAGAAGCAAAGTAGAAGAGGATGCATTTTGTGGATAGAACTGGTGCATTATATGAAAAAACTGCAACAGTGCATTTCCAATATATTTGTAAATATCACTGACCGATGTTCATTAATTGGTTGTGGACAGTTAACATCTACTGTAAAGTCCAGCTATGTTGAGTTGATGTAGAGATCTTGGCTTTGTGCATGAGTCTTCTGGCCTTTCAATACATTGTATTGAGGAGATATATTGCCATCAAGACCAACTAATGCACATGTAAATGTCGAAAAAAAATACACAATGAAGTAAGCTTTTTTTAAGGTAATATTGAAAGGGTAAATTAGTCAGTACCGCAGGTCTCACATAAAGTTTTGTAATCTTTTAAGATAGACGAAATTAAAATTTGCTATTGCTGTTCAAATAGTCTGAAATTTCAAAAATGTGTAAGGCATGCTATATTTAACATGATAAGCTTAGCAAAAGCTGAACTTTCCCAAAAAAATCTCCTTGAAGAGTAAGTATGGTCAAATGAAATTCATCCACTGGAACTACACTTGTTTCATCTTGTATGGACAAACATACAGACAAGATGACCACAACATGTTGTTCTGCACTTAATGCAAAAACACCTAATAAGAGTTTACTTTTCTAATAACTGTGAATGAAAAACATAGTGATATCAAATGTGACATATACGACATAAAACAGAATATCAACAGTAGGAAATATACAGACATGTTCAGAAAATAACACAGTTATTATATAAATACTTTTTGATGCATTTCATACAAAAAAGCAACCAAGGCTTACACAATATAAATAGTATACATTTTGGGCAAAAATCCAAGGAAGTGTGAGAAAAAAAGAGAAATAGTTAAACCTGCTCATGCCAGCTGAGGCTAGACGGAACAATGCAGTGCTGAAGAGTCGCTCCTCTTACTCCCACAGAGACAATATACTCTTTAAGATTGCGCTCCAAATTTTCTGAATGTATCTTGATGGCAACTGACAACATATTTTGGTTTTCTACTGCAACTGGATCTGAGGCATTTTGTTTACTAATGAGTCCTTCTTCAGAACGGTAGATTGTAGGCTCCAGCCAGTGAGGTCGGGTTTTACTGGGCATTTTGATCTCTCCCTTAGGGACTGTGTCATCCACCAAACCTAGTCAAATAGTCAAACAGAAACAGGCTGCTAAAAGAAAACAGTTACACACTCAATAAAACCATATAAAACTAGTACACCCCAAACTAAGACAACCTGTAACAGATTTGGATTTGCATGTACCTAATGCCATGTTAGTGACAAGTATAATGTCTTTAACATGATTGTAGAAAACAGCAGCTAGCACTGCTAATTCGTAGGACTTACATCCAAGGTTTAACATATAATACTCATTTAACAGATAATGCCAATTTTAAAAGGATACACAGAGAAAGAATGTGGAAAGTGGTGCAGCTTTAAAAATGTTCCACATGTATCTTTCTGATTCGCTGCAATATTTTTAAAATCTGATATATTAGTAAATGCACAGGATGTTTTATAACCTGTCTGTTTGTCTTAGAAGATGTGCTGACTTTAGGTCATATAACATTATATACACATGCACCACTGTGCACATGTCCTGGGGCAATCAAAAGAAATGTTTTTAAAGCCAGATGTCTAAGAAGTATTTATTTGCTTGTGAAAACATTATGCAACATTTGAATAACCACAAACATACATCAGTACAATAAAAAGTAACAAGAATATCTTGTGTTTTTAAAGATAATTAAGAATTTAGTGTGGCCTCTCTTACAATGTGAAAGCCTTATAGGATTTGCTATAAATCTTCTTTTTAACTTATCTACTTGTTGTTCTCATTCCTGTACAAGTGACCCCACACAGTTTCATTTATGTTTGGTCAGGACTTTGAGGTGGACTAATTATTACAGTTTATGTGAAATCTCCAGACTTCTGCTGAAAGTTGGTCTTAATTGTTTTGATAGTCTATTTGGTGCCAATTGCATTTCTTTTGTAAAGAACTAGCCATGTGCGCCCAACTACGTTGCGCGTGTTAAAGTTGTCTGTGAAAGGTTCCCTGTTTAAACGCGGCTGCCAGTCGTGAACTGGGCCCTTCGTCGCACAGCATTATGATTTTTTATAAGGGAAACAAAATTACAAAAGAAAACCCTTGGACATTGATTCGATAGAAAAGGGCTACTCGGACTCACTATCCGAATAGTAATTATGTGGTGGTGTAGGAGCATTTTTGCTTCTGTCCGTTCACAGTCCATCTCGTTTTCACGACGCTATCGTTTCCTCTCACGATGTCTTCTCAACCTTTCTCCAATCTCGCAGGTTGCTTTGTGGCAATCCAAAGAGTAAGGCAATATACACGGAGCAATGGTTATAAAAGGGGGACACATAGGTATCCAGGCTCTTTAAAGCATAAATAGGGATCACTCCACTGACATGTGAGCAAGCCACGGTACAACTGTGAGACGCGCAGCACTCGCCGGCTACAACGTAACAATAATAATTTCCGGAACATGCTGTTATGTTGTCATTCATTTTACCCACTGTCTTTCTTTCATCCATATGTTACGTAGGCACGTACCTTTTATCTTCTGCAATCTCATTCTCTAACCAGGCCTCAGGAGCTAACCAGTGTAACACTGTCCACCACCCCTTTCGTTATTCCGGCACATTGCTGACATCCGTGAGTAACAACAACGTACTAAACTGGAAGGTGGTCTACGCATGCGTGAAATTCGCGGACAAACAAAGATCAAGATCTAAATGAAGATCTCTTTAGTTAATTTAAAGCACAACAATTTGTTTAGTTTGAATGTCTGTGTTTTGAGGTGTGACTGGAGTACTACAGTCTTCAGTAGTATAAGCCTGGAGGAGATTCTTAATTCAATGCCTATGTTTTAGTTGTCTCTCTAGTGCCATCTAGTGCTTCTTCTTCTAATTCATTCGTGGACAAACAAAGATCAAGATCCAAATGAAGATTATATATAGAGACTTTTCCTAAAGTTACAATATGAAAAGTCAAAACCTGTTACATTTCTCAGCAGTCTTTATTCTATCAGTTTTGACCATATCCCTAACACTGTTGGCTGAAATGCAGCCCTGGAGCATGACAGATTCCCCCGCTCTGCTTCATAGAAGGCTGTAGACAGACATCCATGTAATTCTCTTCACATTTTCTTTTTGTTTACTAGTGTCTACATTTTTCAAAGTAGTATTCATCATTCCAAAAGACTTTGTCACTGGCTGTTGCTCCATGTTTTATGCTCTTTCACACAGCACAGTCTCTTCTTCTTGATGCTTTTCGACAAGTATTTCTTTTAGGATTTCTTGGTTAGGCTGAAGTGTGTACTTTGGCGTTATTGGACTTTTCCAGGTGTTGTACAAGCACTTCATAGATTTTCTCCTGTTATTAACAGTGACCATTAATTATTGTTCATCATGGAAAAAGCAGTAGTTTTATTTAACTAGTATTGCTTGAATTATTCACCTAGTGTAGCAAAGCTATAGTCCTAACGACACTGAACCTCTGGCAGAAGCTAGGCCTGGCTCTAGAACAAAGCAGAATCACCGGTTTGGAAAAAGATTGTGGATATGCAAGGATTGTGCAACAATGCACCAGCAACTGTATTGAAAACCATGGGCAAATCCACGAAACACTGGGGAATTTCAATATTTATGTTGGCCTGAGATGACAGTAGCCATAGAAGATGGAATGTGAATTACTACTTTTACATTATATTAGATGACACAAGAAAAAAATGAATGCAATCAGAAAAGCATTACTGAATGTGTGAAAAAATTAAAGAAAAAGAAAATATAATTAGAAACCTGCAAATAAGTTTGTTCAGAACTCATTTAAACCATTATGGAATTATCTAAAAAGAACAATAATAAAGAAATTACACAAAAGTGCTAAATTTGCAGATAAACTAATAGTATCACTCATAGGTCTATACTATTTGGTTTGGATTATTTGGGTATATAGACTTTTTGACAGTTTCAATGACATGTAATACAGTACTGTAGCCAAATCCTACCTTGATGATAAAGGCATAGTCGGTTGGTATGGAGGCAAATATATTGCTGATCTTCATATCCCTCATACTGACTTACACTGAACAAAACACCAGAGTCAATTTCTAGCCAGAATTCACCATGCTTTCCTTCTATTCTTTTACCATCTTCTTGCTAACAGATAAAAAAATGAGGAAAACTGTTAAAACAAGGAATTAAGAGATTAACCTTTTTTGTCTATTTTTAAATTTGACTTTTCAGAGGAAAATGACACCAAACTACTTATTTAAGTGCTTACCTCGATCAATTTAATATTTGCATCTGTCTTAAATTTATTTTAATAGAGGAAAACATGAAATCTGTTGTACTGTTGGGTTTAGAAAGAAACTACAAACCCTCCTGGAAGATATTTTGGCAACTAAGGCCAACATTAAGACAATGTATAGATGTGTGGTCTTCAAGTGCCATTTACGGTAAAACTAACAGGCCTGACTGTAGAAAATAAGGAAGGTGGCCATTGTAGTTAAGCATTACCTTTGCATCTGTCTGTAAGGTGACAAGTCCATGGTTTACATTAAGAAGAACAGATAATAGGCTTTGGGAAGTTTTGTTTTGTGGTTCAAGCTTTCGTTTCCGACGATTTCTAAAGACAGGATCTCCAGTAGTGTAGTACTGCATAGTTTCCTCCTCTGAACCACTCTCGTCTTCTAAAAAATATATTTAGCAATATAACAATAATAACAACAACAACAATAATTCAATGAAATACATCAATGGAGAAAGCTATGGGTTATATGAACGTTGCAACAAAAATGGTGCCATACTTCAATACTTTAGTCAAAATTAAAAGTGAATGTCTACAACTTATTTTGCAGTTAATTTGAAATGGCAACAGTGCAGTGGAACAATCCATACCCTACCATTTGTACAGTGCCACTCAAAACAGTGCTGTCAATATTTGAATCCATGAATTATTCTTAAACTTATTGCGTTGGGAGAAATATTCATCAAAAATATTCAAGTAGTTAAAAAATGTATGTGGGGAATAGTGATGAGAAAACCATGGTGAGATAGGTGAAATCATGGAAATATTTGAGAACTTCACAAAACTCTTTGAAATGCATTAAAATCAATGGGGAAGGAGGAACTGAACTAGTTTTGAATATACTATAAAGGTGCAATGGTCTTTTATGTGTCTCTGAGTACTAGGAAAGTGTCTTCCTACTATGCTTTACCAATTATTGTGGCCAAAATGTGACCTGAGCTGTGAGGCGGCAGTGCTAACCACAACGTTATATACTCGGGAGGCTGGGCTTGTCACTGCCTGATAAGTGCTACATAGTGAGGAACATATAATCAGTGAGGACACAATGTACAATAAATCTATACATATTAACAAAGTATTTTTATAACATTCTCATTATGGTCAGGTAATGTAGACTTCACATGAAAATAATGCAAATTTCTTTTTTTTTTTTTTGGAAACACACACATGGGGTGCAAATGTGGCTGGTGTAGTCACTTATGCATGCGCAAAGATCAGACTGCAACATAAAATGTGAGATACAGTACACATGTGTAAAAGGTGTGCACATGGCTATTGCATCTGTGGTATCAAGCTGGCCTTGCAAACCATCATGGGGTGCTCCCCATGCCCAAACCAATTTAGGCTGTTTCTCTATAGTGCTACAACTATTATTATTATTTTTTTTGTTCTTTATTTTGCCTTATACAATTTTACATATTACGAATTTGTTAGTTGTCGCATACCCCTTGGGGTCAGAGCACAGGGTCAGCCACTGTACAGCACCCCTGGAGCAATTGAAGGTTAAAGGCCCAGCAGAGTAGGATCTCTTTTGGCAGTGACAGGGATTCGAACCGGCAACCTTCGGGATACCAGCGCAGATCCTTAACCTCAGTGCTACCACTCCTATTACCTCCATATCAAGTCTTTCTCTTAACTTATCATTCATCTTCCTCTCACTTTGTGATACTTCACACATCCACATGATTAGTTTCATCCCTGTTTTTATCAGCTATGCTTCATGGTCCATCTTTGCCAGTCATATATTACTCCTAGAGAGCACACTGCTCATCATATACCTTTTATAAACTTTTTCCTCTAATGCCAGAGAGGCTCCTCTAGAAGACAGAATGGCAGAATGCTTAAAAATTCTTTCATGTACCGCTCACCCTCAGTATCCATGCTGTGCCTGAGCCTCCATCTGCACTCAATATGTCACCTAAGTAGCAGGACTTATGAATCCAACTGATTTTCTAGCAGTTTTAAAATTTGAAAGTTAACGGAATTTACTATATAATTTAGCCATATTAGTAAAAAGTATGATATGAAATATCTACAACAAATGATTTAGTATTTTTTGGCAGCACAGTGACTAGGATTACTGCCTGCTGCATATCAAAGCTAGCATGACTTCCTTCCCAACTTGCAGGATATGTTTATGGTGTTTGCATATTCTCTTCTTACAAATGGGCTTCCTCATGTAGTGCAAAGGTATGCAGTCAGGCTGATTGACAATACTGCATTCATATACCAGGGGGTTTGCCTGTTAATGCAATGGATTTGCAATATAAAGATGAATCCTGTCTTATGACCATGGCTGCCAGGAGAGGCTTCAGCTTACCACAATCTTAAAAAAGGAAAAAGAAATTGTAAAATGTAACTGAGGGAATAGCTTATTATTTTCCCAATCAGATATCTCTTCAAACTTTTCATTTTTTTTAAAACCTAAAATGTAGGAAATATCCTTATTATCATAAACCCATAGGTTCTACAAGGTAAACTATGAAGTTTTGTAAAAACTTACCATCAGGCATGACTGATCTGAACTGGCTGAAACTATCTTTGCTGTAGGTATTTATCAGCTGGCTTGCCACAGATAGACCAACACCATATGAAATGTTTTCAAATGTTTCCACTGGTGAGGGAGCAGTAGGTTCCCATAACAACAGGTCATTATTTATTCTAGCAGAAATAAACAGAAAGATTACATATTTCATACATATGACAATTCCAAGCTTTAGTAACCATGGCTAAAAGCCTTAAAATTATTCTTTCAAACCTACCTATTGTGTAGCTTTTCATAAAAGGCCTTGTTTGGCAAAGACAATTCAACATTTGGCAAACAAAGTTCCAAAACATAACGAGAGCTGCTTATAGTCTTGTCTTGAAATTCATTCATTTCATGTACATCTCCGGGAATTACCATCTGCAACCAGAAGAATTATTCAATCCTTGCAGTTAAATGTTTTACTATTATTGAGAATAAACACAGAATTACCAACTTTTTTTAAAACTGCACATCTTAGTTGATGTGAAAACTGAAAATATTTTTGCAGAGGTATGGTATTAATATTAAAAAATACTGTAAGGCCTCTTGTGAAAACACAAAATGGTATACTGCACACCTCGAAAAGAGACTAAGGACAAAGACTTCTTTGGTAAAAGAAAGGCATTCATCAATTCATCTCAAAGTGCTTTTTCTGGTGAGGTTCATGGCTGCAGCAGGCCAAGCAGGTCAGCCCAGATTTAAATATTTAGTGTAACAACAAAATACTCAAACATAAAAAGGCCTTCCAAAATGAAACCTTCAAATCTAACTTTTACTTTGAATTACTTTGAAAAACCTCACTACATTATATATTACAGCAAGCAGATGAAGACATAACCCAAACAATATGTTATTTATTTTCATGTAAATCTCATTTTCATTTGCATATGGAAAATACATACTATTTTTCAAATTTGCTGCATTATAACATATACTTTTCTTAAGTTTGTTCAAAAAATAAATCTAAAATGCAGAATATACTGTAAACCTTACCCTAGTAATTATCCACCCTAATAAAAGGATAAGTGTCCCTCCAGGTCGCTGTGTACATGTCATTTCAATAAATGGCGCATTACAAAAATTAACAGTGCTTTTACGAATCCTATGCTAAATGGCATATAACAAAGGCAGATGCATTGCATGGTGCACTGCAAATGATAATGCTCAGGTTTACATTAATTACTTAGATTTCAACCCGTCTTAGATGATGTTATAGATGGTGTTATAAAACATCATCATCTTTAGTCTTCCTCATTTACCAAAAATAAAGGAGGTTATGTTTAAAGAGTTACTGTTTACTCACATATTAATCCAAATATATGAAAAGTACTTCCAGAAAATAAAACAATATCCATGGGATACCCGATTATTTTATTAAAAATATTTACCTCTTCATTTTCATACATAACTCGTCGAGAAGAGAATGGAGAAGGTTCAGGTTTTGCAAAATCACAGACATCTTTTAAGGAATGGGCTGTGCCTTCTTCCTCTTCTGGGGAGTGGCCCTCTGTTTCCTCTTCTCCTGTGGCTACTCGCTCTAAAATGGAGTGTACTGCCATAGGGTTTACCTTTAACTCAATCCTGACAAAGAATACATATTAATATTCAGTCAATAAGGTCCAATCACTGTCAGTGTAGAGTTTGCACAATTACCCAATGTTCAAATGGGTTTCCATCGGATGCACAGAATTTTCCCACAGTGCCAAGATGAACTTGTTAGGTTACCTGGCAAAATTAAACTGACACAGTATTAGTTGGCAAACCTGTTCAGAACTACCTTCTGTTTTGTACCTTATGTTAACAGATAGGTCAACTAAACCTGTACAGATTTACTTGGGTTAATGCAGTTCTAAGCAAATAGCTTTTAACATAAAAAACTAGCTTTGTAAGTCTGGTGTCATTGTTATGGAGTCCTCATTAATTAAAAAAAGGTATTTGTGAAAGCAAATATCACATGAATGCACTAAAAACAAACTCTTGTAGTATCAACAACTTCAGTTGTTAAAATAAGATACAGAAACTAAGACCAGTGCTGTTAGGAATGCATTAAATATTGTGCTTGCCTATTTTATTCAATTTTTTGATTACTGTCTTTGTTACTTGTGCCCCTAAATACAATGAAGACTGGTAATTTATGTTAGGTAGAATGCCCAGAGGGGGCTGGGTGGTCTCATGGTCTGGAACCCCTGCAGATTTTATTTTTTCTCCAGCCGTCTGGAGTTTTTTTTGTCCTCCCTGGCCATCAGACCTTACTTTTATTCTATGCTAATGAGTGTGGTCTTATTTTTCTTATTTATTTATTTTGTCTTGTTTCTCTTTCTTCATCATGTAAAGCACTTTGAGCTACATTATTTGTATGAAAATGTGCTATACAAATAAATGTTGTTGTTGTTCTTATTTTTTTGACTTCATTGCATATGTTGATTGGTGTATTTTTCATGATGTGGCCATTTTGAACCAGTTTTTTTGACCACACTTTCTTGATTACCCCATAAAATTTAAGACAAATCCCCATTGCTATTATTATTCATTCAAATCTTTTTTGGACTTCCCTCATTCCAAATGACATCAACAGATATACTGTCTTGTGTAGTTCTTAAGCCAAAATAATTAACATCACACTGCAAATGGGTGGAGTGGTGGCTTCTAAGGCTAGGAATCTGCACTGGCAATTGGAAGGTTGCTGGTTTGAATCTTGTAAATGCCAGAAGTGACTTTGCCCAGTTGGGCCCTTGAGCAAGGCCCTTAACCTGCAATTGCTTCATCCCGAGTATGACGTTAATCTGCATCTAGTTCTGCTAGCATGTCCTTGAACTTGCTGGGAAAAATTTGAGTTTTTTTAATTTTTTTTTTTTTTTAGGACCTTTGCAACAGCATCAGAATACAAAGAATTTTTATTTTTAACATCTTTGTCCCTCAACTCACAACACAGCAAAAACTGACTTTTTTACTTTACTTAAGTACATGTACAAGCATAGAGAGTACACTTCTTACGTAGCAGCATCCTGAAGCACATACGTCACATAACATTAAGTATATCCACAGCCTTAGTGTCAGTATAGAGTTTGCACATTCACTCAATATTCAAAGAGGTTTTTATTAGATACTCTCTCTCACATTATAAAGATGAACTTGTTAGATTAAGTGGTGGATAAACTGATATGGTATGAAGTAGCAACCCTTTTCAGGACTACTTACTGCTTTTTGACTTATGCTAACATGGTAGGCCAACTAAACCTGCCCCGATTATTCTGGCTGAAGCTACAGTTGTGCTTGAAAGTTTGTGAACCCTTTAGAATTTTATAAAATTATTACATTATAAATATGCATAAATATGACCTAAAATATCATCAGATTTTCACTCAAGTCCTAAAAGTAGACAAAGAGAAACCAGTTAAACAAATGAGACAAAAATATTATACTTGGTAATTTACTTATTAAGGAAAATAATCGAATATTACATATTTGTAAGTGGCAAAAGTATGTGAACCTTTGCTTTCAGTATCTGGTGTG
The DNA here is from genome assembly GCA_026402145.1 of Polypterus bichir lapradei. Classification (NCBI taxonomy): domain Eukaryota; kingdom Metazoa; phylum Chordata; class Cladistia; order Polypteriformes; family Polypteridae; genus Polypterus; species Polypterus bichir. The sequence goes on from JANRMT010062797.1 coordinate 40,999,608, forward strand.
ACCCCCCTTTTGCAGCAATAAATGCAACTAAACATTTCTGGTAACTTTTGATCATTCCTGCACACGGGTTGGAGGAATTTTAGCCCATTCCTCCGTACAGTACAGCTTCAACTCTGGGATGTTGGTGGGTTTCCTCACATTAACTGCTCGCTTCAGGTCCTTCCACAATATTTCGATTGGATTAAGGTCAGGACTTTGACTTGGCCATTCCAAAACATTAACTTTATTCTTCTTTAACCATTCTTTGGTAGAACGACTTGTGTGCTTAGGATCGTTGTCTTGCTGCATGACCCACCTTCTCTTGAGATTCAGTTCATGGACAGATGTCCTGACATTTTCCTTTAGAATTCTCTGATATAATTCAGAATTCATTGGTCCATCAATGAAGGCAAGCCGTCCTGGCCCAGATGCAGCAAAACAGGTCCAAACCATGATACTACCACCACCACGTTTCACAGATGGGATAAGGTTCTTATGCTGGAATGCAGTGTTTTCCTTTCTCCAAACATAACGCTTTTCATTTAAACCAAAAAGTTCTATTTTGGTCTCATCCGTCCACAAAACATTCTTCCAATAGCCTTCTGGTTTGTCCACGTGATTTTTAGCAAACTGCAGACGATCAGCAATGTTTTTTTTGGACAGCAGTGGCTTTCTCCTTGTAACCCTGCCAATCACACCATTGTTGTTCAGTGTTCTCCTGATGGTGGACTCATGAACATGAACATTAGCCAATGTGAGAGAGGCCTTCAGTTGCTTAGAAGTTACCCTGGGGTCCTTTGTGACCTCGCCGACTATTACATGCCTTGCTCTTGGAGTGAACTTTGCTGGTCGACCACTCCTGGGGAGGGTAACAATGGTCTTGAATTTTCTCCATTTGTACGCAATCTGTCTGACTGTGGATTGGTGGAGTCCAAACTCTTTACAGATAGTTTTGTAACCTTTTCCAGCCTGATGAGCATCAACAACTCTTTTTCTGAGGTCCTTAGAAATCTCCTTTGTTCGTGCCATGATACACTTCCACAAACATGTGTTGTGAAGAGCAGACTTTGATAGATCCCTGTTCTTCAAATAACACAGGGTGCCCACTCACACCTGATTGTCATCCCATTTATTGAAAACACCCGACTCTAATTTCATCTTCAAACTAACTGCTAATCCTAGAGGTTCACATACTTTTGCCAATCACAAATATGTAATATTCAATCATTTTCCTCAATAAATAAATGACCAAGTATAATATTTTTGTCTCATTTGTTTAACTGGTTTTTCTTTATCTACTTTTAGGACTTGAGTGAAAATCTAATGATGTTTTAGGTCATATTTACGCATAAATATAGAAAATTCTAAAGGGTTCACAAACTTTCAAGTACAACTGTATCTGGTGATTGAATACATTTAGTTTAATCTGCAACTTTATAAGATGTTATTTTATTTCTATATCTGATAAATGAGTAATTGCACTTTGTCATTTCATATACAATGGCATTGAAAAGTTTGGGCACCATTGCTTAAAACGTCTGTATATTATAAAAAATACTTCAGTGACTTCTAATTATTAATTTTGTGACAAAATATATACATATAAATAAAATCATGAGCTGTTTGTATGTTTGCTTGCTAATCCCGCAAAAAATTCTGAACCAGTTTTTATGCAATTTTGCAAATGTGTTACAGTTGGTTCAACTTAATATATACACAATATTACATTTTGGGGAGAGGGTTTGTAATGGGGGTTTAGGTGGGCAGAAGTTTGCTGGGGCTGATGGGAGGACATCAGTAGCGGCACTCAGAAAATTCTGTACCTGCCAAATAAGAATCTCATCTAAGGCCACAGATACAGTGTTTTTTTTTCTTTCTTTCTATGTTTGGATAGCATTTGCATTTTATAACTGGATTATAGCTTTTTTCCTCAAGAGTACAACTTTTTGTCTTTTTTTAGGTTGTGCTGAGCAATGTTTCCAAAAGGCAGTTTTCCCCCACTTATCTATCCTCATGCAATGTCAGGTACTTTGGCTAGTAAAAAATAAAACACTACACTTTTAAATATCTTAATATAAACCTGTGGATTTTTATTTCCTTAAAATGTTTTATTCACTGCATGATCTGTTAACTAAATGAGCAACTTTGTTTTTATTAAGATTAGCACAAAAGAAAACCCATTATTTGAATAAGTAAATTTCAGAAGACTATATTTTTCCATGTTTTAACAATAACTACTAATGAGCTACAATAACAGAAATCTAGTATTCCAAATTCTTACCTTGGCCAGTCAAACTTGCCAGAATCTGAGGTAGTCATTTCTCCATCTACACCACGAGACACCCTGAGAAACTTCTGAATGGCATCTGCATAGTAGCTATTATCCTGAAAGCTGCCTGAAAATGTTTACAACAAACACAATTAGAACAGTCAGTTACAGTTACCTATACCAGTCTTGATAGAATTATTCTAACAATGGGCTTTAGACTGGGTAAGAAAGTGCTTAGTACAGTTCTGCACACATGATTCTGTGTTAGATTAAGTAAGTTTACAATCAACTATACTTGCATACATAAATAACACTGTATGTTTTGAAAATAAACCAACAGATAATGCAAATATTTCAGGTAGTAAGATCTATGGCCCACTGCTACATTTCTTTAGCATGCTAATGGTTTTTCAAGTGAACTAAAATAGCTTAAAAAAAACACAAACCAAACAAAGGAAAAAACAACTTTGAGTAAGTTACACGATTTATTACAGATCTGAGACAAACCATTTATATAGGGATTTAGTTATACTGTACCTGTCTTGGTATATTTTAATATTATATCAACTTGGTATGGGTAGACAGATTAGTGTTAAATAAAAATGTGGTGGGGCAGGTGCTTGTTTATTCTGACAAAAATGATGTTGTTATGTATAAAACCAAACAACTATGCTAATAAAGAGCCATGTTTTCCATTAAGCAAACATATCACATTTGTAACAAGTAAAAATAATAATAATAATAAATTTTATTTATATTGCGCTTTATATTTAACAATCTCAAAGTGTTACAAAATAAGATTAAATTAACAAACAAGATAATCTATAGAAATAATTTAACAAAATGCCTTTCTAAAAAGATAAGTTTTTAGGTTTCATTTAAAACCATCAGTCGACTGTGGGGCTCTCAGGCAATCAGGGAGAGAATTCCACAGCCTAGGTGCCACCGAAGAAAAGGCCCTATCACCCATACTGCTAAGCTTAGTTCTGGGAACTTGAAGAATGTTAGTATGCACAGAGAGAAGGGAGCGTGACGAAGTATGAGGAATAAGGAGTTCCTGTAAATACAGGAGAGCAGATCCATAGATGCACTGACGGGTAAGGAGGGAAACCTTATACTCTATTGTAAGTGGTACAGGGAGCTAGTGAAGGGTTTTCAATATAGAAGTGATGTGACTATGCTTTCGCACCCTCATCAGGATCCTGGCAGTGCTGTTCTGAATGTACTGGAGTCTCTGGATACTCTTACCAGGAATCCCAATGAGGAGTGCATTACAGTAATCCAGCCTGGACGAGACAAAGGCATGGACAAGCCTCTCTGCATCTGCCAGGGTAAGTGTTGAACGAATTTTAGCAATGTTCCTGAGATGGTAAAAAGATGACTTACAGAGATGTTTAATGTGGGTATCAAAAGTGAGTTTAGAGTCCATTTTAACACCCAAATTGGTAACAAATGTAGAAAGAGGAATGTTTTGACCAAAGAAGGTGATACTGGTGATGGTAGAAGAATGAAGATAGTGTGGTGTGCCAACTAAAATGGCTTCTGTTTTAGATCTGTTCAGCTGAAGGAAGTTGAGCCTCATCCATGCCTCTATTTCCTCTAAACAATTAGTCAGTGTAGATGTTGGGAGAGCAGCAGTAGAGGAGGTGGGGGTAGTCCTAAGATAAAGCTGAGTGTCATCGGCATAGCAATGGAAAGATAGACCATGTCTGCTAATGACACTTCCAAGTGGGAGCATATAAATGTTGAAAAGAATGGGGCCTAACACAGAGCCCTGTGGAACACCACAGGTAACATTATGGGTGTGAGATTTTGCGCTGCGAAGAGCAACATACTCAGTTCTACCGGCCAAATAAGATTTAAACCAATTGTGAACATTTCCTGAAAGTCCAATGGTGTATTGCAGACGGTGAAGAAGAATATTATGATCAATTGTATCAAAAGCAGCTATCAGGTCAAGGAGAATGAGTAAAGAAGGAGAACCAGTATCTGCTGGCATCAGAAGGTCATTGGCGACCCTGACCAGGGCTGTTTCAGGGCTGCATTAGTTCCATGCACTTTTTACTCAAAATTGTCTATGAACTTATATTACCTTATTAGCAAGTGTCTGTCTACAATGTCTAAATTCAACACAAGGCAAATACAAGAAAAAACTGAATTCAGTTTTCAAGTATAGTTCTCTTCTTCATGTACAACCTCAGAACATTTACAATTATAATATAGTACGAATGATGTACAAAAGGTTGCACTTGTGTACATAAACACACAAATCAACTGTTAAAAATACATTGTGATAGACGTCCGGGGACCTTGCCCCACCGGGACACCTGGAGACGGGAAATACCGGGTGAGGGGCTATATCTTTCCCGGAACGCAAGAGGGCGACCTCCCTGGATTGTATGGGAGCCACAGAGTTTGGAAGCTCAACCTTGTGAGAGGGTGTGGCCACCACCAGGGGGCGCCAGGACATCTCCAGAACTGTGGTCCACAGCACTTCCACCACACCCAGAAGAGCTGCCAGTTGTTAATTGGGGAGCACCTGGAGTACTTCCGGTTGCGCTATAAAAGCGGCCACCTCACTCCATTCCAGGAACTGGAGTTGGGTGGAAGAGGATGGAGCTTGCATGTGAGGAGTAGAGGCGGCAGAAGAGAAGAGAGAGGGAAAAACAGCACTGTTGATGCTAATTGTGCACTGTTATAATTGTTGTGCTGAGAATAAAACGTGTGTGTTTTGGAACATTTGGAGTCCATGTCTGTTTGTGTCTAGGTTCAAGGTTCACAACATTTACACATATTTACAATTACAATATGGTAAGAATGACGTACTAAAGTGCTATACTTGTGTACATAAACACATAAATCAACTGTTAAAAATAAAAACATCCATATCATCATAAAATCCTGTTAGTATATGAGACATGAAAAGACAAATGTCCTCAGATGCTAAAGAGCAATAATTTATAGTTTCAAAAAAATAGCTGATGATGTTATCCTGAATACTACATTAAAAAAATGCTAATAATCGAACATAAAAAACTAAAGTTAACATCTGAAAGTGTTAAAAGCAGGTAATTTATACAACAAACATCAGCTCACCACATACATATTTTTAATTACAATATAGGTATAAAAAAATGCAAAAACAAATATTTTTTAATTTAACTATATATGCAAATTCATCAAACCACTACATTTTAAAAATACATCTATTACACAATTGGGAGAAAAATCTAAACAGATCATTTTTATTGTATTTCTTTTGACTTACCAATCATTTCTCTGAATGTTAATTCAAGCTTCATCTGTTCTTGAGAAAACCCCACAGTGAACTCAGTTTTGAATTCCACATCTCTGAATTCCAGATAAAGAATTTCCTTCTGCAGAGATTTCTTGAACCAGGGACCTCTTTCCTGGTCTGAACGCAAGTCAGGTATTGGAAATCGCACAGCCAGATTTAATATGGGCATGTTTACTAAAAAAGATACCCTACAGTTGGAGGGTGATCTTGAATCATCCAGAAAGACTTCGGTAAATGCCTTGTGCTGGTAAAGCAATAAAATTCCAGATCTTAAAAAAGTATTTTGGCAAAATCATATTAAGTGTAATAATGTTTAATTAAATTATAAATACTTTACTATATATTAAATTGTATGATTAAAGAATAAATGAAATACTTTGAAAATGCTGTACTCACAAGGCTAACATTCTTATTGTATGATGTATACATATGGGATGCCATCATTTCAGTCGTGGCTAATTTCTGCGGTTGTAGCAAAGAGTTGAGTCTGTCTACAATGCTGATGTCCAGTTCTGAATATACAGAGTCCAGTTCAATATTAAATTCGGCTTTTTGAGGCATGGAGCTAAGTCGACCCTGGCTGCCCTATAGAAAATAAAAAGTAATGGAGAGAATAAAGCAAAACAAATAAATAAAATAATTACATATTACAGTTAAGTTATACTGTTGAAAATATGTTTAAATTATTTTTTGCGATAAATAAGTTCATATGTTGTCATGGGAAATGTTTGAACCCAAAGCTCATTCTTAACCTACACTCACTGGCCACTTTATTAGGTACACATGTCCAACTGCTTGTTAGCACAAATATCTAATCAGCCAATCACATAGTAGCAACTCAATGCATTTAGGCATGAAGACATTGTCAATCTGACCTTCTGAAGTTTAAACTGAGCATCAGAATGGGAAGAAAGGGGATTTAAATGAGTTGAATGTGACATGTTTGTTGGTACCAGATAGGCTGGTCTGAGTATTTAAGAAACTACTGATCTAATGGGATTTTCACACACAGCCATCTCTTGGGTATGTAAAGAATGCTCTGAAAAAGGGAAAATACCCAGTGAGCTGGAGTTTTCTGTATGAATATGCCTTGCTGATGCCAGAGGTCAGAAGAGAATAGCCAGACTGGTTCGAGCTGTTAGAAAGGCAACAGTAACTGAAATAAGAGAGCATCTCTGAACACACAACACATTGAACCTTGAAGCAGATGGGTTACAGCAGTAGGAGACCACACTTGGTACCAACTCCTGTCAGCTAAGAACAGGCAACTGAGGCTACAATTCGCACAGGCTCACCAAAATTGGACAACAGAAGACTGGAAAAATGTTGCCTGGTCTGATGAGTCTCAATTTCTACTGCAATGTTTGAATAGTAGGGTCAAAATTTAGCGTCAATGACAAGAAAGCATGTATCCATCCTCCTGTGTACCAATGTTTCAGGTTGGTGGTGTAATGGTGTGGTGGATATTTTCTTGGTACATGTTGGGCCCCTTAGTAGTACCAAATGAGCACTGTTTAAAAGCCACAGCCTACCTGAGTACTGTTGCTGGGAACGTCCATCCATTTATGACCACAGTGTACTTCCAGCAGGATAACGTGCCATGTCACAAAACTCAAATCATCTCAAACTGCTTTTTTGAACATGACAATGAGTTCACTGAACTCAAATGGCCTCCACAGTCACCATATCTCAATCCAATAGACTACATCTGGGTTGTGTTAAAACGGGAGATTCACATCATGGATGTGCAGCTGACAAATCTGAAGCAACCATGTGACGCTGTCAGGTCAATATGGACCAAAATCTCTTGAGGAATGTTTTCAGCACCTTGTTGAATCTATGCCATCAAGAATTACGGCAGTTCTGACGTCAAAAGGGGTCCAACCAGGGACCAGCAAGGTGTACCAAATAAAGTGGCAGGTGAGTCTATGTCAATTATTATACAATTGTTAGAGGAATAACCGCAGGTTGTCTGCTGACTTTTTAAAGTTTGAAAATTAAAAATGGAGAATAGAGTATAAAAATACACATAAAAATGCACCTGGCCTGCATTAAATGAAACTAGATGAAATACAAATATTTCTCAGAGATACAGATTAAAAAAAAAGACCTAATTGAAAAATCTCCCAAACAAGAAGGACTGTCATATAGCAGGACTTACAAAGAAACGGTATTCATTGTCATGCTAAAGTATTCAGATTTATAGGCTGCCAGGAGCTTTTGGCATTATGGTATAGTCCAAATAAAGAACAAATACGCAGGAAATTTCTTTAATACCTGTGGTCCCCGACGTTCAGAAAACTTGTAATTTAGATGTAGGCAACAGGTAGAGGAAGATTCCTTCATATGGCCAGAGTCAAATCTCACAAGCTATGGAAAAAAAAAATGTCAGGGTTAAAATTTATACCATATGCTATGTGCAGTTGTAAACACATCTTTGCAAGCAGGTGTGCAAAATCAAGCATGAAAGGAAAGAGGGACAATGAAGTTAAAAAAAAAAAGCAAGCATACAAAATTCTGAATACATAAAGAAAGATCTTCGGTAAAAACTTAACATACTAATAAAGGTAAATACATATGTTAAAAAAGAAGTGCTTTTCAACTGCAAAAGGCAAGCAGAAACTACACTCAAAATGAAATGAGTTGACATAAGAAAGGGCTTCTCCAAAAAGAATAACTTAACCAAAATAGCTCTAAACTACAAACTCATTTATATTTAAGCAGAAGCAACACAAAGAAATGCCTCATGTAAAATGCACAATTGGTCACTTGTATTTATTTTTATGTAACCTCTTACTGAAAGTTACTTTCCAAATTTTAAAGTGTAAATGCTTTGTACAAAATACAGTGAGCACACCTTTTCATGTTTAGAAAATACCTTCTCTATGATCACTCCCCCAGACTACGCAACTCTTCAATTCTACCCGAGTGGGTAAACGTTAACATTATACGAAGTTATTGTCTGTTTTACCTGCATTTTTATCACTCTTTAATTTAATATTGTTTTTTTATCAGTTTGCTGCTGCTGGAGAATGTGAATTTCCCCTTGGGATTAATAAAGTATCTATCTACTTATTTTGTCTGAAAAGCATGAACAGTGTTTAAAGTATTCTTCTCAATGCTTTGTCCTTGGTATGACGTTATAATGCATCTGGCACTGCAAATGGTCCTCCTATTTGCAGGGAAATCTTGGGGGTTGGTGGCAGGATTGGCACTCCAGCTTAAGTAAAAACTTCATGCAGCTCTGAAGCAGCAGACAAGATTCCTTAATGCTTCCACAGGAGTGGCTCTGCTGCATTCATCCACAAGAAGGCTGTTCGCATTATGAACAGTATGGGGTGAAAGCCATCAGGAGCCTCATAGCCAGAGGAGTTGAAATCGATGGAGAGCCAATTGGGTCAGGCCTGTTGGGGACTGGAACTGGTGTGGTGCTGAGGCAGCACTTGGGTCTTTTGAGATGGCCCATCTGGGTAGGCATGTGGAACTTCTTTTCTCTCCAGCATTTCCGGAGATTGGGAGTGGACCACGTGTCTGCCTGGGGAGTTGCCAACTGGGATCCTGAGCTGTTTTGTTGTGTGGAGGGTCCAGCAATGCACTCTACCAGTGCATGTTCCCCAACCTTACCTAACCTTTCCAATGTAGCTCGCATTTAATGAAACAATATACCTTTTAAGACAGCTGTGACAAGAAGACAATTAAAAAAATTAAACACAAATTAAGCTGAATGTGTCTGTGATGTTAAGGTTAAAAGAAAAATTATAAAGGTTTTTAAAACAAGTGGCAAATGTTCACATATCCTGGCTCATTATAATAATAAGCATATCAGTACCGACAATCCTAAGATCTAAATATGTAAATATACTTGTCCACAGTATTATGTTATATTAAAAGATTCTGGAAACACTTTAAGTGACATCTAGCTACATATAAATACATATATATAGCTAAAATGATACTGTTCTTCAACCAGAGGGCCATACATTAATAATAATGCCTCAAAAGATTAGATATGTACATTTTCAAAGAAGGACTTAAAACCTCATTCTACAGTATAATCATACCTTACCTGCTGACTTACAAGTTATAGGATAGAACATTGGAATTAATCATTTTATGACTTTGCCCTTACCTCAGTGTACTGTGGTGCGCAGGAAAAGGAATCTGTTGGGAAGAGGCATTCCAACAGCTCCATGTTTCCAATGGACATATCTGTATTATAAACACGAAAATTAGGCCCCTGACGCTGCTCATACATCATCTTGAGCGAAGTGCCAATAAACCTGTTAAGGAAGCATGTGCCATTAATATAAAACGCCTAATTATTAGAAATGTGGAATTATTGTTGGACATATACTAAATCTCTCAATAATAACCATAACGGTATCTGGGTGCCTTTCACAAAATTAAAAAACATACAAGTTTCTTACCTTGCTTTGGCTAATAAAGGTCTACAGAGTGTTTTTAAGCATTTCAAATTAATTTTGACAAACATATTTTGAGTCAAACAGCTAACATGTCAAAATGGATTCTGATCTACATTCACCCATCACCTAACTATTTCAATAGTTTTATTGAAAATATATGATCTGTAAAAGGAAGTGTAACATGACTGATACAACAAGTCTTAAATTAGGGAATAACTCATAAAATTCTCCTTGTTAATCATCAAGAAAATTAAAAATGGCTCTGTAGCAACAACCTTCACTAGACACATAAATTTACCCTGTTAAGCAAAATAAGACTTCATAAAAGAAACAGTTTGTCATATAAAACAAAAATGAAATTTACCTGAGATGATCATGGGGACAGGCTTTGTCAAAAACTGGGCGAAGATTCTTAAAATTTCCTTTGGTGAACTCAGAAGTATTTATTTTTTCAATGCAACTAAAAAATCCTGCTGCCATTATTGGCAACGGGTTCTGACTGAGGCTTGTTTCTGGTGGAGGGAGTGGATCGATGTGAAGCACAAGCACTGAGAAACTACTCACTGCCAATCTGAACACAACATCTGGCCGCGATTCATCAGCAGAGTTGGACTTGGATGCTGTAAGAGAAGTACAGCAAAAAGAATATTCTCTCATTTTATTTAAATGAACCAAAAAGTGGTAATATAACAGTGTTTTGATTCAGAATGATTCAATCATACCAAAAACATGTTTATATTGAAATACATTTACATTCTCAAACAAATAACATTAGCAAAGAATAACCTGCTGTAACACAGATACCAAACACTCACTATTTCAGATTAATTCAGAGAAAATCAAAGCATTAAAATTACACTTACAGGTCTGTCGAAGCAGCTTTGGGTGAGGTTTGGTCTCCTTGTGTAGAAAACCAGGTTCTTGCACCACTGTTTCCCGATGTCTTGGAGGTTCTAAGTAATCATCCCATACCGTCTAAGAAATAAACATGGAAATTATTTGTAAAACTGACAACAGATCTCTGACATAACAGCAATTCATAAAATATAATACGAAAGAAACCAATTTAAGTGATGAACAAGCAAGTCCAATTATTATGAAGATGAAGCAACAGGAGAGAGAAAACATAGTAATTTCTTTGAAAAGGAAAGCAACATTACATGAAAGAATGCAAAAATTATTTGAAGACAATAAAATCTTTTACTTACAGCAGCATTACCAGAGGGGGATCCTGTTGGAGAAGCAGTATACTGACTATTCAAAGAAAGATCCAAATCATCAGTGGGAGGGTCTCCAAGAGGAGGAAGAGAAGAGAGGCTATGAGACATATCCATTTCAGCCATAGAAAAGAAAACTTCTTCTTCTTTGTTTAAAAGAGACAGAAAAGGCAGATGACAATAAACCGTGTTAATATCAACAGAGTATTTGTCTTAGAAAATATTTTGTCCAGCATCTAGAAGTGCTGTATTGGACTGTGGGTTCATTACTTCTTAAAAATAATTTGTATTACAGATAATGGGCTATGATTTGGTTTACATATAGAGAAGTATAAACAATTAAAATGTATTATTGGTATGAAGCAATTCGATTGCATGTGCATTTGTGCTGGTATCTGGAAGGCTGCCGGTTCAAATCCTGTTACTGCCAGAAGTGATCCTACTCCACTGGGCCCACGAGCTAGGCCCTTAACCTGAAAATAGCTTCAGGTGTGCTGTACAACGACTGACTCTGCACATGTAGAAAGACAGTTTCCCCTCGAGAATTAATAAAGTATATCAAATAAAAAAGCAATAAAAAATTTTAAACTAACAAATTTTAGAAAAATTATTAAAAACAAATCTGCTAACGCAATTATAATGCCTTTTTCAATTATAAATGAATTTTAATTTCACTTAGACCAACAACACTAATTTTTCTGAGCAAAATATTTAAGGAGATGGTAATGTGAATTCAACTTTTACAATTAATACTGTATATAAAACAGAAGCTACATTATCTCAACTAATACCAATGTTTCCACAGTCAAGGAAATCAAAAGTCACTGTTTTTTATTTTCAGTAGGATGGGTCTATGTTTAATTTTAAACACCAGGTACAAGACATGAGATAAAATGAGGAACAAGCAGCCTGCAAAAAGCTAGTAAAATTACAAAACTTTTGAGATAATACTGTCTTCAGATTCCCAAAAATCCCTATGTATAATTACATACATCTTGTCAATCATTAATAAATATACGTTTGTACCTTTCCAATGAAAGCTTTGATATGGATTTAAACTAACTTTCAAATAGTCAAATATCTGCCAAACATACCCAGAGCTATCATAATATGGATGACTGAAAATAATTTGGGGGAAAAAAGAGAGGACTATAAATGAAAATATAGTATTCAATTAACAGACATTCCAATTTTATATCTTCATCATTGTTAATTTAAATTTAGTTTACTAACATTTAGAAAACATTTGAAATTGCTGTTCAATTACATAATTTACATAAATACCTTGCAAAGTGTAAAAATTAGTAAAGAAAAGACAGACATGTACAACTACAAAAATATACTAATAAAATAACTGAAAAAAGAACAAACATGACAATGGTGGAAATATTTTGCATTTGTTTTACATTTTGTTTCATAATAACCACTAAAATGACAATGTGATTAAAAAAGCAGTTTGTCAATTTTTGTCTAACATTTGTAGAGACATAACATTAATCCATTGGTTTTTTTTTTATAAAAAAAACAAAGCCGAAAAAAAAAAAAAAAAAAAAAAAACATTGAAAGGATAGGCCAAAAAACCAAACATATCCTCAACTAGAAAAATTAAAAAACACTTTGTAAACGGTTTTAAATGGGTGCTGAGTCACATTAAGTTGCTAGAACAGCATTGAAGTGCCTAAAAAGAGATTCTAAGTGTCAGGGACTATACTGGAAGTATAAGATAAAATTTGCCGATACGAAATTCCATTATTTGGTATTGGTACCAATGGTGGTGGTGGCAGAAAACTTTAAGGCACCACTCCAGAATTTCACAGTAGTGATCAGGCAACTACGTCAACCTTAGTATAATTTTCTTATTAGTAATGTTTTTTAAAACATTCATTGAGAGCATGTGCCATGTGGATATGGATATTGTCTTCCTGAAATGATTTAATCACCTTCAGGATAGAAATGTACCACCAATGACCAGACGCTCCATTGTAATTATATGTAATACTGTAACTTTGTTCAAGACATTATTTTTGCCAGAAATTTAATACAATGTGAAATTTAATACACTGTGGCCAGGTATCTTGGAAGTGAGTAGGATGAAGCATTTCATTAGTCCTTTTAGATTGTCTTTTGGAACGGTTGGTCTGTGGAGGAGCAACCTTAGCAAGCAGACAGGGCTAGGTAGCTGGGGTTTTACATTTCATAGGTGTCTTTTGATACTTTGACTTCTCTTACATTTATCGTTCCTTGTATTTATGGTGTAAAAATAAAAATAACTTTGAAAAAGAGAGTATTGTATTATTTTACTTAATCTGAAAAAAAGGTGGCACACTGGGCCATATTCCATCAAACATCCCAAATCTGAACCCCAGGGTTTTTGATTTTGCTGATGCTAGGGTACATGCTAATTCACACAGCTTGGCATGTCTGTAAATATAACTTAATGGATACATGTTTGATTGTATAAATCTGAGCATTTGCTTCATCACTGGCCCATTCTGACCTGAGCTAAACTGGGAAATGTGCCTCATGCTATAATTAGTTGTTTTGATTGCTTAAGTTATTTCATCATCCATCTGCTCTGGAGCTCTGCCTCATTTACTTATACTGCTGGCAAAAAAAGTAAATTTAATTAGTTATGGCAGCTATTGAACATTAATTTTAAGCAAAACCTGCAAGCATACTGCTATTTTACAAAAGTTTTGATATTTTCCAAAACAGCACAACATTTTTAGTACCTCTTGTGCTGCCATGGTTTGGCTGTCTTCTATATATGCCTGAGCCTGAAAAAGTGTTAACAGGGGAAATAGGCACAATTACACATGATCTTACCATGTATTTTTTTTTTATTTTGTGCTTTTGTTTTTTAAACAACTAAATACTACAAATTTGATATAGGAGGACAGAAGTGCATTTTTAAAAAGATGTTCTCAGCGTAAATTACAAACATTCTAAACAACCAGTCCGTTTGTAATGCTAACTACAATAGCGAGGATAATGTAAATAGTAAGGTGGAAAATTTTACTACTAAAGTGAGAGCTGCTGCTGACATAGTCGCACCTGAAAAGACAGTTAAAAAATCTTCTAGCATTGTTATACCATGGAAAACCCAAAGAGTGACTGATTTAAAGAGAACATGCCGGAGAGCTAAACGTAAATGGAGAAAAACTAAACTAACAATCCACTATGAGATACTGAAGGTTAAAATAACAGGATACAATAACACAGTCCGTCTTGAGTGGCACTGCTGTTTCTCTAGAATTATAAATAATAATGCTAGTAATCCCAGAGTTTTATTCTCTAAAATTGATTGTCTGCTAAACCCAGGTAACTCAATGGAATGCCTCCAGAATACTTCCAGTGAAACTTGTGAGGTTATTGTTGTATTTTTCAATCAAAAAACTAATAATATTAGAAATAATATATCTCCCCAACACTGATCCTCTTAAATCCCAGTACTCCGTTATAAACAAATTAAATTCTTTCACCGGGATAGATTTACCTGATTTATATAAAATAATTTCTCAACTGAGACCCGCCACCTGCGTCTTCGACCCAATACCAACAAGTTTTTTCAAAGAAGTATCGGGCGTGCTAATTGATAGCATTCTTGACATAGTAAACTCGTCATTAGATACGGGGGTCTTCCCAGACTGTCTCAAGACTGCTGTAGTTAAACCCCTACTCAAGAAAAATAATCTTGACTCCACTGCTTTTGAAAATTTTAGACCTATTTCTAACCTGCCTTTCTTAAGTAAAATTCTAGAGAAGGCAGTCATTATGCAGCTAAATGACCACCTCAATAAACATGCTATTCTTGATAAGTTTCAGTTGGGTTTAGGGTTAACTATTGACTCTGACCTGAATTTTAAATCACATATTAATCAGATCACTAGGACAGCATTTTTTCACTTAAGAAATATATCAAAAGTTAGACCTCTTATATCATTGAAAGATGCTTAGAAATTAGTTCACGCTTTTGTTTTCAGTTGGCTAGATTACTGTAACGCACTCCTCTCGGGACTACCCAAAACATACATCAATCGATTGCAATTAGTGCAGAATGCAGCTGCTAGAATCCTAACTAGGAAAAGAAAATCCGAGCACATTTCTCCAGCTTTGATGTCACTACACTGGTTACCTGTGTCATTCAGAATTGACTTTAAAATACTGCTTATGGTTTACAAAACCTTAAATAATCTCGCTCCATCTTATATTTCGGAATGTCTGACACCTTACATTCCAAATCGTAACCTTAGATCTTCAAATGAGTGTCTGCTTAGAATTCCAAGAGTTAAACTTAAAAGAAGTGGTGAGGCGGCATTCCGCTGTTATGCACCTAAAATCTGGAATAGCCTGCCAATAGGAATTCGCCAGGCTAATAAGAGTGGAGCACTTTAAAAAAACTGCTAAAAACACATTACTTTAATACGGCTTTCTCATAACTTCATTTTAGTTTAATTCTGATGCTCTGTATATTCAATTAATTATCATTACTATTCATGGTGACTTTAAAATCTGTACTAACCCCGACTCTCTCTTCTGATCTTTTTCCGGTTTTCTGGGGTGGGGATCTGCGCCACCACCACCTAATCAAAGCACCGTGATGTCCCTACATTGATGGATTAAAGGCCATAAGTCCACATGACCATCATTATCAAGTCCTTCCATGAGAACCCTGAATACAATGAGGACTGATCATTTATGTTAGGTAGAATGCCTAGAGGGGGCTGGGTGGTCTCATGGCCTAGAACCCCTGCAGATGTTATTTTTTCTTCAGCCATCTGGAGTTTTTTTGTTTTGTTTTTTCTGTCCTCCCTGGCCATCTGACCTTACTTTTAGTCTATGTTAATTAGTGTTCTCTTATTTTAATTCTTACTTTGTTTTTTTTTCTCTTTTCTTCATCATGTAAAGCACTTTGAGCTACATTATTTGTGTGAAAATGTGCTATATAAATAAATGTTGTTTTTGTTGTGCATACACTATTGATGGATTGATGGACACATTTTTTATCAGTGAACCACAACTTGAAAATCTGTTGTGTGATATTACTAAATTAAAAAACACACACACAAAAGCAGATGTCTGACCAATGAGAACACCATTAAGAGGTTTGATGAGTCTGGGAACTGAGTTTCTGCCGTAGTTAATGACCAAAATCATAGTGAATTGCTGTCCAGGAAAACTGTTTTGCATTTTTCACCAATTAGTTTTTATTTATGTAAATTGTTAGTATGGAAAAGAATTATTTAAAATGTATATCGTACATGTATAAAAATGTTTTTTGAAGAATTAATTTTGAGGGGCAGGTTTGTCTATTGAGGGATAAACCTCTCAACTAAAGACCTACACAAAGCACATCTATGACTTTATGGTACTCTTTTATACAAAGATGATCACTTGCAGCCCAAGAGGAAAAGAAAGTGACCCCAATCACCAATTTCTGAAGTCTATTACACTTCCAAATGTTCTCCAAGTAGTCATTGCACTGCAGCTGAAAGTGAAGCAGGGTGAAAAACACAGCCACATATTACTCTTAATGAAAATGTTGGTCACTGGCAAACTGAATACTGTTCAGATAAGTAGCTCTTAAACAGGAAGGCAGTGGGCATGGATTGAATCTTGTACCTGACCATTGTCTGTATAGAGTTTGGACATTCTCCCTGAGTCAGAGTGTGGTTTTGAAGCCATGCCCCTTTAGGTGAAAGTTTTCCACAAAGGGAGATGAGCAAAGAGGTGAAGAGGAAATATTAAAAAATATATGTTTTTTCACCCTCAATGACAATGGTACACTAAAGATAGCTTCCAGCTAATTTAGACTTTCACTAATCATGACCAAGTGCAGTCCCATCAAATCCAGATTAACGGGGTTATGCCATATCACAATTTTAGCACCTCATAGTAACAGTTCACACAAGCCAAGACAGTAATAAGAAAGGAAGTTTTCATGATCTCCTTTGCAAACACAAACTCACTTCACTGTTAAACTAATCATGATCTATGCTGTAAACCAAAAATAAGTAACTGTAAACTTAAAATGAAGAATGCAACTGATAGAACTTGTCACATATGAACTAACTAGAGCACAGCAAATTAAATTTGTTGGTTACAAAGTAAAAAAGTACTACAGAAGTTTTCCTGATACTTGCCTCGACTTGAAGTATGCCTTGTTGCTTCATTCTCAAAAAAGTCCTGCTCTCCAAGTCCTCCAACAGACAGCAAGTCTTTTTTCAGGTATCGGTTAAGCTCCATATGCAGACGATATTCATCCTCTTGTTGAATAGGACGGCTTTTCCTATCTTTGAAACTCTGGGTTCCTTTAACAGAATGCTCTTGGGATAACAAACCAAAAGATGTTTTAATCCAAAAACTCTAAAAACAACTTTTAAAACAACAAAAAAAAAATATTTGGAATTATCATTTTCTGGCAGTAGCTCTTTACCCATAGTTAAAGCAATTATTAAATTATCAATTACTTTGATCTCATCTGAAATATGTGCAGCTGTTACTTTTTTACGGTGGACTGATGCAAAATGATTACTTTTTAAACTAATGGTGATAATGTTTCCATCTGATACCATACCTATATGCATTATCATTATGCATCTGCTTGACGTATTTTATGGTGGGAGGAGTGCAGGGAACATTTTGCATTTCTAGTCAGTTTATATGACAGCTAATGTAACTGGAAGTGCTCAGAACCTAATAATTTTTGCATGTGAGTGCAAGAAACATTGGACAAAACAAATATGAGCTTGCAAGCCTGGATCAAGAGTTAGTAAGAATGCAGACATTCAGACAGACAGACACATATTATTCTCCCAAAATATCAGAAATTAATTACAATGACCCAGGTACTTGCTGAAACCAAAATCAAAACAACTCATGTAGTCTAAAAATGAAAACTGTATTTTAATCTTTACTTAAAAAAGTCAATACTACAGTTTCACTAAATGTACACCCATATGTTAATTTACTTTGCCCTGTAATAGATGACTTCAAGAAAAAAATGTTATTGGTTGAGTATCTAATGGTGTGTTAATCCTTAA
The DNA here is from genome assembly GCA_026402145.1 of Polypterus bichir lapradei. Lineage (NCBI taxonomy): Eukaryota > Metazoa > Chordata > Cladistia > Polypteriformes > Polypteridae > Polypterus > Polypterus bichir. Next base: position 41,017,838 of record JANRMT010062797.1, read on the forward strand.
ATTCCAAAAAATGCACCTGTCATCTTTCCCTTGATTACTACTCAAGAAAAATGTTTAGAAGATATGCAACACATTTTTGGAATCTTTTCCAGTAATCAATGTCTAAGACTGTAGTATGGCAACCAACATTTTCTGCAAGCAATTTTCTCAGTGTTCTAAAGTTGGTCCATAGCTGTCTTAACAAATTGTAACATCGTAGAATTCTGTATTTCTATACTTAGTAGGCCTAAAAATGTAAGTGCTTTGGTGAATGCCCCTATACCAAGATACTACAAAAGGGTGAATATCTAAAAATGTATGAGACAAAGCTTTATGCATACTACATGTAAATCTGAACAGTCTCATGTTCTAAAGGTGTGATAAATGATTTTAACAATGTTCTAACTGTTTTCTATGAAAAGCCAAATACGGCCAGAAGCAGTAAGAGCTAGCTTTTGACTGGAATCTATCTGTGCCAAATAATATATTCCCCCACAGTTGCATCTGAAATTAGTTTAACAAGATGTTAGGATTCTAAGATTTAGCTTTGTGAAAAATAGGCAAAGAGTGTGTCCCTTTCCTTTTCAGCAACTACTTGCTGGCTAAGTCATTAATAAATGTAAACAGGTCTATTAACCAAAAAAATATCTGAAAATATTACCTTCTCATATTTCAAACAACACATTGCTTATCTACTTGCACAACCGTATTCCTCAAAATTGGGGCTTAGAAGCAAGTAAGAGTAACTGCCTGATGTTGTCACTTTTAGAGCTAAGAGTCCAATCTGAAATGATGATCATCATGGAATTGTTCAATTTGCTTTTTCTGTTGTACAAAAAGTGATTTGTCCATTTTATATAAAACAAAGAACATGGATTTGTCCTCCATTTTACATGGTATACTATCCTTTTAGAAGTGTGCATGAGTAGGGCCTGCAATGGATTGGAGGCCCTATTCTGGTTGGATTCTTGCCTTGTGCCAAATGCTACCAGGACATGTTCTGTTTCCTGCATCTTTGGATTATATTAAACAGTTTTGAGAATGTAATGGGAATGACAGTGATTCTTGGAATCACACATTTTCAATCAGAAACAGTAGGTGCCTCTGTATTTATAGTACATTTCGACCAGAAACCATAAGCAGAGTGTATTTATGTACTGTTATTTTCATGTCTGATTTTATTATTTATCATGATGTATTTGTTATAGTTTGATTTTTGGTAGTTTTTTTAAGTGATATTGTTGATGTGGAACATCTTGTGTATCATGACAATTGCTGTTCTTGTTTCCATATATGGAATAGGAATCTGAATCAAGCACACACACAAGACATATGTATATCATTATATGTATTAGACACACAAAGGATATCTGATTTTGCCTGTATGGAAACGTAATGTGGATTATATACATATTTTCATAATCCTAACCATTTTTTTCAGAAGTCCCTAGCTCATCTTTTACATGTCAATAAAAAAAGCACATTCAAACCCCCATTTTTGAGAAAAATGTAAACTAATTAGCATATATTTTGTTCCATCTTACATGCACAGTATGACTCATTCACCAAAAATAAATCTTACATATAAAGGTCTGCACATAGAAGTGTGTGTCTGTCTGGCCCGGAAGTGAGAGGTGGAGTCGGGGTAATGGCTCCACCTCCGAGGAAACAGAAAAGTAAACATCTACGAGTGGAAGTGTATGTGTCTGTCTGTATGGCCCGGAAGTGTGAGGCTACTACAGCTGGCAAGGCAGCCCCAAGTTAATGAGTCGGAAGAAGAAAGCGGCTCTGCTGCCAAAGAAAACCCGCCGAGAAAAGAGAGAAACACTTATGCAAGATATAGATAGACAGACAGACAGACAGACAGACAGGCAGACAGACAGATTGATAGATACTTTATTAATCCCAAGGGGAAATTCACATAAGATGTGCACATCGGCAAAACAGTATCCCTTTTACTTTTCCTCCTGCCGCTAATACACAAGCGAGGCAAGCACATTGGCAAAATGAAACCTAGGAGAGAGATGACCAGAGTAGTTCCTTTCAAATACCTGACATCTCTATATTTCAATTTTTTTTCTGATGATTTCAATAGTTTCTAGGACCCCGGGCTTTTTACAGCATGGGCTTACACAGCTAGTATTAGATAATGAATAAGTATTTTAATATATATAACTCTCTATTATAAAAGGATATTCTGGGACAAGTTTTTTTCAAAGAGATAATTTCAACTCCCGTGAGACAAGACTTTTGCTAGGACATTTTTTCCAGGTCCCACACTCCTCTCAAGCATATTCACCATATTCAACCACGCATACGGTCCAATCACCTCTCATTCGTGTGAATGCTTTTGTCAGACACACTTCCTGCACTCTCAGCTCTTATAAATTTTTAAGTTTTCCTCATTTTAAGTTGTTTATGAAAAGTCCTCCGTTTTATCCTTCAAACAAAGCTTTTCTAGACAGTATTGTTATACATACAATCTATTTGTTTCATTTGTAATAGTCCATTTCTGTGCAATAATTCTATACGTTCTAGATGACACATCAACGACTAAGCGAAGAAGAAAAGGCAGCGGGTCGAAAAAAAGCCCAAAAGCTTTGGAGAGAAAGGAATTCAAAAAAGAACAATAATAATCTAAGTGCAAATTCGGAAAATAAGGAAAGTAATAATCAGCCAGGACCAAGTGGAATTGAAAACCTAGCAGGTCCAAGCGGGGACAGAAATAAAAGATGAAAAGTAGAAGACAAAGCAGAAAGTTGTAAAGAGGCTCAAATACGTTGGCACGATATACATTCAGAGCACGTGAAAGATTATGAAAGTAGTAAAATTCAAAAGGCACGAAAAACTGATAGTAAAGATCACATTAGCACTAACAAACGGAAATTATTACTTGATGAAATAACAGAATAGCGAAAAGAGATTGAATATATGGACATAGGTGATATGACAGAAGTATGTAGATATTGTTTGGCTTTAAAATTTCTAATTCGTGTTGCCATCAGAGAAAAGTAGTGTTTCTTCCCAATGAAGAGGCGTATCCACGAGAATTAAAAGATTTGTTGTTTGGCCTATGTTTTTACTGAATTGTTACAGTAAAAGTGTAAGTTTAAAAAGTATTTGTGTGTTAATTTCAAAGCCAAACAGAATGAAAACGTTGAATTAATTAACAGGTTAATTACTCTCAGTAATGTAAAATACTTAGTTCTATTATGCATTTGTTACACAAAAATCACAGACAGGTAGCTTATAGTACAATTTTGAATAGCCCAAAATCATACAAGGAGTGCCACAATGGGCTTTATTACAGGCCCTGCCTTTTGACAGCCCCCCAGTCTTGACTCTCTAAGAAGACAAGGAAAAACTCCCAAAAAATAACCAGTGTGGAGAAAAAATGGAAGAAATCTTGGGAAACACAATTCAGAGAGACACACACTTTCCAGGTAGGTGGGTGTTAAAATATGGGGTAAATACAATACAATACACAGAACAGAACACAAGTAATCCTTAATATAATACAACCTTACCAGATATGAAAATACTACTTTAAACTATTTTTAAAAAGTACCACATAAACTTTTACGGATTTTTCAAAATAATAGATGCAGGAAACTAACCTGATCCTGAGAACACTCCAAGCATATCCAATACAAGGTGGACTTGGCGTGGGGACATAAGCATATTTACAGAATCAACCTGTCCATTTACATCCAGCTTTACAAAGAAAGAAAAAAAAAAGTCAGTATTTATTTAAGATACCACATATAGGGTGGGTTACAGTCTTGTTCTCAATAGTTCTTGTACAGACCTTGTACTTTATAACAGATAGATGGATAGACAGGTTTACAACCAGGTGTAAAATTATCTATATCCTATTTTAATTCTATGGCTTTGCACAAAAGGACATAAATAAAAAGTACATAGTCCTTACCAAGTCCTACAATTCCTTTTTTTATTCAACAAAACTAAACCAACAGCAGAAACCATCTGTCTAAAAGTATATCCATATTTCTTTAATTTCAATTAAGAATGAAATTAAAGTAAGGTGCTGCTAACCAAGCATCCTTGAGTATTTAATGATCAGGAAGTGCTACCAACTCTGTTTAAGCAGGGACTTTAGCAGTTCAATATGAAGCGTTCAAGTTTATGGTAACACATCTACGATAATCTCAAAGAAGAACTTGTTCCTCGTCATTGGTGTTTGAGGGGATATAAATCAACAATTAATTCTATTACGAGAAGGATTATTTACAGAGAACATTCAAGACAGCTGCTAACCATCTCAGCAGAGGAAGGTATGATTTATCTTCCCAGAAACTATAATATGGTAAATGGTACAGTTCATTACTTTGTCATCATGAAAAGACTAAATGTGCAGTTTTCATGGAAGGAAATGCAAAACAAAAACCTTCCTTACAAAAACAAACAAGAACACAAGGCATATGATTGTAAAGTTGCATTTGAAAGACAAGACTGTAATGAGTTCATTAAGTTAAGTTGTTTGGTCATTTGGCACCATGTAAACACATAAAAACCAAACACCATGCTTCAACACACAAATCTCATGAAAATGTCATGAGCAAAGGGGAGTGATGACTTGGGGTTGTTGTCCAGCCATAGGACATGGGAACCTCACACTCTTTCAGTCTAATGTGAACTACTCTCTCTTCTTGAGCATCTGAAATAGAAACATGAGGCCATCTGTTCAACAGGTTAAGTTTGGCCAAAACTGGATCATGCCACAGGGCAATGATTTTCAGATCACCAGCAAACTATAGTTGAATGGCTAAAGAACAAGGTTTTGGAACAGTAAAATTCAGACATCACCCCTACTGACATATGGGAGTATAAACAATCGTGCATAAATTAATGCCCTAAAATACGGCATCAATGAACTAAGCTAACACTGTGAGGAAATGAAGGTCGAAATTACTCCTATAAGATGCAGCAGACTAATTACCTGAAAAAGAAACCAATCACTTAATTTTGTTTCTGCCAAATTTCAGTTTATAAGACAGGGGTGCCCACACTTTTTTGGCTTGCATGCTACTTTTAAAATGACCAGGTCAAAATGATCTACCTACATTAAAAATGTATATCTCTCTATGATAGATAGATAGATAGATAGATAGATAGATACATACATACATAGATACATACATACATACATACATACAGTACAGGCCAAAAGTTTGGACACACTTCCTCATTCAAT
>JANRMT010062797.1:41053031-41111002 GCA_026402145.1 Polypterus bichir lapradei
ATTGAATGAGGAAGTGTGTCCAAACTTTTGGCCTGTACTGTATGTATTATATATATACATATATATATATATATATATATATATACACACACACACACACACACCCCTCACAGGCTCTGGGCTTTGACTTGCTATCATTGTCTATTATGTGACTCATTCTGCAGTGAAGTTAACTTTCAGATGCCTCCAGGCTCCACTGCTTTCTTGTCCTTACCTACTCCCTATTTGTGCACTCTATCTAGTGTTCTGCTTATATACACAACTAAATTTTTAAGTTTGTACAACAAAGGCACAGAACTGCTTAACTTATAGTCTTGTCAGCCTCCATCACTACAGCTGACCTAATGCAGTTTTTCTGCAATTGCAAGTATCTTCTTGTGGTTTAAATTACTGTATACAAAACAATTAAAAATAGGTAAAATTGTGAGATAATGCTGCAAATAAAAGTTAATGTAACAAGTACTTTTTATCAAAAAGAAAAGACTGATGTTATGATGTGTTATATGCACCAGAGAAAGCACAAGCCACTTATTGATTCATAACACTCCATCCACACATCCATCTATCCTTCCATCATGTATCTTCATTAGAGAGTCACACTGAGCTAGAGCCTATTCTAGTAACATCATATGTAACAAAGAAACCATGTTTATCATAAGACACATTCTAACCTACCAAACTGGCAAATTTTAAACTCAGTAAAAAGTCTAATGATTTTTTAGGGGATGAACCTGGAAGAGAAAACCCAAAATAAATAAACTTAATTGTAATCCTAAACTGCAGAATGACTTGCCTTGACTGTGACATGGTGAGATGCCAACTAACTGTGACATAAGGCCTCTCAGGTTTTATATTGCACTGTTTGTTTTTTTAAAAAATGTTTTGTATTTATCCATTTAAAATATTTTTGTAAACCAGTAAGAAGGCATGTTTAAATGCAGGGAGCATGAACCCTTGGCAAGCAGTAACTTGAAACTAGGAGCTTATCGAGAGAAGTCACCATTTAGGCACGGGAGATTCACAATGTCATGTGTGGTACATTGAATATGAGATTCTATTGACCTAAAATTCACATGGCTTCTCAAGTAATCACCTGTATTATGGGGCAGATCATGCAAAAAGAAACAAACATTTCACTGCATAATAAATTAAACATATACCACTGACAACTCCAAGTCTATTTTCTTGTAGATTTCAGATTTGTATTAAATATTTTAATAATGTACAGTATATGTGTCTACGTGCAATTAAAAACCTCTACAGTGGCTGAATAGGATTACCAGTATAATTTAGAAAGTACTGGTCAAAACAGATGTGTTCTTTTTAACAAAAAATTAAAAGTGCACATTTATTAATGACAATTTATTAAAAACATACACCAATTTAAAATAATTATCAAGATTAGAAGAAAATAAGCCAACCTAAAATTGTAAGATATGCATTACAAAAGGAATGTGTTCAGGGCACTTTGATTTGTCTTAAAAGTAGAATAAAATGATATGCCACATAAACTAGTTCTTTAAAACCAGGCACTAGGTGACTACACAGTAGTCAACTTGTCTTGATATTGGATTACAAATAAAAGTACTTAGATAGCTGGCAAATGGTTCAAAAAAATTAAATAGAAATATCTGTAAAAAATAAATCTCAGTATTCCTAGATCATCAACTGAACAAAATATTGCTAAAGGCTGAAAAAGGCCTTCATTTTAAAAAAAAAAAATGAGTTGAAAGAAAGAATTTTCATTGTAGCCATCTCATTTAGTGCACATGATGTTAAGTGTTTAACTGCTGATTTCAACTGGAAATCTAAAGCAGAAGTAGTCTGTGTTAGTTTGATCCTTCAGCTCCCACTGTACAACCAGTTTAATCTGGGAAAAAAAACAAAAAACAAATGTATTTAAACTTTATCACAAAAAACAGTATGCTACCAAGCCATATTTAAAAAGTCAAATTTCTTATAGTAAGCTTTAGATAAGTAATAATGCCACTACCCAAATAAAGAAGCCAGATTGTAACTGAAATATGCACAATATTTATAAATTTGCATGAAGGACCTAATCTAAGACAGGGGTCAGCAAACTGTGGCCCCAAAAAAATTTATCAGCCCACATTCATGTCATTTCTTCCTTGCCTTTCCTCACAATAGCACAATGTAACCTACAGTAACTTACTTTACCTTCATTGCTACATTCATTTGAGGCCATTATCACTGTAAAATATGAGTTACACTTGAACACCTCCTTACTGAGAACTGCTCACTTTGTGAATATAGCTTTTTATGTTGATACTATAGACCTAGTGCACATTGCTAAATTTCCATCATGTCAAAGAATAGAAAGATTGATACGCAGGGTCAGAAATTTCAAGAAAATGGTCAGAAGAATATGTGTGTGTCCCCTGGAAAGAAAAAGTAATTTGTCTGACCTGCCAAGAAACTATTGCAGTAGTTAAACAATACAACATAAAAAGGCATTACGAGACAAAACATGAGAAAGTTTACATGGGGGATGGGCAGAGTGAAAAACTGGACAAATAAAATGCCTTTCAGGACAACAAAACCTATTTGGAAGAAAACAAAGAAAATGTGGCAGAAGTCAGAGTTGGCTACAGAGAATCATAACTTGTTGCTGCGTCAGGTAAGCCCTTCACTGAAGGAGAGTTTTTTAAGCAGTGTATGCAAGAGATTGTGGAGAAGATGTGCCCAGAGTTAATGGAACTTGTTGCAGACAGTGGATTTGTCAGCAAGAACAGTTACCAGAAGAGTCAAAGAAACTGTAGACGATCTCTTGTAGTAGCTCAAAAGCAAAGCACATAGATTTGTTAATTATTCTATTACCCTCAATCAAAGTACTGAAGTAGTGGACACTGCAAAGTTGCTTGGGTGTTTATGGGGTGCAGATGAATCATTCAGAATCACCAAGGAGCTAGCAACCCTTCATAGTTTGAAAGGAAATGTAACTGGAGAAAAACTATTCCTATGTTTGTGTAAAACACTTGGAACAGTTTGATTTGAAATGGGAAAATTTAAACAGCTAATGGTGCAAATAACATGACAGGAAAGAAAATTGGCTTAATGGGGAGAATAAATAATCATGCCACATCAGTGGGCATCCTGAAACCATTTGGCATATACTGCATTATCCAGCAGTAACTGATCCTGAGAAAAGCTTTCCGTCTTGAAGATGTAATGACAGTTCTCACACCTACTGTGAATTTAATTTGCTCACACTCACCAAATTACCAGTAGAAGTTTTCTGGATGAAATCAATGCACAGTACAGTTACGTTCTGTATCATGCCAAAGTGAGGTGGCTGAGCAGAGGAAAAGTGCTGAGGGGAGTTGTTGAATTATGCTCCGAAATCAAAATGTTCATGATAGAAAAAGGAGAGCCCGTTGAAGAGATGTCTAATTCGACATGGACTTGGAAGTTGGCGTTTCTCACTAATACTTATTAGCACGTCAATGAGTTAAATTCCAGACTACAGGAAAAGGGAAAACTCGTATATAATTTGTATAGTAGTGTCAAAGCCTCTGAAATGTGTCTGCAGTTGTTCAGAGGGAAAACTGGATAATTTTCATAAAGCAAACAAGATGCACCTGGCTACAATTTGGAGTACCACGGTGAAGGGTCTGAATACTTACATAAATGAGAGATTTTGGCTTTTTAATAAATTTGTAAACCTTTATGCTTCATCATTAGGAGTTACTGAGTATTGACTGATGGGCAAAATTGCAAATTTAAAAGGAAATCTACAATACAATAAAGTGTGCAGAAAGTAAAGGGGTCTAAATACTTGCCAAATCTGCTGTAAGTCAGCTACAGAAGAGTGGCTGCACAAACATGTCAAACCGTTTTATTAGAATGACACAGAGAAGCCTCATGAACATTACAACAAGTACAATAGTGTGCCTGGGGATTATGCTGTAAAATAACATTTATTTGATTTTACTAGTGTATCTTTTCATAGGACACAGTTAAAACATTTTGATCACCACAGTAATAATATCTTGTGTCAGATATTCTTGCTAAAAGCTTCTGTAGTTTAGGCCTGAACTTAAATACTATACAGTATATAGTTACATTAAAAAAAAAATTAAATATGTGCCAAATATAAAAATTAAGAAGAAAAACGTAATGTTAAGTAGAAAGTCTTCTGAGAAAGGGGCAACTAATGCATTGTCGTTTATTTGATCTGACAACTGTTTATTTTTTTTTTTTTTTTTAGAAAAAACAGAATAATAAAAGGTTAAGCTGTTCACTAACAATTAAACTAATTCTAATGTATTCGAAAAAAAAAACAAAAAAAAAAACAAAAAAACAGGCTTATTTAGATATGTAAAGAGGGCCTTTTGATAAAAAGTTTGCTGACCCCTGATCTAAAGCATTCAAAAGATACAGTTACAATGAACATAAATAAGACTACAGAAAAATAAACAACCAGCCACAACTTCACATCTAAAAATAACAATGCAACAACATATTATAAACTAGATACAAAAGAGGAAAAAAACACTTCAGAGTCAGAAATACATCTACTTTCAGACTCTTTCAAAGTGCATTATGAAATTAAAAATAAAAGCATTTTTATTAAACATTTTTGATTGTATACTCACTGAGGGGTATTCTGATTTTACAGGTAATTCATTGATATAATTATACATCTGGTCTTTGTTCATTGGGCATTGAATACCAGATTTACAGCCATCATCTATTGGTATAGGAAATGGAATAGGAACACCCGCAATTATTCCATGGACAATGGCTTTGCTGGTTTCACTTTCTACATCTGTCAAAAGAAAACATCAGACATTGCAAAATTATACAATAATGTACAAGGAAAAATGTTTACATATAAAAATTGTAAAGGTAGTGTAAATGTTCATAAAATTAATTTAAGCAAGACAAGTTATATCCTTAAGAACAAACATGCTCCCCGATTAAAAAAAAAAAAAAAAGAAGTAAAGGACCTACAGGAAAAAGATACAAACACACAGGCACACCTTTCAACTGTCATAAATAAAACAGAGGCCTTCAAGCTCAGTTTATTATGACAAAGTATGTGGTATCAGGCCAAATTCTGTTCATTGACCAGTTACTTCTTTTAATTGAAAATACAATACTACTTTTGAGTTATTTTCAAACCCCGTCATGGAAAATTCATTTAACTTGTTTTTACAAGTAATTTGTACTCTTGAGTAATTTTGTTCCCTGTAACCTCTTTTATAGATTTTGTGCAACTATATATTACAACTTGTGATCAATAAAAATTGAACTTGACCCTTCTGCTACAGATTTTTTTTAAATACATAAATATGCCAGTTTTTGTCCATAAATCTACAGTCAATAACCCATAATGACAAAGTAAAAACATGTTTCACAAAGGTTTGCAAATTTATTAAAAATCATAAACTAAGATACCTAATTCGTAGAAGTATTCAGATGCTTATTTCGGTATTTTGTAGAAGACCATTTGGTGGCAATTAAAGTTTCAGGTCATCTTGTGTGTGCATTTACAATTTTTGCACGCCTGAATTTGGGCAGTTTATCCAATTCTTCCAAGCAGATTTTCTAGTGCTATAGGCTTGGATGGAAAGTGTCTGTAAGCTACTAAAGTCTCTCCACAGATGTTATATGGGGTTTTAAACTGGGCTTTTGCACTCAGGGACTTGTCCCAAAGCCACTCCAGCATTGTCTGGGCTGTATGCTTTGGGTCATTGTCATTCAGAAAAGTGAATCACCACCCCAATTCAATTCAATTTTATTGTCCCCTAAGGGAAATTTGGTTTGTCAACAGATTTTACAGAGGAACCAGAGTATAACATTAATTAAAATGTACGGTAGTTTACAAATAACAAACTTAGTACAAATAAATATGGTAGTAGTGAGCATAATATTCAAAGAGAAACATTAGGTCAAACATATTCTTCCATTTCACAATTATTGAGGCCATTGTGTTGTTTGCCACAGGTGGTCTCCAGTAAAGTTCTATACACATCTCAAGGATAATTAAAGCAAACAAGATGCATCCGACCACAATTTGGAGTACCACAGCGAATGGTCTGAATACTTATATAAACGAGAGATTTTAGCTTTTAACTTTTAATAAATTTCCATAAACCTTTATGAAAACATGTTTTCACTTCAACATTAGGGGTTATTGAGTATTGATTGATGGGCAAAAATGGCAAATTTAAAAAGAAATCTACAACACAATAAAGTGTGCAGAAAGTGAAGGGGTCTAAATACTTGCCAAATCCACTGTAAGTCAGCTACAGAAGAGTGGTTGCACAAACATGCCAAAACGTTTTATTAGTGTAACACAGAGAAGCCTCATGAACATTACAACAAGTACACTAGTGTGCATGGGCATTACGTTGTAAAATAACATTTTATTTGATTTTACTAGGGTATCTTTTAATAGGACACGGTTAAAACATTTTGATCACCACAGTAATAATATCTAGAGTCAGACATTCTTACTAAAACCTTCAGTAGTATTGGTCTGAACTTTAATACCATACATATTTACATTATATAAAATATTAAACATGTACATAATCTAAGAATTAAGAAGAAAAATGTAACATAAGCAGAAAGTCAACTGACAAAGGGGCAACTAATGCATTGTCATTTATTTGATCTGACAACTGTTGTGAACTTCTAAAAAAAACCTTTTTAGAAAAAATGGGATAGATAGTAAAAACGTAAGCTGTTCACTAACAATTACAAAAATTCTAATGTATTTGAAAAAGCAGCCTTATCTAGATAGGAAAAGAGTTCAATTAGAAGTAAATGTAAACCTGGTTGCAATACAAATGCATAGAAAAATACCATTCAGAAAATTCAAATTAGAATGCGATTATTCTTTGCCTGTAGTACTAGGGTGTTGTACCATGTTAGCCATTATGAATGTAGTGAGAAGTCAAGCAAAATGACACCTTTTATTCTTTGCCAAAATACAACTTATTTAGAAAATGTCTTTAAGCAGCCATGTAGGCAAGTGTTTACATAATTGGGAAAAAACAGTCCTTGCCCAGGACTGTTGTTTTCAGCATCCCCAACCCCCTCATTTTTTAAATTAGAGAACAGGAAGCTGAGAAACAGAACACCAGCATATGACAATTACTTGCTGCCTTCAAACTATGATAATATCTTGAATCAAGAGAGAAGCATCTTAACAAGCAAGTTACACAATGTGTAGACTTAATGACAACTGATTTTAAATAAACAGGAATACTGCATACTACAACATTATGCATTATCATGGGATTACAATTAAATACAAGTATTGGTTAAAGTGGAAAAAGAAAACATGACTTACACTCCAGTGAAAGCATCACAGTTCATTGTTTTAAAATATCTAGAATATACAGTGCATCCGGAAAGTATTCACAGCGCATCACTTTTTCCACATTTTGTTATGTTACAGCCTTATTCCAAAATGGATTAAATTCATTTTTTCCTCAGAATTCTACACACAACACCCCATAATGACGTGAAAAAAAGTTTACTTGAGATTTTTGCAAATTTATTAAAAATACAAATACTGAGAAAGCACATGTACATAAGTATTCATAGCCTTTGCCATGAAGCTAAAAATTGAGCTCAGGTGCATCCTGTTTCCTCTGATCATCCTTGAGATGTTTCTGCAGCTTAATTGGAGTCCACCTGTGGTAAATTCAGTTGATTGGACATGATTTGGAAAGGCACACACCTGTCTATATAAGGTCCCACAGTTGACAGTTCATGTCAGAGCACAAACCAAGCATGAAGTCAAAGGAACTGTCTGTAGACCTCCAAGACAGGATTGTCTCGAGGCACAAATCTGGGGTATGATTACAGAAAAGTTTCTGCTGCTTTGAAGGTCCCAATGAGCACAGTGGCCTCCATCATCCGTAAGTGGAAGAAGTTCAAAACCACCAGGACTCTTCCTAGAGCTGGCCGGCCATCTAAACTAAGTGATCGGGGGAGAAGGGCCTTAGTCAGGGAGGTGACCAAGAACCCGATGTTCACTCTGTCAGAGCTCCAGAGGTCCTCTGTGGAGAGAGGAGAATCTTCCAGAAGGACAACCATCTCTGCAGCAATCCACCAATCAGGCCTGTATGGTAGAGTGGCCAGACGGAAGCCACTCCTTAATAAAAGGCACATGGCAGCCCGCCTGGAGTTTGCCAAAAGGCACCTGAAGGACTCTCAGACCATGAGAAACAAAAAAAAAAAGATTGAACTCTTTGGTGTGAATGCCAGGCGTCACGTTTGGAGGAAACCAGGCACTGCTCATCACTAGGCCAATACCATCCCTACAGTGAAGCATGGTGGTGGCAGCATCATACTGTGGGGATGTTTTTCAGCAGCAGGAACTGGGAGACTAGTCAGGATAAAATAAAAGATGACTGCAGCAATGTACAGAGACATCCTGGATGAAAACCCGCTCCAGAGTGCTCTTGACCTCAGACTGGGGCGACGGTTCATTTTTCAGGAGGACAACGACCCTAAGCACACAGCCAAGATATCAAAGGAGTGGCTTCAGGACAACTCTGTGAATGTCCTTGAGTGGCCCAGCCAGAGCCCAGACTTGAATCCGATTGAACATCTCTGGAGAGATCTTAAAATTGCTGTGCACCGACGCTTCCCATCCAACCTGATGGAGCTTGAGAGGTGCTGCAAAGAGGAATGGGCGAAACTGGCCAAGGATAGGTGTGCCAAGCTTGTGGCATCATATTCAAAAAGACTTGAGGCTGCCAAAGGTGCAACGACAAAGTATTGAGCAAAGGCTGTGAATACTTATGTACATGTGATTTCTCAGTTTTTTTTTTTATTTTTAATAAATTTGCAAAAACCTCAAGTAAACTTTTTTCATTTTGCGATTATGGGGTGTTGTGTGTAGAATTCTGAGGAAAAAAAAATGAATTTAATCAATTTTGGAATAAGGTTGTAACATAACAAAATCTGGAAAAAAGTGATGTGCTGTGAATACTTTCCGGATGCACTTTATCAAGAAAAATTCACTGAGCTTATTCTGTACTGAACACAAGCAGCAAAAATCTCTGAAACTCCACAATTTCATATAATGCTGCTGCTGCTGCTATGATCCAATTTTTGACTACATTTCCTCCTTTGTAACTGTTCATTCTCCAAAAACTGACAATAGAATCAAATCATTAAGAATAAATTAATAATTACTCATAAAACTTTTTTGTAAACTTACTACTGTTGAATGTCACGTTAACAGAATATGTCTTTCCCTTCTGCAAAATGCAAGGTTGAGTTGGGCAGGGTAAGATATCAACAGAATCTATTTTACCCACTTTGGAACCTGAAAAGTTTGGAAAAAATACATAAATGTGAGAATTAGAGGACTTGTTTCATCACTTTATCCTTCTTCACTGTAAATTATTCCCATAAAGCAGATCAGAGAGTGTTGAAATCCTTTCTGAAATAATTTCTAGAGCAACTTTTAAGATTTTAATTTTGCACTGAATAACCTATCATTTTATCAGCACCAAATATTTCTGTCTTTCACAAACTTGGGATCCAAACAAGAAAACCACATGTAATATGTAAAATTTAATAACATAAAAATTCATACAACATTTATATTTTTCCACTGACCACAAGTTTTAAACAATGTTTCCAAAGAAGCTGAATCTACTTTTATGAAGCAATTCCAATAATGAACTATACTTATACCAGACTCTCTAAAATATTACATCAAATGCTTCTAAAAAATGAAATTTTATACATTTCAATTAACACATGTCTATATTTATTGAGCTATATAAGAAAATTAGAAAATTGAAAAATGGAAGGATGATTGATAACAACATGAAATAATTTTAAAAAGCAAGCTAAACATGAGAATTAATCAAACTTATAAGCATAAGAACTAGTTGCTGCTTCACCATGAACAAAATATAATTAAGGTTGCAATTGGTTTAATTAGAATAAGTGGAAAACATTTGAATTATGTAAAACAGAATAAACATGACAAATACTTTCTTCCCCATCAAAAATAAAAAACACACTGAAAAAGCATATATTTACTTGATGAAGGTTCCAACGCACCAATTTCTGTTTATGATAATTCCAGTAAAATGTTTCCACTTCTATCATGTATGGCAGATGGTATTGCAGCATCAACTTACAGGTGCATCTCAGTAAATTAGAATATCATCGAAAAGTGAAGATACTGAATTTTGGGTTTTCATTAGCTATAAGCCATAATCAGCAAAATGAAAAGAAATAAACGCTTGAAATATATTACTCTGTGTGTAATGAATCTATATAATATGAGTATCACTTTTTTAATTGAATTACTGAAATAAATTAACTTTTCAATGATAATCTAATTTATTGAGATGCACCTGTATACTACCTAGTTCTGTAAAAACTTTTTTTCCTGGCACTACATAGCATTAATAGCTAAATTATACTGGCTTATAACTAATAGCCATACAATTGTTACATTTACTGTAGTACGGTTATTCTCCCTTTTCTTCAAGCACTGCCATTTTCTCCCAAATTGTTCTCCACTGCATGTTGTTCTTACACAGCATATGTCATACTGGACCAGAACTAGCTTTTGTTAATTATATCATTATTTTTTTCATTCATCTCACAAACTTAATTACATGCACTACTGAAATTTTAACTCTTTGAAAGGCCAAAATGATTGTTGTAGAAACAAGCTGAGTGACTCAAACTGGACCCTAAACAACGCAATTTTGTCCTACTACGTTTGTCCAATTCAATGGTCCTGACCCTCACCAAGGAGTGTCTAACTCAAGGCAGGGGCTCACTCTGAATGGGGCACCAGTGCATCACTGAGTACATTCAAACTCACACACTGGGCATAGTTAGTGTCACCTATAACATTTATTTTGTGATTATGCAAAGAAAATCGAAATATCGAAAGGAAAACCCTACGTTGTAATTTACCATGTATTCTGGACCAAGGCTGAATTTAGGCACTTGTTTACCAATTTACCTAATCCCCAGCAAGCTATTCACAAGCAACTTTGTGGTAACAAGTCAAGTTGGGAAGCATGCACTGGTACAGTGCGTTGCCTCACAGGGGGTACAATGTTTTAAAAGGTACATCGATTGGTGTCATTAAACCTGTTCAATAATTAAAAAGTGAAATACTGCACATTTTCATTGCATGCTACTTCTGCCCAGCCCAATGCTTTATTTAATTCACTGGCAAAGTTTCCATGCTCTAAAATCTGGAGCACATTACAGGACGAATACGTGTGCCTCACGTATTTTCTGTTAGAAGGGCCCCAGTGTTATATTGCAGAGGAGTCCTGACAGATAAACCATGGGTTCATTAGTCAAATCATTTGAAAACTTTGCACATTCCGAATAGGACTAACGATTATTAATTTTTATACATAAGTCATGGTTTATGCTTTTAAGACTGCACCTTCCGGGATAAAATGACCGGACAACATTCAGAAAACTATAGTACGAACTTTCACAAAAAAAAATCGACAAATCACTCACCACAATCGGCATATTTGATCGGCTCCGCATTGCAGATAACAATCAATGAAATAATGAAGAAAGCCAGGCCTTGCTTTATCATTGTCGCCGCCGTTGTCAACTAAAAGAGATGAAAGGATTTTTTAGCAATGACCAATGAATCCTTGTTGGCTACTTACTTCCCTTCCGTAACAGTTTCCTTATAAACGATCAGACTGCTTTTCCTTATCGGTGTATAAATAATCTGCTGGAGCTTCGTCTAATGGATCTTTAACTTAAGATAAACGATTCCGATATTTACACTAATAAAAGCCTAACAGGAGGCTATATAGTAACATATTTACAAACGCAGTATACTAAACCTCTTCAGAAATTACTAAATTCAGCATCTCATTACGTACTGCTAAAACTAAGCAGAAGAGTACGGGCGAACAGAAGCAGACACAATCAGTACTTGCCACTTGCCAGAGTGAAAATACGCCCTTTGCCCCGCAAGTGGCAAATACAACTTTACGGTGACGTAAGAAGCTTCGCAAAAGTCAACACCCTATTGGTGGAGCCGTGGAAAGGCAGGACAAGAAAGTCTGACTCGTGAATTATTGTAGCCAATGAAACAGCGCCGGCGGTCCATAGTCGCATGTTAAAAAACTTTCCTTAAAGGTCCGGAAAAAATACATTTATTATAACAGAAACAATGGATTAATTTATACTTTTGTTTTTGAATATAATACATTCACACACATACATATATATATACATATATATATATATATATATATATATTGCGTAAGGGCCACTTAAACTCTAAAATTCAGCTAGCTAGCTTAGCCTCATCCTAACTAGAATGTTAAATTGTATAAACCAGTCTAAACTTAATTTTAAAAACATGTATCACTACCGGGCACAAGAAACTATATTAAACAACATGTCAGTATTATAATATACAGCGTTATACTATACATGTATTTATGTGAGTTTTAATACCACAGTGTCTTAACATTTTAGAGCTATTCTTGGCAAAAGCAGGCACGTCTTAAAATATTTATTTGGCATTGTTTTACAAATCCAAAGTCTTCCTAACTGGTTGCCACAGTTTCACATCAACATATCTTTATGTTCTTCTGCTCTGAAACAATAAATGCTGCAAATTAAAACTATTTAGCTATTATACCATTGGAATTGTTAAAAAAAAACTGTTAGAAAAAACTGCTGGTTGTCAGATGAGACTCACATGATCGTGGATCGCGTGGTCTTACGTCATGGGGCGGGGTTTCCTTGGCGATACTGGAAAGACTTTATTTAACCACATGTTACTTTTTAAACCAGTACCGTGAAAACCCAACGAGGAAAACGTGCTAAAATCATATCATATATTATGTGAAATACGGACAGCCATTTTTTTTAAAGTAAAACCAATTCTTATTAGTTTGTTTTATTTCATAACTAAGTATGTGAACCCGCGTTTCCACACACACCTTTTTCATTATTTGCTTTTTCAAATTTCATTCAATAATAAAATTATACTGTTTTAGTGACATTTGAATCGTCTATAACGAGGAATTAAGCCTAATAATTTTTAAAGAAATTAACACCTTTTAATCAGCTTTACCCTCTACTTTTGTGGCCTTGTTTTATAAATAAAGTTAATTCAAAGATTTCAAGGGTTACAATCTAAGGTTACACTGCCCTCGAACCAATTACGAGTCTAGCTTATAAAAGGGGTGGGAAATAAGCGGTGTATCAGTTTGATTGACGTCTGTGTTTTCAAATGGTAGACACGACAGTTAATTTTCGCCCGAATGGGGAGGTGGGTGCGCGCCTTGTTATTATTTTAGGAAGGTCGTAATGTGGAGAGCTGTTTTGTGGAAGACATTGGCTGAAAACTGGTGCAGGTAAATTAGGAGCAATTATCAGTTGAATTTTTTGCCAGGACGCAGGAATGTCCAGTATTGCAAATGAACACTTTAGCACCTGAGAAAGACGTTTGGTATTTTTTACTGTGCCACAATAACCTAATTGACTGAAGCAAACTGTAAATGTAATGAGGAGTGAAGTATGTGTGGGTCAAATAGTATTTCGCAAACCAGATACCCTTCTTGAAAAGTGTATCAGTGCTTCTTAGTATGGAGTGAAGTCATTAATAACACTTCTGACTCATTACATGACTCCTATGCAGTCAGTAAATCTGCCAGCATAATACACAGTATAATTTGCATTACCTGGTATCATTGCCAGATTTTGGGGTATGCTAGAGGGCCCCAATTAAGTGCAATTATTCCATTTTTCACTGCGTTAACTTAGTCAAACGAAAATGTAATATTATCTGACATTTTGCCCATGAGAAAATTGTATACAAGTAAACAATCAAATTAATATATTTAAGTAAGAGTCTTAACAATTTATTTGTGAAATATAATACTAGTTTCTAAGTGTTACCTTCAAAGTACTGTATAGAATTCCATTTGCCATTTAACCTCCAATCAAAGAGAATGTTTCAATTACAATACAAACCTGGATGATTGCTGGAGTTGGAAATGCATAAGGAAATTAATGTTTGCTCAGATGGCTTGGTGAAGAGCCAATCACAATGTGTTTTTGCCCACATTGCAAAGATTAAAGAAAAAGAAAGTAATGAAAAAGCTTATGTTATATTAAACAGTTTTTGTAATACTTGTACAATTTTGTAATACTTGTACACTCTGTTTATGTTTGAAACAGGGCATTGCCTGTAGTCCGGAGCAGTCCAAAAACATGTCTTCCAAGTTTGAGTTTTCCATTCCACCCAACAAATGGTTTATCTCTGAAGCAGTGCAGCTCATCAATTTTGCAGAAAGACTATGATATAAAGTCTAGCTCTGGAAAACTAAATTTGAGTGATGCATGCGTCAAGGTAATACATTTCCTTTTGTTCATATGTCAGATTTTAACCATGATCCTATGTTAGGCATTGAGTCTAATAATAGTTTTAATTCAATGGTAGAAGATGATAAAAAATTGTATTCATTTTTGAGTATGACTTTAGTTGAGAATCTGGGTACTTCCATTTTCCTCCCACATCCGTAAACACATGCAGTTATGTTAATTGGTGATTCTAATATGGTCCCAGCATAGAGAGTGTATACAAGAGTGTATTTACATGAGTGGGCTCCCCAGTACACTGGTACACTGTCTGGTACTGTTTTCCCACTTTGTGTCCAATGCTGCCAGTGTAACCTCTAGGCTCTGTGACATTGCCTTGGCTTCTTTAAGAGGGTTTGGGAATAATTTATTGAGATTATTATAATCACTACTGAGCAAACACATACCTATAATGACTCCTATGAAGAAAAAATACTAAAAAGTTTATAGAAAAAAAAGACAGTTTGGTTAAAAATACTTTGGAAAGGTAAAGGTACTGGGTAACTTGAGAACAAAAAGTTAGTCACCTTGGGCTTCCCTCTGCAGTAATTTGCTTTATTTGCCAGGCAAAGTGATTTATGCACATGCCTACCAACCCACATCTTTCTTTAGGTCTTCACCTGCTCAAACCTTTCATCTACATAATGTTTTCTTCATCTGGACTTTCATCCATTGCTTTTGAGTGTTTGCTCACAACTATCCTAACAAGTTTATATTCGGTACTGGACTGATTGAAAGGGGATTTTAAGTCCCATCTGGAAATTACTACTTTAGCCATATACAAGGCCAAAAAGACTGAACCTTGGCAAGTGTTATCAATACTAGTAAATAACATTTAATTCTGTAGCATGCTGTTTTTATAAAGAAAATAAAAAGACCAGTTGTAAGACTACGATAATATGTATATGCTCTGCTTATGCTTACAAACCTGACAATGTACAGTCGGTCCTATTCAAAGGATTGGCATGTCATAGGAGTGACATAACAAAGGAGTGAAACCTCTGATATAAATTTCAAAGGAGTGACAACCATCCAAGTGGTAGGTGAGGCGACACCGATTTTTTTGCGCAAGCGTTCTTTCAGTTGTGTGTGGTAGGTGAGGCGACAACGATTTTTTTGGCGAGTGTACTTTCAGTTGTGTGTGGTAGGTGACTCGTTCTGTCACACCAATAAAATGTCACTCCTTTGTTATGTCACTCCTATGAAGTCTCACTCCTTCGATACAGACCCTGTACAGTACATTTTAGTAAAACACACTTTTTTCCTTCAACTTGCCAGATTTATGTTGCTGCTAATCTCATGAAGCATTAGCTGTTTTTTTCTCTAAATATATTAAAGCAATTAATTCTACAACTAATGTCATTTGGAAGTCTGTCTCCATTATAACATTGTGTTCTCCAAGGGTAATTCTTTAAATCTTAGTAAAATTACTTTTCTTAAAATATACAGGAATGGATTGGGCCAGAGTGACTCTGTACACAGCATCTGTAAATAAACAGGGGCCTCATGCATAATGCCATGCGTCGAATTCGCACTATAACATGATGTAAGCACAAAAGCGGAAATGTGCTTACGCACAAAAAAATCCAGATGCATAAATCTGTGCGTTCGCCAACTTCCACGGTCTTCCGCTACATAAATCTCAGTCAGTGTGAAAAGTAACGCACGTGCATGCGACTGCTGTCCCGCCCCGTCTCCTCCCAGAATTACGCCTCTTTGAATATGCAAATCAATATAAATAGCCCTTAAGATCAGCCTTCTGTGAAAAGACAATGGCAAAAGTACGAGGGAAAACAGAAGAATTTCAGCGAATACCAAGTGGAGGCATGGAAAAACTTATTATTTGTTGGTTTAAACAGTGGTATAAACAACAAAGGGAAGTTGATCGAGTGACATAGCATGTCAGAGAAACTTGAAAGCTCAAGTTCACAAAGTTGCACAGTGCCCGAAATAAAAAAGAAGTTGTTACGTATCAAAGTCGCCATGAAGGCGGGGGACTTCAATTGTGTTCTAAATCCACTTTTAGATAGGACTTCCTCCACAGGGGGAATGGCATCTAACTCCGCAAAGATAATTACAAAGTTTATAACTGATCACAACTTATCAGACCCCTGGAGGTTTTTAAACCCAAATTCAAGAACATATTCTTTCTACTCACCAGTGCATCATTGTTACTCAAGGATTGATTACTTCTTTATAGACAATAACTTCTTGCCTATGATTAAATCTTGCGAATACGATGCTATTGTTATTTCTGACCATGCACCTATGATCTTGGAGCTAAAATTACTAAGCCCCATACACTTACCCCGCAGATGGCGCCTCAACCCGCTTCTATTAGCTGACGAGAATTGTACGGAATTTATATCCAAACAAATCAAATTCTTTCTAGAGACAAATACATCACCCGAGATCTCTGCAGGAATACTCTGGGAAACTCTTAAGGCCTTCTTAAGAGGTCAGATTATCTCATATCTTTCCCACAGAAATAAATCCGAAGCCAAGAAAGTAGCAGAGATAAAAAGCGAAATTACTAAAATAGATGAAGAACACGCCAGACTACCAAGCGAGACTCTACATAGGAGGAGGCAGGCTCTACATTCGGAATTAAGCCTCTTGACAACTAAAGAAACTGAACAACTAATCTACAAATCCAGACATCATTATTATGAACATGGAGAGAAAGCTAATAAGCTTTTAGCTCAACAAATTCACAAGCAAGAAGTGCGCAACGCAATCTCGGTAATCACCAACACGAACGGAGATAAAATCACAAAAATATAATGCACACTTTCAGAGACTACTATAAATCCCTATATACTACTGAGTTTAAAGAAGACAATACACAATCTAATACATTTCTAGATACATTACAGATACCACAAATAGACGCTTTTAGTGCGGAGGAACTTGATAAACCTCTGGCGTTATCAGAATTACTAGATACTATAAAGTCACTCCAAGGCGGGAAAGCAGCAGGCCCTGATGGCTACCCTGCAGTATTTTACAAGAAATTCTCCGCTCAGCTAGCTCCCCTCCTATTAGCAACATTTACAGAAGCCAGAGATAACCAATCTCTCCCAAAAACCTTTCGCCAAGCACTAATCACTGTCTTTCCAAAACAAAATAAGGACTTATTACAAGGTGCGTCATACAGACCAATTTCACTTCTGAATAACGACGTTAAAATACTCTCTAAAATCTTAGCCAGAAGGATGAAGAAAGTGCTCCCCTCGGTAATATCACAAGACCAAACTAGATTTATTAGGGGCTGGCACTTATCTTCAGATCTTCGACGCCTGTTTAATGTAATATACTCACCAACTAAATCAAACACCCCAGAAATATTATTATCATTGGATGCAGAAAAAGCATTCGACATGATTGAATGGAAATACCTTTTTACTACATTGGAGAAGTTTGGGTTTGGCCCAAACATTTGTGCATGGATTAAATTACTTTATACTAACCCAGAAGCTTCAGTTTGCATTAACAACATTTGCTCAGACTACTTTAAACTAGAACGTGGCACTAGACAAGGATGCCGCTTGTCACTGCTTCTGTTTGTGATTGCCATTGAACCACTGGCAATACATTGTCGAAATACTGATCAGATAAAGGGGATTAGCAGAGAAGGACTGGAACAGAAAATCTCATTATATGCAGATGACATGGTACTGTATATATCAGACCCAGAAAATTCTGTGCCTTCAGTCTTAGCAGCACTCACAGAATTTCAAAAGATCTCTGGTCTCAGAATTAATCTGAATAAAAGTGTACTCTTTCCAGTGAATTCTCAAGCATATAATATTAGTTTAGATACCCTACCTTTTATCATTGCAGAACAGTTTAAATACCTTGGGGTAAACATCACAAGTAAACATAAAGCTCTTTATCAACAAAATTTCGCCGTCTGCATGGAAAAAATTAAACAAGACTTGCATAGATGGTCAACCCTTCATCTCACACTAGCTGGAAGAATTAACACTGTTAAGATGAATATTCTTCCTAAACTCCTTTTTTTATTTCAAAACATCCCAATATACATTAATAAATCATTCTTTAGGCAATTAGATTCAACAATAACCTCATTTATTTGGAATTCAAAACATCCACGCATCAAAAGAGCGACCTTACAAAGACAAAAGGAAGAAGGCGGCATGGCTCTACCTAACTTCCAGTTTTATTACTGGGCAGCAAATATACAGGCGATAAGAACCTGGGCACAAATAGAAGAACATACACAGGCTTGGACCGCAATAGAAGTAAAATCCTGCAATACTTCTTTGTATTTCTTGCTCTGTGCTCCAATAAACACACGCTATCGGCAATATACAAATAACTCAATTGTGCTCCACTCACTTAGAATCTGGAACCAATGTAGAAAGCATTCTAAGACGGAGAAGCTTCTATCTGTGGCACCTCTGCAGGAGAACCACCTCTTTCAACCTTCACAAACATATGCAGTTTTTAATATCTGGAAAAAATTTGGAATTAATTTGCTTAGAGATCTTTATATAGACAATGTCTTTGCTTCCTATGAACAATTACATTCCAAATTTAATATTCCAGCTACACATTTCTTTCACTATCTTCAAATCAGGAACTTTGTTAAACAGAACCTTTCAGATTTTCCTCATCTTCCACCCTCATCCATGCTGGAAAAAATATTGCTCAATCTCAAGGACTTAGACTCTATCTCTACAATATATAAAATCATTTTACAATCCCTCCCTTTCAAAGATCCAAGAGGACACTGGGAAAAAGATCTCTCAATCAATATATCAGAAAAGGAGTGGAAAGTAGCAATGCAGAGAATTCACTCGAGCTCCATATGCGCAAAGCATACAATTATACAACTCAAAATTATATATCGAGCACATCTGTCTCGACTACAACTCTCCAAAATGTTTCCAGGGCATGATCCAATCTGTGAACGTTGCAACCAAGTCCCAGCCTCACTAGGTCACATGTTCTGGGCCTGCAACAAATTAACATTATTCTGGACAAAAATTTTTAATTACCTTTCAGACAGCCTTGGACTCACAATCCCTCCTAACCCATTAACAGCTGTGTTTGGGGTTCTTCCAGAGAGGCTTAAAGTGGAGAAAGACAAACAAATTGTGATTGCATTCACTACACTTTTCGCACGCAGACTTATTCTGATAAACTGGAAGAACCCAAACTCTCCTCTTTTAAGTCAGTGGGAAACCGATGTGTTACTGTATATTATTTGAAATTGGAAAAAATCAAATACTCAGTTAGAGGATCCGTACAGACTTTTTTCAAAACATGGCAGGATCTAATCAGTAATATTTTAAAAATAAGCTCATGAAGCACAGAGAATTTATTCATTTAGGTATGTTTAAAAGTTGTAAAATTTTTATGCCGTTTGGCTTGCTCTCTCTCTCAAGGGTGGGGATCGATGTGTTCTTGACTCTATTTTTCTTTTTGTAAAAACTTGATTGCTTTGTATGGAGTGCAATAAAATTAATAAATAAATAAAAAAAAAAAAAAAGTCGCCATGAAAAGGCGAGTCGTAGCCCACCGTCTGAGTGTCATATGAAAGCTTATTAGGGTACAGAGAAAAAAATAGGCACACAGTGGGGGAAAAAAGCACGAAACTTTAATCTCAAAATTTCCACTTTAATCATATAGTTTATTTTGTCATTAAAGTAGAACATCATAAACTTCATCTTAAAATCGTTTAATTTACTCTTTTCTCAAATCCCATCGTAACTAAAGTAGCACGTTAAATGCTTTGTTTTGTATTTGATCTTCTATTTGCTCTATGTGTGTGAATCACTACGTGCTTCTGGGCTTTCTCTTCCTCCGACAGGACACAGAATCCATTACATTCTTGATATTACGGCTCTCTGAATAATGAAAATACTGAGATGTATATGTGATATCATTTTTATGATGATAGGAGTTAAAGCATGTTATTAAACATGGGAACACGGTGGTGCAGTGATTGTTCATGTCTCACGCAAGATGCTTGCTGCACCATGCACGACCTTCGATGAAATACTTTATTACAGAAGTAGTGTCTCTTTCAAACTTACTAGCCGCCAATTCCTGTCCTTACTTTTCTTTCTCCAAATATTCAATCGCCACACAATCCACTCTGTAATCGACGTTAAGCCATCTGTAAGCTTAGAATGCCAATTCTTCAAAGCTTTTAAGGAACATTGAAATATCTTCGTAATGTTTAATTATTCTATCTATCTATCCTTCCAGTGTCATGCCAGCCACAGCAAGAATACAGCGCGAGACAGGAACAGTCTATGAACAAAGTTGCAGCTCCTGGCTAGCACTGTGGCACCATTTAATTAATGTTTTATCTGTATAATATAATAAACATATTTTGCTGCATTTCATATTAAAAATGATATAATCATCATATGTAAATACGCGCTTTATAAAGTGGCTCAGGTTGTGCAATATTATAACTGTATCGCAAGTTTACAGTGAGGTGATTGTACTTATAAGTACAGACAGTTCTACAAGGAGCACTTGAAGGACTGATTGAGTGCGTTTAGAGCTCTTGTGATGAAACTGTTTCTGAATGGCGAGGTCAGTACAGGAAAGACTCTGAAGCGTTTGTCGGATGAGAGCAGTTCAAATAGCGAATGGCTGAGGCAGCATGTGCTTGATGCTGTATACCGATAATTTTGTTTCCCATCAGCGGCTGTGTAGCTGCGATTCACTCTCAGATACAGTGATATAAATACTCCAAGTGGTGCAGTGAGAGTAATATGGAAAAAGATGATCCGATATGGCAACCCCTAATGGGAGCAGCTGAAAGAAGCAGAAGAAGTTGCAGTGAGAGTAACAACGCTGAAGCAGTTATGGTATTTGGAATAGTTTGACCATTCTGTGAACCATTATATTGTTACAGGTTAATTACAATCAGATGCATTAAACTAATAAGCAATATGCGGTTAATTTCAGTGTATTTATAAAGCCATATCAGGGATGTGGATCTGAAAAAGAAAGATAGCAGTAGCACTGCTTTGACGCTCGGTGCCGCCAGTCTGCAAAACCAAATGGAGAACTTGCGTACGACAGGGTATGAGCTATCGTGGAAATGTCTATCTATCTATGTGCGTGGCTTTATGCCAAGTTTAGGTTTTATACATCGTGATTTGAACGTGGAAACGTTCTTACGCAACATTTTTGTGCGTACGCACCGTTTATACACGAGGCCCCAGGTCATTTACAATCCAGTAGATACTGAACATTTTGTTCAGCTCAGTTCAATTCAATTTATTCTTATTAAGCTCACTTACACTGATGAGCTCAGCACACTGTGAAATAATGAGAAATATAGCATGTAAAAAGGAATACAACATACATATAATGTTAAAAGATTAAATAGGAGGAAACTCAAGCACCCAGAGATAACCCACACAGACACGGAGAGAACATGGAAACTCCAAGGTAGGTGTTTTTTTTCTGTCCTCCCCCAATAAAATTTCAAGTGTTCAGACCATCCACTCAAAGAGTATGATGTCAAAACTTTTACTGAAATGCATCTCACTGTGAAACTAAATTGTAAACATTTAAGTTGGATGAATTTTTGGTCATAAGGTCTCAACTCAAAAGTTTTTCTATTACTTAGACCTGTTATTTCAACTTGTGCAGCACTGCCTTAAGACATTTGTTAGCATGCTGGTGTGATAGTCATTTTTAGAAATGAACTGCCAATGCTGATACAGCACTTATGTCAGCAAAAATGTGTGCATAATAAGCACATTAAGGTGCTACTGTAAGTAATTCATAACATTTGTTTGTTCACTGCTGGAAAAATTATCTCAAGTATATACTCTTGTGCTATTCAGAAACCCTTAGTTGGATACAGCTGCCCCGTGTTGTTCAGATTTGCTATTTTTTTCATTGTGTGTTAATTAGGACAATGTGTTTTTCAGAAGTTACAAGAAATAAAGGAAAATGGAGAGTTCTTGAGAGTTCTAATACAAGGTGGAGGTTGCTCTGGATTTCAATATAAATTTTCCTTGGATAAGTCTGTCAGTGAAGATGACAGGTAATTACTTGCTAATGCCACATTTTACGAATATATGAACAGTTTTTGGTGATGTTTTGTTTTCATGCTTAACTTTTTTTTTTATATAACGTCTTCCTCATTTATTCCTGTACAGCTGGGAAAATAAATATTGAACGTGTCAACGTTTTTCTCAGTAAATACATTTCTAATGGGACTATTGACATGAAATTTTCACCAGATGTTGGTAACAACCCATTAATCCACACATACAAAGAAATCAGGACAATTTTCCCCACTGTATGTTTGGGTTTAAATTATCATCAGCTTTTCACCGTGTTCTGTTTATTTATAGAGAAAAGTAGTGCGGGTTGGCACCTCACTTAGTACGCTGCGGTTCTTCCCAGTGATGGTGAAATATACCTTTTCAATTATGAAATCTGAAAGAATTATTAGCTGAAATTTACTTATTGTATTGTGCTAACTTTATGAGCCAGTGTTTTTTGACCTAACATAAATTGATTATCATATATGTCCCAATATAAATGCTGTATATTCTGTGTTAATTTAGGGATGAGGGAAACAAAAAAGTACAGTATCAAAGTGAAGCTGCTACTTCAGGTCAAGGTTTTTTTTATATGCAGTACATTATTAAAAAATCCAAGGTCATCTAGGTAAGAAATTGGTTCTCTCCCAGTTCACACTTGAGAGTTCATGTGGGTTTATACTTTCACACATGCAACTGAAAAGGCAGCCAAAAGGAATATGTTTGAGAGTCTCAATACTGCATTTAGTCCACAAAGAACACATCTAAATAAAGTTTAGACCCACATGATTGTGTGTTTTTCATGATCATAAAGACATTTTCATCACAATGCCTCTGCCCATATGCTTGACATTTGTTCCCAAGACAAATATAAATATTGAATGTCATGCTTATGTATGAATTTTTTAAGAAAAATTAAATTAAAAGCAATCTTTCAATGCCCTACCACTCCAAAAAAAAAAAATTTTTTTTTACATGTGTGAGATCTAGAGAACTTGGACATGTGATACCTTCATGATGTGGTTAGCACCGTGAAGCATGGTAGAGATTTGACGGTGTGGTGTTGGTTTGCTGATGATACTGCTTTTGATTTATTGAAAATTGCAGCTACACTTAAGCATTTTTCAGTGATTTGCCTTCAATCTGGTTTGTACTAAATTGGACCATCATTAGATTGACACTGCAAGAAAATAACAATCTGGCAAGAGATGGAGTGCTGCAGTGATGATTTGGCTTTCACAATTCCCTGACCCAAGAGAGAGTTACTGTCATGATTTAGACCAGAGAGTGAAGGAGAAACACCTAACAAGTGCCCAGAAATTGTTGGAACTCGTTCAAGACCACCTCATGGAGCAGGCTGAGAGAATGCCAAGAGTGTGCAAAGTTTTCATCAAGACAAAAGGCGTCTAACTTTGAAGAATCTAAAATATGAGATAATCTTGAAATTTTTTTTAGCACTTTTTTTAGTCCCTGCATAAATCCATGTTTTGTTTATGTTCTAATAGTTGTCTTCTATATTTTCTAAAGTGCAGAAAAAAAGTAAAAATGATGGAAACTTTTTAGGTAGGTATTTCTAAATGGTGCTGTATATTGTATATAAAGTGAAAAGCTGGTGTTGTTATTTTTTTCCATAGTTCTAGAGTCAAAAGTTTTGGAAAATATTGCATGTTTCTTGTGTTTTAAAAAACCCATACATTCAGTGTGCATTTTAGAATCTGTTTTTGTCCAAATGTAGTGAAAAGTTGAAAGGTTACAGTAACCCAATGGTGCAAAAATCATCATTTAGTAAAAAGAGTTAAAATAGGTCGAGTATCCATAATCCAAAATGTTTTTGGACCAGGAATATTTTTGATTTTGGATATTTTTGAATTTTGGAATATTTGCATATACATTATGAAATAGCTTGGTGACACCTTTGTTTAATATGGGAAATGCAGCCAAACCAGCTAGATGATGACTCATGCATATGATCATATCACTGAGCTGTTATTTTGTGTTGATGTGACAAACATATTAAACCTCAAAAGTGATGAATATAATGTATAGACTATTTTATTTCCCATTTTAAGGGGGCCAGTTCTGTGTATTTTTACTAAAGAGCTGTTTTGGTTATTTGTCAGTTTATGTCAGCTACCTGTTTTCACTTCTCATGGAACTGACTGACAGGATAGGAATATCTCAGCCAGCCTTCACTCCAACATGCCTGCTGTTCTGGAAGTCATTAACCAACCGACGAGGCACTACATTCAGTGTTCCTATGGTGTGGGTGTATAGACATAAAACCATAGCATGTTTTTGCCGACATAAGAAGGCAATTTGCAGCAGTTTCTGGTTTTCCTAATAGCAAGTTACTGAGCTCATATTGCAAAAAGGGCAGCTAGAAAGAATGAAGCTGCTGCTGTTAGTTGTAAGCAGTAGCATTCCATTAATTCATCTGATGTTTTAAAGGTGACACTCGGCACTTGAACTTCTGCACAAGTGTTATCATGTCACTGCACATTTCATTTTGTTGCTTAGCGGCGCTCTTTGTTTTATGGGGCAACACCCCCCAAACTCCAGTTGTTGATCATGGGTTAGTTTCTTGTTTTGCTCATTGGTTTGTGAGACACCCACCTTGAACCTGTATATGCTAAAAAAAAAAAGATGATATAATAGGGATGTCTCTACAGAGAGCAGAACATCAGAGAAAGTATGATTTCTAAGTAGAAAATGCATGGGTGTGGTAACAGGATGCCTAGAATTATTTAATTAGCTAAAAGAAAAGACCGACTTCTCAATTCTTAGACAAATAAGGGGAATTTAATTAAGAACAAAAAGCGTCCTTTATTAGTGAGGATAATGTTTTGCATTATAACATGATTTCTAAATGCAGCATTTGTTTGTTTTGAGTCATTTACATTTTGGACTTGGAATCATCAGCAATGGTGAAAATGAAATGGTTTAACTTGTGGTAGCTTGGTTTTTCTTGCCTTTTCTTTGAAGTTGATGCATTTATAGATTCACACTTTATTTGGTCTGAAATACTTCCAGGTTTAGTCAAAAATAATTTTTCATACTTAAACACAAAATGTTATATATTAAGTACTGAGACATTGGAAGTAATATTAAGTCATTTTTAATCTTACCTTATTCAGGTAAAGTGATCTGTGCTTTTTTTGTTTATCTTCCAGAATATTTGAACAGGATGGAGTGATGGTTGTTGTTGACAAGGAAAGTCTGAATTTCATTAACGGGGCCACACTTGATTACAGTGAAGAACTGATCCGTTCATCCTTTCAGATTGTTAACAATCCTCAGGCCGATCATGGCTGCTCTTGTGGAACTTCTTTTTCTGTTAAGCTTTAATAATTTGGTCACTTCTTTCACCATTATTCCAAAAACATAAACTGAACCCAAAATATCATCAGGCCAGTTTCATTACTGCCTGTCGATGAATGAAGTAAAAGGTGTTTGATAGCTGCAGTCACTTAAAAATCTCTTCACCTTAGCGGTTGCAATGTAAGTTTGTGTACTTTTCCTAACTTCTAAAGTTAAGTAAAGCCCTAATTTATAGTTGCGCAAAGTTGTGTATGAATCCTCTTAACATTAGTTTTGTGTTTAAGTGAAAAATCTTCTTTTCTTGAATGTTACATTATTATATAATTCACACCTCCCTGGCTTCACTCTTATCTACAGCAATAGACAAGAGTAGAAACTAGATGGATGTATATATTGTTAAATATGTTTTATAAAATGTTGCATTCAAATGTATTCACTGTAAGGTGCCATGTCTTATGCACATTAATAATTGCTAAAAATGTAACATTTTTATTGGAGAAAAAAATCAAGTGGGTATAAGTAAAAATTACACGATTTACTGCCAAAGTGTGTGTTCAAGAGAAAATTGTGCTTTCTTTAACCTTACACTAATGATAATTTTGTAGGAAGGCGATGTCTGTTGTAAAAGTTTTATTACAATATTGATCTTTAATGTACTTTTTGAAAACAGGTAGGAAAACTCGCATACAAATTAAGATATACACACATTAAATTAGTATATTATCTTCATTCTTAGAGCATTTCATGTATTTGCAGCATTTCAGTGAGGTTAAGGATATGCTGGAATCAGTGTGTTAAACCAAGATTTTGGTCACATGGAATACTTGCCCTATAGAGCAAAGATTTTCTGTGAAGTGAATGAAATATTTATTATGATCAAGTAGATTCAGCAGCAGTGTGCACTATTATCTTTTACTCCTGATTTTCTTCATTACAAGTGTATAGTGATTTTTATATAATTTATAATGTATATATTCTGAATTGAAGTAGCTAAATAAAAAATGTGGCAATTATTGGGAATACATTTCTGCTGAAAATAAATGGGGTTTTTTATGTCATTTGAAGATTTTTTGAATGAAAGTTTACCTTGGAGAAATAAAGTTCAAGAAAGGTAAAACAAATTTTTTGCCCAGGATAATTCTGAAAATATGATTTTTATATGTAAATCTAGTTTCTTAGTCTTAAGTAAAATCAAATTCTTTTTTTTTTCCCTCTTAGCAAGGAAAAAAGAACATAGGATTGTACCATTTTACGAGTAAAATATTAAGCCAATATTACTTTGTTTTTCACTAATATTACCATTAGAGGGCACAAATGTCCGTGCTTTGTACTGATTTTTCTTACAGCCATGTGCACAAAAAGACATTTCATTGTTATAGAATTTGGTTGCTAATAGGAAAGAAAGGAAACACATTAAGTATTTTTTTATTTAATATATTTTAATAGATATAAAACTGAATAAGACAAAATTCTTCAAAATCTACCAAAGCTTCAAGAATATGGCATTTACATAGAAAATGTGTAATTGGTAATATATGCCTGTTTTGATGTGTGTTTTCTTGTAGCATTCCAGGCAAAGGCATGCAAAATTATTACATTGATTTAATTATTATGGTAAGCTGCTTAGCACATACGTTTTTGTTAGAAAAGACGTGAACAGTGGTCATATGACTGTAGTTTAAGTGCATATTCTCACCTGGAGCCATCTTGTAGTGCAGACGCATCTACAGAAGTCTCGCTGTCGAGACCCCTGGTAGTTCAGTGTGATGCCTTGTGTCAGGTTTGTTTGTTTTATTCCTTGCTGACTCTGCTGTTAAGATTTGTCACTTCTAATAGTTTTTGTTACATATCAAATAACTTGCTTGTTTACTATACTAGAATCTCCCATTTCAACCTGGAAAATCACATCTCTCTATTATAACAAAAATTTTGGAAGGAAACGAGACGTGATTTTTCTCAGAGAGACCCTTTCACGTCCCCCGAGATGAGTCTTTGTGCCAAGAGATTTAACCATGCATGGGGCTAGAAATAAAAGACAAAGAGTAGATGACAAAGTAGAACATCGTAAAGAATTCAAAAATGTTGGGTCGGTACACATGCAGAGCAGGTTAGAGATAACAGAAGTATGAAAATTCGAAAGTCTCAAAAAAAGTATAGTAAAAATCGCATTAGTGCAAACACGGAAATTATTACTCGTGAAATAATGGAACAGTGAAAAGAGATCGAATATATTGGTTGGATTTAAACTTCAAGTCAGAGACTTGTAGATCATCTAATTTGTGTTGCCATCAGGGAAAAAATAGTGTTCCCAAGGAGGAGGCATATCCACAAGAAATAAAAGATTTGTTGTTTGGTGAAAGTGAAATCCTGACAGAGAAAATTTCAAGTCCTGCCCACATAACCACGCACATGGTTCAATTATTTCTCATTTGTGTGACTGCTATTGTCAGACACATTTCTTGTAGAGAGAAAGAAATGATACTCACTGGGCAGTTATACGTTGCATTGTCACAATGTAATTCCAAACACGGAATCAAAATTCAATGGAATATTGATGAAAAGATAAAAGCAAAAAGAGAATATATGGACATAGGCGATATGACAGAAGCATGTAGATATTGTTTGGCTTTAAAGTTTAAGTCGGAGACTTGTAGTAGATCATCTAATTTGCATTGCCATCAATGAAAAGTAGTGTTTCTTCCCAATGAAGAGGCCTATCCGCGAGAAATAAGTTTTTTGTTGTTTGATGAAAGTGAAATCCACATACGAGACTGAAGCGAGCAGGGGCCAAAGCCCCCTAGTATAAGAAAATGTACCCAGACAACACTTTACATTTACCCTGCAATATATAGTGAACTTGATTTTGCATTTTCCCATGTATATGTACAGTGACATGCAAGAGTTTGGGCACCTTTGCTTAAAATGTCTGTTACTGCCTTTAGGTGATCAGTTCATCTTCTGCTCTCTTAACTTTTCACAGTAACATTTTAAGCAAGGGGGGCAAACATTTGCATGCCACTGTACAAAATATGCAGACATCAATAACTTCAAATTCAAATGTATTACAAATTCTTCAAGTAAAATATATACTGTATTTAGATGCAGTAATTTTATTTTAGGCGGTGACTTGAGTTCCAATCATAAGGCTATAGCAGCGTCAGTCTTAGAGTAGCACGTTGCAGAAGTAGAGTACAGCCAAAGCTGAAACAGATTGTTGTTTCACAAACTTCGTAATAACCAAAGCCAAAAAGTAAGCATAAGAAAATGCACACAATGAGCAAGAAAGAGCAATGACAGGAGGGTGGGCTCTAACTGGGGAGATGGAATGGGAATGTGGCAGAGCAGTTTGGTGAACATGAGCAAGTGTTTCCCTGTGTTTTATTGATTAAGTAATTGTAATGAATAAATGACAAACTTAGTTATACATTTAGTACAATAGCTTATTCAAATCAGATCAGATACTGCCAACCCCTACTCGCTATCCCCATCTTTCTGGTACAGTATAGGGGGGAAAAAAGTGCCTCTACATGTCTGTCCAGTCTGACATTTTTCAACCTTTATGTTCTGCTGCCAGTCAATGTAAACAAATTGGTACAATTCTAATTTGAATAAAACTGTATGCATGAAATAAGTTCATAATAATAACTTTTTCACATGAGTAAATTGTTTGATCATCAAACAGATTAATATAGTAGTTCATACCCTGGTTTGAATTTCTGAGGTCAGATTACTATCTGCATACAATTACAAACGATAAAAATGTGGGAACTCTACAGTAATACAGAAAAACAGTATCTTATCATAACACAACTTAGTTCCAAATTGTGCTGCCTTTTTTTTTTTTTTTGGTTCTGATTAAACCAAAAGCTAGTCCTAGATGATTCAATACCATGTGAGATAATCAGTTTTTATTTTGTCCTAAATGACTATTCTGGTTGGTTTCTGTACATTTGTACTGCACACAAGTTCCATTTACAAATCTTCTCCAATTACTTTTCATTGAAGTTGACAGGGTTTTAAAACTACCTATATAACTAATAAACTATATGAGTAAGTTGTGAATGAAAAGTGTCCTTTTATAGTGCCTTACTCTCATGAACTGTATTAGGAAAGTAAGCTTACATAAATATACAGTATATTGTACTGTCTTATTCTAGGTGAGAAGTATTGGTAATTTGTGTTCATACTCTACAGGGAGCTCAAAAGATAATAAAACACAGGTTTTCTTGTCTTAAGCCCTATATGGACAGGTTTAGTTTTACACCAGGAGGTGGGTTAAAGTCAGTGCTTGAAGCGTTACCAGCGTACCTGTTCATGTCTTAGGAGTACCATCAATTCCAACCACTTTAACAGCCCGTATTTATAATAACAATTTCTTCATTCATACCTCCATGGATGACCCCATCCTTAAGCATTTTGATATAAATTGTACATATTAGAACACATTTTGGATCTCAGAGGGGATCCCCCAACCCCTCATTATTCACCACGCACAACAAGTAGTACTAATGCAGTTCTTTTATTCCCACTTGAAGCACTGAGTAAAATAATTTTGACCAGAGGACCTCTTTAATTTCAGTCCTGTCCGAATCGCTCAAATGGTTTTACTGACACGTCTATTCACACGGGACTAGTTTAACCTGGGGCAAGTTTTTTACAGACTTTTTAGAAAAAAATAAGTCTCCAAAATCTATATGCAGTCCGTAAAAAGGTGAGCGATTCAGATGGGACTAAAATCACAGAGGTCCTCCAGTAATCTTCTTCTTCCTTTTTTTTTTTTTTTTTTAACCTCACCTTGTGGTGTAAAATGAATCCCGTCCAAATAGAACTTGACTCTGATGGTGAATTGAAGTGGGTACAGTAATGGGATTAAAAATGTATCCAGGAATGAAGGAGGACTTCACAAAATGTGCTTGTTTTCTGAAACATTACTTTTTTAATGTTCTTTTGCTGCTGTTTCTTTTTATTGTTGTGTATTTGTAATATCTAGCATTTTCATAATACTCTGTCTTTAAAGGACGCCTTAAAAATAAAGAAGCAGCTGTCTGTCACTATGCATAAACTTTCAAAAACTCTTCTTGTGAAAAGTTCTTGTA
Source organism: Polypterus bichir lapradei (assembly GCA_026402145.1). Classification (NCBI taxonomy): domain Eukaryota; kingdom Metazoa; phylum Chordata; class Cladistia; order Polypteriformes; family Polypteridae; genus Polypterus; species Polypterus bichir. The sequence goes on from JANRMT010062797.1 coordinate 41,083,879, forward strand.
CTTACCACATGCTAGGTCATATAGATTCAGAGAGATCAGATGTGTGTGTGTGTTGGAGTCAGAGAATACCGGATCAGAAGCATTATAAACTAAACCTACAGGGACAAAGGCAGGTTCCTCCTAAGTTGGCCTGATAACATTTTGTAAGGATATAAGTCATGCCTAAACAGGACTGGTCAAAGAACACGTGCCCTACACAATGACGTCTGATTGGTCCAAGAGATATCAAGGAAGCAAAAGAATAGCATAACTTCAGGGTAATAGATTTGATTTGGCTAAAATGTATTGACCACTTGGGCGTAAGCCCTCAGTGCATTTCTTTTTATTCTTAGCATTTGCTCTTAGCTCTTGCCAAGTCCCCTCACTAGACAGGAGAGCACCAATCTCCAGCCTCTTTTATAAAGCCATATTTGCTTTTTTTTTGAAGGTATCATCTTCTAATCACTGAGAAAGGAAAAATAGGCACAAATGTTCGGCATTTGAACATTTTTGTCTTGTATCTCAGAAACAAATACTGACAGTCCCTAAAAATATCACCTTAAATAAAATTCTGTAGTTAACAGGTTTTTGGTAAACACCTCAAGTCACTTCTAAATATCACAGTCCCCTGTAATTATGAACCTCGTTCCATCTTCTGCGACAGTTTGCCTATTCTATAAAATAATAATTGACTGGCCACTCTGCCAAGATGTGCTAATTAAATGTCAATGTATTCCGCATCACTACCATTCTTTTTCATCAAGAAATAATTGCTGGAACTGACGGAGGAAAAGCAAGTAAAAGTTTCATTAGCTTGGCCTGACGACTTTGGGAATGGCTGCTGTATTTGATAAAAGCTTGTTGTATTACTAGTAGCAAAGTGGTGTCACACTTTAGTTTGCCTGAAGTTCAGGGCTTCCTGAGTAATGAACCATTAGACGTCTGAGGTCCACACCACAGTTGTCCATACGGAAGTGGATAGAAAGCTGCATGTTTCTAATGCCAACGTTACTTGGGTCCCTCTTTGAAATTCAAAACAATGTTCTTTATATCCTAAGGCCTCAAGAAGTCCTTTTTCTGTTTATTTGCAATAAACTTAGCTGTTCCCTTAACAAAAAATAATTTAATATGTGAGCTTTTATGACCAACAGGCATGTACAAGAAAAAATACTGTGTATATATACTGCATACTGTGTTTTTATATATTGTAGGTATAAAAAGTTACCACTCCCTGGTAACGCTTTAGATTACATATTACAATGGGGGAAATAAGTATTAAACACATTGGCATTTTTCTCATTAAATATACAGTATTTGCAATACAGATACACACATGAAATTTAGACCAGACATTGGTAATAACTCAATAAAATGATACAGCCAAAGAAAATGTAATATTCTAATCCATCTGAAATGAAGTGGAATGACACAGGGAAACAAGTATTGAAGACAGTAAGAAAAAGCACTAAACCAAATGATTCCACTAATCAGTTCTCCTACTGTATAATAAAATCCCAAAGCCAATACTGTCCACAGCCAGGAAATCACACTGAGTCCAAAAGCCTTCTGATTCCATTGTTAGGCTTTTATTAAAAGATAATAAACCGCCCTACTCAGTCCTTGGAGTGAGCAGCTATTCCTGACTTGAAGACATTTTTATACATAGCTGAACATATAAACTTTGACACTTTTGCTTATGCTAATGGACAACACCTTTGTTGATCACCCTTTAGTCAAGCTCACTCTTCATTAGGTTATGCCCATCCATGCCCATTACTCATTATGCTAATGGCCAAAACCTTTAGGCATTTTACCACCTTTGTCCTCTAACCTTTTTGACCATACCTCTGTGGTAAGTGGTCTGTGGAGCTGGGAGAATTTTAAATGAATAATCGCGCCTCAAAAAGTTTAGGCTCCATATGGGTGTGAGTGTGTGAGAGTACGTTTTCACTCCGCAGTTAATTGAGGTGCTGGGCGACAACGCCACATGCACATGCAGAGATGGATGGATCAGTCAAGTGTCTCAATCGTGCAACGGCGGAAGCAGCTCATTGCACCCCTGCCCAATTATTAGTAACATAATAAGAGGTGCCTGCACGGCAGAGAGGGAAGACAGAACAGAGTGAACAGAAATGGAGCCATGAGAAGAGCATTGGGAGGAGAGGCAGCATAGTTATAAGCCCCACGACAGAGCAAAGGATCGGCAGTCTTGCGGTGGATCATTCCTCCACTGACTATTTGTTGTGGAGCGGGTGCAATCGATTCATAGTCCTTGCCAGGGGAGCAAGAAGGATGATGGGAGGACAACAGACCCTGAGCAGTCTGGCCAACAGCGCTCAAGGCAGCTAAGATGGGGGTCAGGTTGGTGAGGACCACAGCTGGTGGAGTCTCCACCAGCTGAGTGAGTAATGGGTGACCCAGAGAAACAAAGTGGGAGTTGTGCTGGGCTTGCCAGATGGAACAATGAACAAATGACTCTGTCGGTTTTATTCTTGTTTTAAAGTCTGGATTTTGTCTTAAGGATCATCATGGTTTAGAAGAATTATTTATTAAGAACTGTTGGAGCGCTGCACTTTCAGACACTATTGGTTAGACTTTGTTTTAATAAAAGCATGGTATCACTTTTACACCTACCCCTTGCTATGTATGTGCCCTCATTTGCCTGACTCATCTTGGTAACATAATCAATGATGGCGGGTTCAAGAGGCCCCCTGAAGGCCATAGGATCAAGGAGCCAATCCCCACTTTCACAGCCTCCTAATTGTTAATCCTCCACCCAGTCTACAGCATCGCCTTTCAGGATGTCAGCATATTGGTGGAGTAGTTACATGTAAGACTTGGTGTATATCAGTGCATTCTAGTGGTTTAACTATCTAAAGCTCAGTGCTTAACAGCGCTTAAAGTATGCTGATGAGATTACAAGATAATTTTAAAATAATGATGACTTATAAGATGCACAATCGCTAAGTAAAACAAGTGCTTATAATAAGTGCATAATACTGTACTATATTCTAATTATCCAGTGTGTGATTATATATAAAAATATCCAGTGTAATGGATAGCTGGCAGCTTAACCCAGCCGGGATGCCCAAAGAATAAAAGGTTGGACTGTCTCCCCCAGAGCACTAGATGGCAGCTTCCCTAGACTGAAGCAGTGCCCTGTATTCCCGCAGGGTACTATGGGACACAGAGTCCGACAATGCAGTCCTGCTGGGTACCGTGGGTGCCGCCAGGGGACGCTGCAAGAGGACCGCAGGAGTCATGCCTCATCCATAGCCCCATAGCTCACAAGTCATGAGGATGGAAGCTCTGAAGTACTTCCAGGCTGAAGAAAAAAGCAAGTTGTCCATTTGACCCAGAAGTGGATGTGGACGGAAGGACAGAAGCAGTTCCGGGTCAAGGACTATATGAAGGACTGCTGTGAACCCAACAAGCGAGCCGGAGCCGGGAGGTGTATGACAGAGCTTGCTGGGAGGAGTGGAGGAGAGAATTATATTTATAATTATTGTAATTTGTGGTTTAATTTCCTGTTTATTGTGGCTGAGGTGCTTTGGTGGCACTGTTTTAGATGAAGAAGCATTAAAATACTTCTGAGTGCTTTTACCCTGTGTCCTTATCGTCTATCGGTTGGGGTTAAGGGGTAACAGCGACCCGTAGCATCTTACACCAGTAAATATTCATGTAGATATTTCCATACTACCTAGGCTAGTAAGAATCAGCTGGCTTGGTGCATGGTGATTGGTTAGTACTTCCACTCTTTGAAAAAGGGTTACCACCTCTGAATGCAAGCTAACAAATCATTTGTTATCAGTCTGTTCCACAAGAAGCATCTCATGATAGGTAGAGGCAAAGATCTCTCTCAAGACCTTCAGAACAAGACCGTTGAGCAACATAGCAATGACACTGGTTACTGGCAGATTTCTGAACTCCTAAATGTTCCTGTAAGCACCATTGAGCTCAAAATCCGCAAGTGGAAGAACATCACTCCACCAACAACTGGCCACACACTGGAGCTCCTTGCAAGATTTCAGATTGGGCAGTCAGAAGAGTAGCCCATGAGCCAAGCACCACTTGAAAGAGCTCCAGAAAAAAACGGAAGCAGCTGGCACTGTCGTCACAGAGAAAACAATAAGCAATGCTCTTCGTCTTCGCAATATTCATGTGTGATCACCCTGGAAAACCCCATTACTGAAGAAAAAACATGTTGAAGCCCATTTGAAGTCTGCTACACAACATTTGGTGAAGGTGTAGATTACTCGGAGAACGTAATGTGGTCAGGCAAGATAAAAGTTAAAACAATACAATGTGCTATGTTTAAAGGGGAAATGGTAGAGCATATGACCCTAAAAATACCAAACCTACAATGAAGTTCAGAGGTGGAAGCATCATGGTATGGGGCTGTTTCTTTTCCCATGGTACTGGGGAATTGCAGATTATCAAATGGGAAGACAAATTAAGATACATCCCCGGAAATTCTCGAGAAGAATCTGCCAATCTGTCTGCAGCTCGCTATGAATGGATAACTGGATTAAGTCTGAATGGAAGATGAGTAAATAGATTGAGGTTTGGCTTTTCCTCAGTAATGGACTGGAGTCCCATCCACTTTACCTCAGTCCTACCAGGATGAGCTTCAGCTACCTAATGGACAAAGATTAAGCATGTTCTTTAAATGGATGAATAGATATTTATATTTTAGCAACCAGACAGACATTGGTCCAGTCATAGTTCACTGTGACCTCCAGGTCTGAAGTAAATAAAAGAGTTCAAGCCATCAAGATTGCTAAACACTATTTTATAATTCAAAGTCTTAATTCCAAAGAGAGAGTTTTTTTCTTCTCCGATAAAAACTCATTGATGAAAATGTGATTGGCAAACCTGAAGGTTTGACGTTTACTGTTCAGTGACACCTGCTCGGCTCACATGTGAATTAATGGCAGTAATAAAGCAATGATTATGGTAATGCAGCTCGGAAAGTTTGTTGTAACAGCTCTCTTTATGCCCGTGTCCCTTGTAGGTTAATTGTCTCTTCCCAATTAGGCAGCGACGTGCCCCACTCAAGGCTTACGTTGCTCTCTCATTAACACTGACCTCTGGAGCTGCATTTAATTACTGCTGTCCTCCCTGCTGTCTATTGTAAGCCAATTTACCCGTCAGGGATTCAGATATTTAGGTCTTTGGAAAATAATGTTTAATATTTTTTTCACCAAGGATTCTCACTGAGGTGCAGTTAATTTTATTTAAACTTTGCTGTCAGCTGATTGTTGAAAATGTTAGAAGCAGCGCCTGTGTGGTGAGTATCTCATTGAGAAGAGATGAGAGAGGACTGGGATGCATTAGAGAGAATGGACCCCCTATTCACACTTCTGACCCATAAAGTACTGGGTTTGTGTCTGTGAGCCAACAATGCAGCACCAGAAACCTCTAATACTGGCCGTATGACTAGAAAAGAGAATTTTGTAAAGCTTAAGCTTTGGAAAGAAACCTGCCAAGTAGTTAAACTATGAAAGTCTGACTTCTGATAAGAACCTTGGGCCATCATGTGCAGGCTTATATGCCTTTTAGGTATAGCACACTTAAGGGAATAGGGACTGACAATTGCTAGGATCACAACTTAAATAAGAATAGGCCCTGGTGTCTAAGATCTCACAAAACACAGGACATCATAATGCAACCATCAATCTCACATTATACTTCAAAGTTTGGAAACAGGAGGAACTGAAGATATGCCAGGTACAGACTTTTGGGTGATTATAATGAAGAGTTTCTGGGATTCATGTGGATATCAAGCAGCTGAACAATAAGTTCTTGTAAGACCTGTCCTCAAATTAGCATGCCTCTAAGACCTGACAGCTACAATTTGTGAAAGCTCAAGTTTCCTGCATAGACAACCACAGTTTAAGAATGAACACACGTGATCTGACAAAATCTGCCTTCATCCATTACATGCCTAGAAGGTCTGATAGAGTGTGCTTTGTGAATGCTAGAACTTCATGACTGCATTCCCAATGGATCACGGTCTAGGAATAAACATTTACACATGTCTGAGATCTGGCAGAACATGTCTTGAGACTAGACAACTTGCAGGCCTCTAATAACTGGCTGGCATCATCTTCTACTAAATAAAGTTTAGTGCTCGTGTAATCAAAGGGGATAACAATGTAAGGATGATGAATAAGATCAGACAGGATCTGTCTTCAAACAATGAATTCTGCACACCACTAAGACCTGGCTGGTTGAAGAAGCTCAAATTTGATATATTTGTGATCAAAGTGAACTATAAATACAGATCAACACCCTCTGAGAGGATGTATCTTCAAAGTCTTAAATGTTTATGACTTAAGATATAACAGATTAGATCTCATGAGTCTAAAGGTGTAAGCCTATTAGATCTAATAAGAGGAAAGGCCCACAAATTCTTGTCACTTCTTATTATGTTGTGATAAATCTGTAGGCTCCTGTGGCATAACAGAATTAGATTCTAAAAAACTAAAGCTAAAAGACTTTGTGAGTTCATATTTCTGAAACCTAAACTGTGGAATTCAAATCCCTCCAAGACAGACTGCAAATACGTTAATTTAAAGACCTTCATAATATACAATAATAAGGTAAAATAAGAGAAAAGGCCTGGGAAATGGTGACTTGTGGATGGGCTACAGCCCACGAAGCAACCTGCACAGCTAGACATACAGTATAATATATATGTCTGGAGACAACCATGAGTGAATTCTGCTTAAACGTCTGAGGGGACAACTAGATGATTTATGGAGCGTCACATTTGTAAACCAATCCAACATCTCCTGAAGATGGAGTTCAAAGCAGGAGTGGTAATTTAAACAGTACAGTGCACCAGTGCTCTGCTCAACGTCATCCAACCATTGTCACTTCTATGGTCATGATGGATAAACATTCCATGGCCAAGACGTCTTCCAAAAACACTCCTGTAAAACAAATAAACATGTGCCATGTGTCCGCAGAACACATTGCATGTGTTAAAAACAAACATCTTTCTGAGAAACCATTTTCACTGTAGCATTCATGCACATCACTGGATTTGCAGTTAAAGGTCACGATGCAATGCCCCAGGCTATATTTGGTCCATGTCAGTCACAGTTACAACAGCACAGTAGGAGTCAAGGTGAGGTACAAAGAATTGGCACCTTCGTTTGTGAAAACAAATAACTGCATAGTCTCTATTCATACTAAACAGTGTGCCATCACACATATTGGTGAAAAGGAGAAGAAAAGACCTCACGTGAAGCAAGATCTTTTTGTTATTGATTAGGTATTTGGTACACTTTATTAATCCCTGAGGGGAAATTATCTTTTCACCTGACCTTATGGAGGTCAGAGCACAGGGCCAGCCATTGTACGGCCCCTCCTGGATAACAAAGAGTAATGGAGAGATGTTGGTGCACAGTACACTGGGAACTGTTAATGTGCTGAACGACACACTAGTAACGCCGCTAGAAGGCAGCGGGAGTCAGGACTTGGGAAGTCGTGTCCCCAGCGTGAGAGCCCTGGTCGTTGGGGAATTCCCAAGTCGCTGTCTGGAGGAGCCTACCAGAGCCACGGGTCGGTAAGGTGATCCGAACAGCTGAAGCAGGTAGTTAGAAGGTCAGCTGCGAGTAGGGTGACTCCCCTGGTGCATAGCCTGGATGGGAGAAGCATGGGAGTCACAAGTAAAAGAAGACACAGGGCTTTGTGTTTTAACCTCGTTTTTTAAAGGATTGCTTCCTGCAGTATTTTAACCTCATTGTTTTTAAGACTTTTTCTATTTATTGGTTTTAACCTCCACATGTCACATCTGCTTTTATGGATTATTTATTTGAAGAATTGTGAATGCACTGCACTTTATTTTGAACACTTTGTTTTTGTTGTTTTAAATAAAAGCACTTGACACTTTTGCACCATCCCCTTACTATGTTGTTGCCTCACTGCTAAGCTCTTCGGTGACATTACCGATGGTGATGGGTTCAAGGGCTCCCAGAGGCAAGATGGGAGCATGGAGCGAACCCGCATCGTCACACTCCTGAGCTTCCTTCTCAGCACCCTTAAATAGCCAGAGGGAGGGCTCAGGTTTGGTGACATTAAGGTGACCCCGCCTCCTTGGGGATCCACCCACAAGGAACATGGAACATAAGTATACACCAATAATTAACAAAATTAATGGGAATAGCATAGAATATGAAAAATAAAAATACAAAAACAAAAAATAATTAAAACATAAAATACCTATAAATTGACACTGAAACAAAACAGAAGCGTTATGTATCAGACAGCATTTGTTCTCTTGTTTTCTGTTTAATTGTTATTTTGATTTATTATTTTTCAAGAGATGTTTCTATTTACATACATTTTTGTTTCATATTGTTATGCTTATTTAGTATTTATGTATTGTGTATTTAAGTATGTTCTTTGTGTTTTGTGGGTGGTACCACAAGAGCTGGGAGCAGCGTGAAGTCACTGCTGCTGGCACTGCCCTCTGCCTTTACATTTTGGTCATTGAGTGCATTTAGGATTTTTTTGATTTTTGATTACTTTGGCCTTGTCTTTGGATTCAGAATATTGGGTAATGGGTTGGATCTGTTAGCTTTAGATTGTTTTCATGGGCAAATTCTTTTTGCCTAATTCTTTCAGCCTTCTTTTCCTGTTTGCATTATTTTTGTGCTTCTTTTTTGCTTATATAAATACAAAAAAAATATTTATAAAGATTCTCATGTTGGCCTTGTTTCTCAAGCCACAGGTTTTGTCAGTTTTCTACACCCTTGATGGGCATTTAGTGTATTTTGTATGTCTGGGGTATTTAAAGGAGATTTTTGAACTGTTTAAAGCCGGTGCCCCTTTTTGGGCCTGCACAGACCAAAGCCTTTGGGGTCAGGCCTCCTGGGGTGAGGTCTATTTTTTTGGATGGTCAGTGAAGGTCCTGCCTTAGTTTTCACACTTTTCTCACACTTCAGGTTTTCACCATGTTTGTATCACCTAATCACAGCAATAAGATGCTTTTAATTGCCTGCCAAAGACTCAAGAAAGATTTCTGAAACATCTGGGAATCATCCTCCTAGAACCCATGTTACTGCCCAGAACCCCCCTGCCCAAGGCATCCCTTCAGTCCTAACCCCACTTCTCATTTAAAGAGGCCGGAAGTCCACAGGTAGCCCGTACACATTGTGATGGACCTTTGTGTGTAACTCCCACTAAACTACCCGGCACTCTCCTTTACTCCTTTTCTTTATTGCTTCAAGAGTAATCACCTCCAGGGCATTTTACACAAACCCCGGCAATATTCTTCTACTGGCATGATGATGTACATTGTTTCTGCTAGAGTTTATTTTTTTCCATAATGTTCTGGCCTATGTGTCCTCACCCCAGTGTTGCTATGCTCCCTGAAGACAACAATCTCAGTTTTGAAAGGCCGTGCCTCAAAAATATGTAGAGATCTATGGAGGGGGACCAACTGAGGCTGAAAGGCAGGAAAATTACATACATTTACATTTTAATGGGGCAGTCCACAAGCCACTTATCCTCCCCAGATTGTTTCCACCAATGGAAAAATGTAAATTTCTATTAAGACATGGTTAGTAGTAGGAGTAGCATTAATATTGTCAAGTGTGCAGAACAAAGGAAAATTCTTAGTTACAAGTCTAACTAACAGACAACAAGTCAACACTCTCTGGAGAACTTCATTTTAATTAACAAAAAAAAAATCATCTTACCTATTGTACTACTTTTTCTGAATTCTGTTCTCCTATTCCCTGAAATCTTGTGGAAAAAAATCCTTGAGTCTACTTATATCTGGCAGCTGCAGAAACATTTATCAGCAAGACTTGTGCTCAATTTCACTTTTAAAACAGACCTTTCTCCATGATGCTTCTCAGACTTGTCTTTTTGAAGTGGAGTTTAACCGCCTGCGCATTTACATGCATCTTCAGTGCAGATTTTGCCCAGTAGCAGATGCTCTTTCACATGATGATAAATACCCAACATTGTTACACGTTACAAAACAAATGAAAGGGACCTCGAGGCACGATATAAATTTCACAGATTTACAGCTTGAAAACACCTCAGAAGAAAATGACAAAGGTAATGAGGAATTATTCCTATCTAGTAACCAATTGTCTACAACAAAGTGTTAGAATTTTTTAAATTCTGGTATTTAGATTTAATAAATGAACAATTCTGGGTCTCTGGTACAGAATTTTATATAAATAATTATGCCCCACCCCCTTCCAATTAAAAATGAAAGGGAAGACAGAGATGGACTGTGGTGGATATTTCCTTGTCTACCTTTATAATGGATGGAGGTGACCAATGGATGTGATGACTTGTGATTAGTTTCCCGGATGCGCTGTGTAATAAATGGACACGGAAGAATGTCTATTAGGGCTGTATGCCTCCCCAAGTTGTTAGGTAGCGACATCTCTCAGCTGGATCACCACTGTGCACACCTGCAAAGCAACCTGGGAATTGTAGTCCCATTGGACAGTCCTGTTTGGAGCTGTGGGTGCCACTAGGGGGAGCTGTTGAGAGTAGGTTTCACTATTCAGAGGAGATTCGGCCTAATGTGGAACAGTTTCCTCGGCGTAATATCATGACACCAGAATTACTTCCTAGTCAGGCAAGTAAGAAGTCAGGAGAGAAGTGAGTGGAGTGGAGGAGAAAGAACAAGACCCAGTGTCAGGTATTCTTTTAAAGGCATACTGCACCCAAATATGATTTTTTAACCCCATGTGGTTTGTAGTGTACGCTGAGCAAAAAAATATAATGTCATGTTTTCATGCAGATACAGTGTTGTGAAAAACTATTTGCCCCCTTCCTGATTTCTTATTCTTTTGCATGTTTGTCACACAAAATGTTTCTGATCATCAAACACATTTAACCATTAGTCAAATATAACACAAGTAAACACAAAATGCAGTTTTTAAATGATGGTTTTTATTATTTAGGGAGAAAAAAAATCCAAACCTACATGGCCCTGTGTGAAAAAGTAATTGCCCCCTTGTTAAAAAATAACCTAACTGTGGTGTATCACACCTGAGTTCAATTTCCGTAGCCACCCCCAGGCCTGATTACTGCCACACCTGTTTCAATCAAGAAATCACTTAAATAGGAGCTGCCTGACACAGAGAAGTAGACCAAAAGCACCTCAAAAGCCAGACATCATGCCAAGATCCAAAGAAATTCAGGAACAAATGAGAACAGAAGAAATTGAGATCTATCAGTCTGGTAAAGGTTATAAAGCCATTTCTAAAGCTTTGGGACTCCAGTGAACCACAGTGAGAGCCATTATCCACAAATGGCAAAAACATGGAACAGTGGTGAACCTTCCCAGGAGTGGCCGGCCGACCAAAATTACCCCAAGAGCGCAGAGACGACTCATCCGAGAGGTCACAAAAGACCCCAGGACAACGTCTAAAGAACTGCAGGCCTCACTTGCCTCAATTAAGGTCAGTGTTCACGACTCCACCATAAGAAAGAGACTGGGCAAAAACGGCCTGCATGGCAGATTTCCAAGACGCAAACCACTGTTAAGCAAAAAGAACATTAGGGCTCGTCTCAATTTTGCTAAGAAACATCTCAATGATTGCCAAGACTTTTGGGAAAATACCTTGTGGACTGATGAGACAAAAGTTGAACTTTTTGGAAGGCAAATGTCCCGTTACATCTGGCGTAAAAGGAACACAGCATTTCAGAAAAAGAACATCATACCAACAGTAAAATATGGTGGTGGTAGTGTGATGGTCTGGGGTTGTTTTGCTGCTTCAGGACCTGGAAGGCTTGCTGTGATAGATGGAACCATGAATTCTACTGTCTACCAAAAAATCCTGAAGGAGAATGTCCGACCATCTGTTCGTCAACTCAAGCTGAAGCGATCTTGGGTGCTGCAACAGGACAATGACCCAAAACACACCAGCAAATCCACCTCTGAATGGCTGAAGAAAAACAAAATGAAGACTTTGGAGTGGCCTAGTCAAAGTCCTGACCTGAATCCAATTGAGATGCTATGGCATGACCTTAAAAAGGCGGTTCATGCTAGAAAACCCTCAAATAAAGCTGAATTACAACAATTCTGCAAAGATGAGTGGGCCAAAATTCCTCCAGAGCGCTGTAAAAGACTCATTGCAAGTTATCGCAAACGCTTGATTGCAGTTATTGTTGCTAAGGGTGGCCCAACCAGTTATCAGGTTCAGGGGGCAATTACTTTTTCACACAGGGCCATGTAGGTTTGGATTTTTTTTCTCCCTAAATAATAAAAACCATCATTTAAAAACTGCATTTTGTGTTTACTTGTGTTATATTTGACTAATGGTTAAATGTGTTTGATGATCAGAAACATTTTGTATGACAAACATGCAAAAGAATAAGAAATCAGGAAGGGGGCAAATAGTTTTTCACACCACTGTAGATAGGAACTAACAAAGTTTATGCTTCAAAGGAAGCAACTCCTATCCTTGTTCATAGCCTTGTCACTGGATTATTACAATTCCCTTTTTTTTGGTTTTTCACACAAATCTCTTTATAAGCTTCAACTGGTCCAGAATTCAGCTGCCCGCATCATTACTAGAACCCCCTCTGTTCACCATATCACTCCTGTCTTGCAGCAGCCTCACTGGCTTCCGGTTAAGTTCCACATTGAATTCAAAATGATCCTGTTAACATTTAAGTCTCTCCACAACCTCGCCCCTCCATATCTGTCCGACCTCCTCCATATTGCATTTCCCTCCCGCAACCTTAGATCCTCTTCCTCCATCCACTTGACTGTCCCCGAATGCTCTGCTCCCCAGCTCTGGAACGCATTACCTTCCAAACTTAGAGACATTAATTAATTCTCACTTTTCAAATCTAAAGTTAAAACTCATTTGCTTAAGACTGCTTTTTCTCTTTGACTACAATTGCCCTGTCTGATTTTAAATTTTGTATTTTTAGTTTTGTTTATAATGTGTGTTTAATCTATTGTTTGGTGTCCTTTTGTCTTTAGAAAGGCACCTACAAATAAATAAAATGTATTATTATTATTATTAACTCTGTGGGAAAGGCTAACTTTGTTTTACTGGAAGAACTGATTTCAGAATATTTAAGCAAAGAATGCATGCATTTTTTACATTTTGAGTATACAACTGGATGACCGGATATGGATTACATGACACGAGTAAAATAAGATCTGTTTTATGGCTGTCTTGCTGCTGCCTCGCAGTTAGGAGATTCGGGTTCGCTTTCCGGGTCCTCCCTGCGTTGAGTTTGCATGTTCTCCTCGTGTCTGCGTGGGTTTCCTCCCACGGTCCAAAGACATGCAAGTTAGGTGCATTGGCGATCCTAAATCGTCCCTAGTATGTGCTGACACCCTGTCCGGGGTTGGTTTCCTGCCTTGTGCCCTGTGTTGGCTGGGATTGGCTCCAGCAGACCCCCGTGACCCTGTAGTTAGGATATAGTGGGTTGGATAATGGATGGATGGTATTCCTTTAAAAATAAACTCTTGTGTGAACCTGTGTGTGGTTGCCCCTGGGCTTTGGGGTTCTGAGACCCCCCTTACAGGTCACAACTATAAGAATTTTAAAACTCAAAACAAACAAAAAAAAAATCTGTAAATCCAACACGATGGGACTGTGCAGATGTAATGCTGGAAGACATAATATGGAGCTGTAAAACAAGGCCAGATTAAGACCCCCACAGGCACCTGGGTGATTTAGCTCCTTAACTGAGAGCTGATCAAACATTTCACAATGTTGACAAGTGGACACCAGGTGGGTTAATGCAGCATAGGATATCTCACTTTTGATTTCGGTGTGAGGTCGTCTCTAGCATTTCGTCATATGTGTGCAGATCCACAATCATTTCATCAAGCAGGGTGGTCCCCCATGATCATTTTGTCTCACTGATACTTGATTGTTTTATGGACCATTGGGGGGCCCTTAGTAATTTCGACAGCTCCTACTCTGTTCAATGCTTGTATGGACTGGGTATTGGGCGGGGTTGTGTGGTCCAGCGGCTGAGGGGCGTCTGTTGGTAAAGAAAGATTCACGGATCTTGACTTTGTTGATGATGCTATGATCTTCGTGGAGTCAATGAAGGCTCTGATTGGGGATCTCGAGAAACTGAGCGAGGAGTCTGAGTGTCTGAGCTTACCAGTGTCCTGGATAAAAACCAAGATCCCGCCTTTTAATGACCTCTTGGGCACAACCATTAGCAGTGTGTCTGTCTGCAGAGAGAGTGTTGACCTTGTTGACAGGTTTACTTACCTTGGCAGCGACATTCATGTCTCTGGTGACTCTTCCTATGAAGCCAGTAGACGGATTGGGAGAACATCGGGGGTCATGAGGTAACTGGAAAGGGGTGTGTGGTGCTCCCGATATCTATGCAAAAGAATGAAGGTCCAAGTCTTTAGAGTCCTGGTGCTTCCGGTTTCACTATATGGTTGCGAGACATGGACGCTATCCAGTGACCTGAGACTGGACTCCTTTGGTACTGTGTCTGTTCGGAGAATCATTGGGTACCGTTGGTTTGACTTTGCGTCAAACGAGTGGTTGCTCACAGAGTCCTGAATGAGGCACATTACCTGCATTGTGAGGAAGTGTCAGTTGTGGCACTACAGCCAAGTGGCGTGATTCCCTGAGGGCGATCTGGCTGGATCAGCCTAAGGGGTTGCCCACATAACACCTGGCTGCGGCACACAGATGGTCATTTCCTGAGGTGGGACTGGACCAAGTGTCTCCCAGTTTGGGGTGGCCAAACAGGATCCTGAGCTGTTTTGTCGTGCGGTGGGCATGGCAACGTATTGTACCAGTGTATGCTCACCCACCTGACCTGACCTGACTTGTCGAGCGTGTGGGATTTTAGGGGTTGGTTCTACTATGAAACTAATGAGCTTCAGGACACCTAATTCTGAATGGGCCCCAGAAGTGACTTTAATTTTCATCATCCCATAACTCACAAATTATAAGGCAGAGGAAATTTTTATTCACACCAGTAACTTTGACTTGTGAGATAATCCAGTGCAACAATTTTAATTAAAAGCTGAGATGTAGTGGTTATATCAAAAAAAAAAATTGTGGTGATCTGTCTTGCAAAAACCCATTTGAAGAAGATTATAGTAGTTAACCAGGCCTCTTTGCTGGTTTTGATGGGTCCCCCATAATAGTTTAACCTGGGCCTTAAAAATGTAGGTTACCCACTGTGCTTCAGGGTAGGCTGGCTGGTGAAAAGGTCCTTTGAAGTCTTGGGCCCCGGGATGTGCACCCAGAATGCCCAGATGGTTGATCTGCCACCTACAATAAAGGTTACAAAGTGGCACGCTACTGTAGTTGTCCATTACATTAAGAACAAGCATGATGCTGAAAAGGAGAGAAGATACATTCACATTAATATACAATGTTTAGGCTTAGGAACTTTAGCACACCCAGTCGTTTTCAATGTGCAGTTTACATGTTCTCCTCATGTCTAAGTAGGTTTTCCTGCCACATGCAAAAACAGGGCAGCTTTGAGAAAGTTGGTGAAGGCATTTTGTATTACTTGGTTCGCTAGCTGCCTCTCTGGAGACAAAGGCAATATCCACAGGTTTTGATTTCAGACCTTAACGTTTCAGTTCTCTGTTATGAAGAAACTCATAAAGCAAACAATTCGGACTGTTTTGCCCCAAACCTTTTTCAGCCTAAAAATGAAAGCACTGAATTGTTTAATAGGCTTCTCCACATCTAAATGTAAATGAGCGCAGTCGGAAGCCGCGGTTGTCCATTGCAGGGCGGCACCAGCGGCTGGACCGGACGGGAAGAGACGAGGAAGCCCAGCCGTTCAGATCAGCCAAACGGTGTGGCTACGACGCCACCAATTACTCGGGCACCTTCTGACCTATCAGCTGATAAATATGACGGACAGAAGGTTCTGTTGGAGTCTGACGATTCCTGCAGCGGGGCGCTTTCTTTTTATGCAGTTGCTGGGGCATTTCGACCGCTGAAAGGCTTCATCGGTTTCCACCTCGGCATAAACATTTTCTCATCTTTTTTATTCCACATGTCGTTGAGGTAATAGAAAGGTCAGCTGGGCAGTGTGCAATTGCAGCGCCAGGAAAGTTTTATTTCACACTCCATTTAAGGCACAGATTTATTTTATGTATACTGACGCTCATCATCGGGAAAACAAAGAGTTAAGATAAGGCAATTGGCAGCGCGGTTCGAGCTTCCGACCCACTCACCTGCACTTCCTCTTCTGTCCTCATGGAGGTAGCATGCCGCCGAGAATCGAAAACAAATGACATTTCAAAATTCTTCGGAAACCGTCTGGGGAGCTCGAGCGACAGACCGGCAACATGACATTCAGATAGACGAGCACCCGAGTGAGCGCAAACGTGAACTCGACAGGACTGGAAACCACGCCAGAGTTAATCAGTCTCTCCGTTTTATAAGCTGTGTTTTACAGTAACGGCATCAACGGAAATGCAGTAAATCTGGCAATACTGGGAAGAAGATAGGGGCCATCCTTGCACTGGACATCAGCCTATTGCAGGACACACACTTTGTCACGTTGAGCCAGTTTAGAGTCGTCAGTTCATTTAAGCTGCACATCACATGCAGCCATGCAGCGGGTGACACGTCAGCGCCACACTAGTTCAGATGGAATGGAACCAGTGTGAGGTTTTTTTTATGGTAGCTGGAGTGCCACCAACCCCCTGGTTTTTCCCTACAGGTTGGAGGGCCTACTTGCAGGGCTGGATGCAGATTAACGTCATACCCAGGACGGAGCAACTGCAGATTAAGGGCCTTGCTCAAGGCCCCAACGAAGTAGAGTCTCTTTTCTGGATGTGTTTAAAACCAGAGTACTTGTCAAGATCCACATGGACACTGGGGCAGCAACTGGACTGGAAATCAAACCCAAATCCCTGGAACTGTGAGGCAGAGGTGTTAACCTCAGTGCCACCATGATGACCGTAAAACAGTCATTTCAATTTTAAACTGACAGATTAATAATGAAGTGGTTGCTGTTGCCTCATGGCTCCAGAGCCATCTTAACAGCATTATAGGCTCCAGAGGAAAAATAGTGCACTGGGGTCCCTGTTTTAATAGCAAAACAGAAGCATACATAGGCATGAGAAACATTGTGGACACCTATGCTCCTGGGGCCCCCGGCCAGTGCCCATTTTACCCATACGTTAAGACAGATCTGTCTGGCTTTGTGGACTCTGTGGCTCCCACATACCAAAGATGTTCAGGTTTTTTAAATTGGTGACGCTGAACTGGCAGGTGTGAGAGACTGTGGTGTATGCGTGACAGTGGCCTGTGAAGGTGATGGGCTGATTCCTGCCTTGCACCCATTGTTTCGCAGAATAGACTTTGGCCTCTGCAACCCTGGGCTAGGTAAACAGGTAAGAAAATGCATGGCTGGATAGATGGACTTTCAGAGTAAAAACAACATCAAAGTGCTTTACAAAATAATATGACGTAACCTAGCATTCTCAATCGGCTTGCAATGCCTATAAAAAGTATTCATCCCCTTGGAAGTTTTTACATTTTGTTGTTGTACCAAATTGAATCACAGTGGAGTTAGTTTGACTTTTTTAAGACTGATCAACAAACCAAAAAGACTCTTTAATGTCAAAGTGATACCAGATCTCTGCAAAGTGGTCTAAATTAATTACAAATATAAAACTCAAAATAACTCATACTGTATAAGTACTGACCTCCATCCAGTCAGTGTTTAGTGGATGGACCTTTGGCAGCCATGACAGCCTTGAGTTTGTGCTCACAGGTCTCTCTCCATCAGCTTTTCACATCTGAACTTTTCACCCTTCTTCTTAGTAAAACTACTCAAGCTCTGTCAGGTGTTATGAAGATTTGATGTTTCATAAAATATATAACAGATTCAGAAAATATTTAGACCGCTTCAATTTATTGTGCTGTAGATGTAATTTTAAATGCTTTCATTTGCCATTTTTGCCCATCAATCTACACTCAATTACCCATAATGACAGAGTGAAAACATGCTTTCAGAAAGGTTTTCATATGTATTAAATATTAAAAACTGACATCTCTCATTCATAGATGTATTCAGACTCTTAGAAGCCCCTTTAGCAGCAATTACAGTGTTGATTCCATACATCCATTATCCAACCCACTATATCCTAACTACAGGGTCACAGGGGTCTGCTGGAGCCAATCCCAGCCAACACAGGGCGCAAGGCAGGAAACAAACTCCGGGCAGGGCGCCAGCCCAGCGCAGGGCCCACACACACATACACACACTACGGACAATTTAGAATCGCCAGTGCACCTAACCTGCATGTCTTTGGACTGTGGGAGGAAACCCATGCAGACACGGGGAGAACATGCAAACTCCACACAGGGAGGACCTGGGAAGCGAACCCGGGTCTCCTAACTGCGAGGCAGCAGTGCTACCCACTGCGCCACCCCCAGTGTTGATTCCTCATGGGTAAATCTCTATAAGCTTAGCACACATGGATTTGGGCAGTTTACCCCATTCTTCTTGGCAGGTCCTCCAAGTCTCACAAATGTTCTATAAGGTTTAAGTCTGGGTTTTGGCTGTGCCGCTCAAGAGCAGTTAGAGACATGTCACAAAGCCACTCCAGTCTTGTCTTAGCTGTGCATTTTGGGTTATTGTTCTATTAAAAGGTGAACCATCACCCCGGTCTGCGGTTGCATGCCCTCTGCAGCAAGTGTTCTTCGAGGACCTCTCTGTATTGGCTGCATTCATTCTTCCCTTAATTCAAGTCTCCTTGTCCCTGAGAAGGACACCATAGCATGATGTGATGCTGCCACCACCATGCTTCACCATAAAGATCACATTAGGCAGGTGATAAGCAGCACCTGGTTTTCGCCAGATATAATGCTTGGATTATTGAACAAAGAGTTGACTTTTTGTCTCACTAGATGAGAAAATCTTCTCCTCATGTTCTCAGAGTAATTTAAATGCCACTTTGGCAAACTCCAAGAGGGTGTTCCACCATAAATGCCTGATTGATGGAGTGTTGTTTAGACTGTTGCCTCTTTCATCTTAGTAGAGGACTTCTAAAGCTCTATTAAAGTAATCCTTTTCCATTTCACAATTATTGAGGCCACTGTGCTCCTGGGAACACTCAGAGCTTTAACAATGGTTTCATCCCCTTGCCCTTACTTATGGTCAACACAATTTTATCATGGATGGTGTGGCCTGCACCAGCTGCCCAAACCTGACACAGACAGACACCAGGCACAAGTTCAGCACACAGCACATGTTTATTAAGTGGGGAAGCAGTTCTTCCTCATAATGCTTTCGCTCGCTCCCCACAGCAGCACAGTACAAGAAAGTACCAATAAAGCACAAATCACAGCCCTTTCTTTTCTTCTCTCTCTTGCTCCACTCTTCCTCCAGCAAGCATCATCCTCTTCCTCCAGACTCTTTCTCCCTGAATGATGGCAGGTGGCTCCTTTTAAGAAGATGGCTCATTAGGGAGGTCTGGAAACACTCCCTGGTGTGGGAGAGGCCAGACATCATAGGGCTCTGCAGTCTCTGCAGCTCCTGGTGAACTCCAACTCCCAGCATGCCCTATGGGAACCATGGGTGCCACAGCACCCCAGGGGAGATATTGCAAATGAGCATGCATTCTCCCCAGGTCCTTTCACAATATTCAATGTGCAATGGTTAGAGAGTTCTTTGGACTTCATGGATTTGTTTTTGTCCTGACAAGCACAGTGAACTGTGGACCTTATATACACGGATGTGTGGCTTTCTAAACGATGTCCAATCAATTTATTATGACACAGGCGGACTCCAATTAAGTTTTAAAAACATGTTTTCACTTTGGCATTATGGATTATGAGTGTAGATGAAAGGGCAAACAACGCAAACTTATCAACTTAAAATGACAGTGAAGGGGTCTGGACACTTTCTCAATCTACTGTAGATCAAGCGTTAATTCTTGTAGCCTAAGTGAGGCAGGGAATCAAAAGGGCAAAACAGGAAGGAATGTCAGGATAAAAGTGGTTCATGCGCAATAATCTTAGAAATCAGTAAACAAATTAACAGAAAAATGTGAAATACCTTCATTTTCATTTCCATGCACTACAATACCCCATTATGAAGTGAGAGTGCGACAAGCCCCCCAGCCATGTGAAGCCAGTTTTAACATATCGATCAGGGGACCAGGCACTGAGATGACAGAACACTTTATCTTGCAGACCTTGTAGCTTCCTATTAGTGACAATGTGTAATGTGTCACTTTACACAGCCTGGCAGTTCTGTTCATGTCATCGGCAGACAGCCCAAAGGTTTCATTCACATTTTTTAGCCCCCAGGAAATGGATATCAAAGCTCATATTTTGAAGTATAATTCAACTGATGCAGTTTAATTATACCATGAGTAGTCAAGTTTATAGTCATGTATATACTGTGCAGTAAAATTCTAACCTAATTCTTCTCCTCAAAACAAATGACAAAAATACAATACTAAGACACGCATACTCAATAAAAAGTATACATGGCCTGCATCATATATATATATATTGTCACGCTTGGGTCAGAGACTTGCACAGAGACACATGAGGTCGTGGAAACAAAAAGGATTTTTATTCAAACACTGCAAACAAACATTTCTCTCTTCAAACTTGCTCCTTAACAGAGATGACAGTTTCGTCTATCAATTAAAGGGTAGCGTAAGTTCCTTCTTCTTCAAATGTATACGCGTCAGGAGCAGTAGTAGTCTGAGAGAGAAAGAAAGTAAAACAAATCAATACCCAAAAAAGACAGGCGCTGCGCAAGGCTTATAAAGTCGGTGGAGTGCTGCGCGAGGCTTATGTTACGCGTTATACAGTAGTGCACGGATAAGGAGCAATGTGAGGGTAGTCAGTGTTTCAGGGGGGTTGTGGTTTTCCTAGGGCCGTCTGTCTCTTCTTGGGCGATGATCAGCTCTCCAGCTCACAATATATATACCTTCATGCTGGGAGGACCAGGGGAGCAAGCATGGCCAGTACGTTACCTCCCTTAGGTAGCAGCCCCCCTGGGCTGCAGCGGTGCCTCGGACTCCAGCAGGGCTTCATGGGAGTTGGAGTTTGGTGCAGCCCTGTTGGGATCTGCAGGTGCCGCCAGGTGGTGCTGCAGCTGGAGTTGCTGAGCCCTTATGGGCTGTCCTTCCGCCACACCCGGAAGTGCTGCCAGAAAGGAAGTCATCAAGCACCTGGAGCACTTCAAGGTGCATTATAAAAGGAGCCAGCAGCTACTACTCCAGAGGCCAGAGTCGGGAGGAGTAGGACGAAGCTTACAGAGGAGGAGTGGAGGAAGAATAAGAGACATAAAAGTATTGTGTGGAGTTGTGCCTGTGGGAATGGGGAAGGCGTTGCCCACAGACGAAGAAATAGAAATTAAACATTTATTTGTTTTATCAGTGTGCTTCACGTGTTTGTCTGTGTCGGGTCGGAGCTCATATAGCTTCTTTCAGTCACTATATATATATATATATTGTGAACTTGAACCCGGACACAGGCAGACGGACAACATAGTTTCACCACACACCGTTTATTTACACTATTTACAACTGTGCTCACGTGCACCCCCAGTGCCTCCAGCACCGATTCCCCCAATGTCCAGGCTTTACAGTTCCACTGCCTTTCTCCTGGCCGCCTCCAGTCCTCTCTCCAGCTCCGTCCTCTTCCACCCGACTTCCGCCGATGACTGGAGGAAGGCGGCCCCTTATATGGGAACCCGGATGGGCTCCAGCTGCTTCCCGGCAATCAGTCCTAGCCACACCCCCGTGTGGCGGAAGTGCCGGCTGCACACTCGGAAGCCCTTCGGGTGTCCCCTGTCTTCTTCCCCCCAGCACTTCCTGGTGTGGCGGAAATGCTGGGCTCCAGACTTCTACAGGCACCGGGGCGCCGCCTGGCGGTGGCCATGGGTCCCTACAGGGCTGGGCTTCCAAGCCCTTTACCCGAGGCCCCCAACATAACCAGGACGGACGCCCCCTCGCGGTCTGGAGGAGGCACAAGCCCTCCATCCTTGGCCGGGGACCACAATATATATATATGTACTGTATATATACTGTACATAACATTGTATAAAATATATATACGGGGCATATATACTATATATGTATAAATGTTATTAAAGTGATAGGCAGGGGGGTCACAGCCTGCAGCAACAGGTGCTGGAACACATCCTAGGCAGGAGGCCAATCATAAGGAATGTCAGATGTAGATATAGGAATAAGCCTTGCTTGAAATGTTATTCAGGCAATGTAAATGTATTGGAAGGAAAGTGGGGAATGCACAGGAAAAGAGTACACATGTATAGTAACTGCTGACAGTGGGTAGCCTCTATGGGGGCCACTGCAGGCTTGTCTAGCCCTTTGGTTAAAAATGTCCCAGCAGTCTGATAGGGATACCTGGGACAACCAGAGGGAGATCTCACTAGACTACCCTTGGGTTTTGTAGGGCTATACATGTCCCAGAGGTACTTCAGAGGGGACCAGAAGTGTTAGGTATGAAAGAAGTCTGTGGCCATTGCCTCAGTGAACTTAGCATCAGGTGGATAAGAGTTTACTTGGCAGGAGAAAGATGAGGTGCAAGAAGGGAGTAAGGTGGAATGTGTTGGCAGGAGAGGTGTGAAAGATTTATACATATATACAGTGGAACCTTGGATTGCGAGCATAATTCGTTCCAGAAATGTGCTTGTAATCCAGTGGTTCTCAACCTGTGGGGCGGGCCCCCCAGGGGGGCGCGAAGTAACAAAAAGGGGGACGTGAAGATGTGAAAAAAAGAAAACAAGAATCAAAAATATGAAAAAAAAATCTGTTGAAACCAAAACAAATGAACTTAAACTACATTCTGATACTAGAACAATAAATATAGAGTTAGACAAATGTCGATAAAAGTTAAGTAGGTATAATAAAATATGCATCTACTGTACATTTCAAAAAAATGATAGGGGGGACGCGATTAAAACTATTATGAAAATTTAGGTCGCAAATACTTAAAGGTTGAGAAACGCTGTTGTAATCCAAAGAATGGAATCAAAATGAGTTTCCCCATAAGAAATAATGGAAACTCAGATTATTAGTTCCACAACCCAAAACTATTCATATAAAATGATTAATACAAAATATAAAGTAAAAATACATAAAACAAATTAACCTGCACTTTACCTTTGAAATGAATCGTGGCTGGTGTGAGGGAGATGAGAGAGAGGGGAGGAGGAGGAGGAGGGTTACTGTGTAGGACGACTTTCACTTTAACTAACGGAATCATTGCTATCTGTTGATTCACTGGAATCTTCATCTTTTTATGTGACTTTAACAAGTAACCTATCCAATGACAGTTGCTTTTGCCTGAAGAGTCACTACCCTTGGACACAAAATAAAAAAATGCTTTACGCACTGTAACGTTTCTAAACTCTTTTGGGATTCCACCCAACAGGACGACACACGGAAGAGCGTCCCGAAGCAACCGCAGGCTCCCAGTGCTGTAGCAGTTTGCCGTAAAAGCGAATCCGAAAAGATCGCGGACATGCTATAATCACCTGCCGTTGATGGGTGATACAAGGAACATTATAAATGCGCAGGGCACAGAATTACTTAGCCACTAACCTGGCCATGACACTGCCTGACTGCTGTGTCAGTGTATAGTTAGTGGCAGATCCCGCTACAATAAAATAACCATGCTGTTCCTGTTTCAAGCTGAATAAAGCTGGTGTTGCTAAAGTACTGAGACTCAGCTTTGTGTTTTGGGGTGCAATACAGGGACACACACATTACAACACACACACACGTGGTCACCATGCTATAGTAAACAGTACACACTCGTACGGATGTTGACTATACGTGTGAGACACGCTGACTGGGACTGAGCATGGGAGATGATTACCCACAATCCTGCAGTGAGAGACAGAGAAGAACTATCGGTTCAGTTGTGATCATGTGATGCTCAGCAGACAAAGCGTATACATACTACTCGTATTGCAAGACCTCGCTTGTTTATCAAGTTAAAATTTATTCAAAAGTTTAGCTTGTCTTGCAAAACACTTGCAGACCAAGTTACTCGCAATCCAAAGTTTTACTGTATTTATATATACAGTAGAACCTCGGTTTGCGAGCATAATTCGTTCCGGAAATGTGCTTGCAGTCCAAAGCACTCATATATCAAAGTGAATTTCCCCATAAGAAATAATGGAAACTCAGATGATTCGTTCCACAACCCAAAACTATTCATATAAAAATGATTAATACAAAATATGAAGTAAAAATACATAAAACAAATGAATCTGCACTTTACCTTTGAAAAGAATCATGGCTGTTGTGAGTGAGTTTCTAAACTCTTGTGCGATTCCACCCAACGGGACGACATGCGGAAGAGCATCCCAAACAATCGCAGTCTCCCAGAGCTGTAGCAGTTCGCCGTAAAAGCAAATCCGAAAAGATCGCTGACATGCTATAAGGGGCTGCCGTCGATGGGTGATACAAGGAACAAGGAACATTATAAATGCACAGGGCACAGTAATGCTTGGCCACGACCCTGCCTGACTGCTGTGTCTGTGTATAGGAGAGTGGCAGATCCCGCTACAATAAATAACCATGCTGTTGCTGTTTCAAGCTGAATAAAGATGGTGTTGTTAAAGTACTGAGACTCAGCTTCATGTTTTGGGGCGCAAGACGGGGACTCGCATGTCACAGCGCATGCGCATGCGCGCGCACACACACACACACAATGCTGTAGTAAACTACATGAGTGAGGCACGCCGACTCAGAAGGAGAATAGGAGACATTTGCCTACGAGAGAGAGAGACACACACACACGAGAGAGAGAGAGAGAGACACACGCACGCGCGAGAGAGAGACAAACACACACACACGTGCGCGCACGCGAGAGAGACACACACACACATGCGCACGAGAGAGAGAGACAAACGTGCGCACGCGCACATGCGAGAGAGAGAGAGAGAGAGACACACACACACATGTGCGAGAACCATCAGCTCAGTTGTGATCACATGACGCTCAGAAGACAAAGCGTATCCATACGTATCCATCTCGTATTGCAAGACCTAGCTCGTTTATCAAGTCAAAATTTATTAAAAATTTTAGCTCATCTTGCAAAACACTCGTAAACAAAGTTACTCGCAAACTGAGGTTCCACTTTATATATATATATATATATATATATATATATATAGTGAAGTAAGGCACTATATAAGCGCCCAACCCGGCACAGATTCACACTGTGTGACACATTTGCACACGTGTGCAAATAAGACTTTTATTTTTCTTCATCTAGAGGGCATGTCTTCCCTGTGATCCCTCCAGCCACAACACAGTCCCAAGACACTTCCAATACACAGACCACACTCTTCCACTGGCACCACCACTCCTTCCAGGCAACCTCCTCCTCTTCCTCCCAAATCTGGCCCTGAGTGGTGGTTGCTGGTTCCTTTTATGGCCCTCCCGGAAGTTCTCCCGGTGCTTGCTCACCTGTTGCCAATTGCACTCCCGGGTGGGGCCAAAGATTAGTCCAGCTGGGTTACGTTATCCATGCCGCACACCCTGGTGGCCACCGCAGATCTCCACAGGGTTGTGGGGAACTCCATCTCCCAGGGAACCCTGTGGGAGACTGATGCACCATCGTCCACCAGGGGGGCTGCCGCCAAGCGCCCGCTACATTGCCCCCCTGTCAGATGAGTTCCGCCCCTCTGCAGTATAGCCTGTCCGTGCTCTCCAGCCAACGGGCTAATATTGCAGTTTTTCCAGTGTTCCCGGTTTCTTCTTCCGGGTCCTCTTTCTCTGGGGTGCACAGACGGTCTGAGTCCCTCTGTGGGAAGAAGAGGGACCCCTTGCCATCTGCACCCCTCTAGACGGCCGCAAGACCAGCGCTGGCAGTTGGAGCGAGGTAGTTTGGCAGCCGACATCCACCAGCTGCCTCCTCGCATGCTCTCCTGCCACACTGTCTGTCATTGTGGCCGCGTCTTGTGTCTTGTGTATTAATCATGACTGCAGCCGTTGCGCACCACCCCCCGCTTACTTCTACGGCACAGGCTTTATTTACCTGTACTGTTGTGTCCTGCAGGCTGGAGGATGACGCGCCGCTTCTGCTGAGCCACCCAGTAATGGCTTCAACGCCGCGTCGAGCTTCTTATCCAGACCCTCCTTCACCTGCTGCAAGACCTGAAAGACCTGGGCCAGGGACTTCAGAGGTAGGAGGACAGCCTCCACCTCACGTGCAGCCCAGGAGAAGTCAGTTATACTGGCCGGCGGCAGGCTTGGACTCACCTTGCCTTGCGCCGACCGTAAATTGTGGAGACCCTGTGCTTTCTCCACAGGTGCCTCCAGGACGTCTTCGGGAGCGGGGTGGTGGTTCGTTGCCCCTGTCTGGAAACCATTGTCGACGGGCAGCCGACACATATCCTCCCACCCCTTACCTGTCACAGGGAGGGACTCCTGCTCCTCTGCCGGGAAAACCACACCAGGGACATCATCCAGGCTCTCGTCACTCGACCATTGTTCAGAGTCAAATGGGGCCCCAGGTCAGCGGCAGGCCACTGACAGGGATCTGGCTCCTTGGTACCTAGGAGGCAGGCAGACAGAATAAATGCATACCTTACCTAGGGTGAGTCATCCCGGAAGTGCTCCCGGTGCTTGCTCACCTGTTGCCAATTGCACTCCTGGGTGGGGCCGAAGATTAGTCCAGCTGGGCTCCGTGATCCATACTGCGCACCCTGGCGGCCAACGCAGATCCCCACAGGGTTGTGGAGAACTCCATCTCCCAGGGAACCCTGCGGGAGACTGATGCACCATCGTCCACCAAGGGGGCTGCCACCAAGTGTCCCGGGGGAGGTACTGAGGAGCCCATGGCTGCTCCCCCCAGAACATAAGCAGAAGGGGCGTCCCAGCCAGGCATGGGACCCGGTCATCCTCCACAATTACTATAATGGTTTGCTTTGTGGCTGATAACACACTTGAGTTAGTTCAGAATACAGTGGCTAAAGTGCTTAGAAGAGCTGGGAAATATGTATATATCACTCCTGCTTTGCTATCTTTATATTGGCTTTCTGCTGATTTCGTATTGATTATATTAGTGCTCACCTATAATGCTTTGCATGGTTTAGGACCTCAATATCTGAGTTACTTTTTAACTCCTTACAATCACTCTCACGGAGAGTGAGATATCTTGTCACTAGAATGAAAAAA
>JANRMT010062797.1:41176002-41253611 GCA_026402145.1 Polypterus bichir lapradei
GAGTAACTTTTTTAAAAAAATTGTACTTCTAAGAGTAGTTTTACTGCACCATACTTTTTACTTTTACTTTAGTACATTTGTGAAGAAGAAACGCTACTCTTACTCCGCTACATTGGGCAACACTCGAATCGTTACTTTTTTTCCATTAGATGAAGTCTGACGGACAATTTTCAATCTGCTCTGTGTAGCGTATCCTGTCAAGTTGCGCACACGCCTTCCATTGCGTCTCCAGCTCTGACGCGAAGTTTTGGATGTTCCCCAAATCAAGGTGCTGCAGCTTTGAGGAAAGATGTTGCATTTTTTTTTTGAAAGCATTAACTGAGCTAATCATATTGACCATGGTTTTCTCTTTTCCTTGCAGCTGTAACTTAAGCTCATTCAACACGTTGGTCAGATCGGAAAAAAAAATGCCAAGTCTAGCGGCCATTGCTTGTTATTAAGTTGCTTGTATTCTGCATGTTTAATGACAAGGAGAAACTCCTTTTTCTCCGGCCAGGGGTCTTGAAATCTCAGCAGGAATTTCTCCCTAGCCATCTGCCTCAACGAAGGCATCTTTTATCATCTCTCCATCTTGGAAGGCCTTCTTATGCTTAATGATCGAGTGACTCACCTGGAACGATGCTTCAGTGTGTCTGCCTTTGCTTTTGGATTCAGCAGAGTCAAAAATGACGGCTGTCCAATTAACTGCGATTTTAGTTCCCTCTCCTTTCTCTTTCTCAGATAGCTTTTCGGAAGGAAGTCAGTTTCGTAGTTTTTATGAACAGTTCGAAAGTGCCTTTCCACATTTTCCTTCTATGGAATAGCAATGATAGGTTGACAGATCAGACAAACGCACTTCAATTGTGACATTGTGAGAGAAAAAAAATTCTCTTCCAATTCCACATCCAGCCCATAAACAACATTTTTTTTTTTTAAAAATCCCTTCTTTAGTCGATATAAATTGGAAGGCTAACTAGATCACTTAGAAAGCCAGAGTTTTGCAGTAACTCGCACATTTGATCATTGAGTGCGGGATGACCAGTGTGTTAGAAGAAAAGAGATCTCAGACTGGCCGCCCTGTATGTCAATCAAGTGGCACATGCCATAGGGAGGATATATGATAGACTAACATTTAAAAAAAATTTTTTTGAACGCAACGCGATCTACCTGCACTCCCTTTCCGATCTACCGGTTGATAGCGATTGACGCATTGGGCACCCCTGTTATAAGATATTAAATTATTGCGCATACAATTTTTTAGAGGACTGTAGCTAACATATACAATGTTTACAGAGAAACCGATATCCACAGTTTCTTTGTAAAGCAGATTAGCAAAGTAACATAGGATCACACTAATAGCCATACAGCCTGTCACCTGACTTCTCACAACAGAGCATTGTGAAAATGATCAAAAATGAGCCTAAAGTGTGTTAAGTAACCTTTTAGGAGACATGATTAATAATTAACATATTATATTCATCAAGTGCACGTAATGTGCTGATGAAAGACTGGAATTTTCCTGTAAATTTAAAAAAAGAGCAAATGGCTTTCTTATATTAGATTTCAGTTGTATTGGCAAAATAGTTTGGTGAAAGCTGACCCAAGAAGCAAACATGCTTAGAATGACTACATCAAAACAATTACATCACCTTTGCTCCTGGATATGCTTCATTTTGTTTCAAAGTAAGGCTAAGATCCACTGTGCCACTCAGGTAACCAACTTGCACAGGTTCAAAAGGTGCTGCTTCAGACTCTGTTCTTGTAAACTGTGGATGTGGCTCACAAATGATTTTGGGATTCCAGCTTGGAGAAAGCTTTGGTTCTATTTCCTAATAATGTTTCAGAAAAACAGGTTGCAGAAATGACTTATTAAGACAGAAGAAATCATCCAGAATAATTCAAATGTATAAACATTTAAAGTAGGAAAAAGACAAAAAAGGAAGTAGCAAAGCATGTTAACTTTAACATTAAAAGAAAATCATCAATGCTCCTCAAAATTAATCCAATTAAAACAATAGTAATCCTTATTATACTTTACATTTTAAACACTCTCTTCTTTGTGGCATTCCACATTTTACCTTATCTTGTATGTTTGCATCCTGTTAGCTCGAATCAGTTTTGAGTTCAAATTTATTGTCATGGGTAGAGAGTACAATGTCATATACTAAGTACAGTAATACAATACTATAAACAAACCCCATAACAGAATGGACACAGCAAAATATCTTGAATGCAACACTAGTATCTACAATGAAGTTATCTGGGGGCAAATAAAATATAATTTATGGTATCTATTTTAATATATTCTTGTTTGTCATGGCACTAGACAGTGGTGACATATTAGTTACATACAAAATCTAAGTTAGAAATGCAAGAAAGAATTTCACTGTATTCTGTATACAGGACAGTTCTACAACTGGTTCAATACATATAATCTGTATAGTAGAAACAATCAATCAAATGGTTGCTGAGTAAATTTATGATTTTTGAATAAAAACAGTCTCTGAAATCATTGGTGCAAATGCTAGCGGTCCTGTACCATTTTTCAAAATAGAGGAGGGAGAAAAATAGTTGTGCAGAATTGCTAAGGTCTTTAATAATTCAGTTTGCCTTATTTATGCAGTGTGTGTCATATTTGTTTGGAACAGAAGGCACCTGTGTGCTAGAAATATTCTGTGCTGACTTCAGCACTCACTGTAATACTATGTAATCCTGAGCTAAGCAGGTGCCATAGCTGGATTTCATACAGCCAGTGAATGCAAACTCCAAAGTGAACCTGTAGGAGTTGGTTAGCATAGATGACAAGCATTCAGGCTTTCTTTGGATCTCTAAGGAAGCAAAGCTATGTGCTTTTCAGACTTTAACCAAGACTGTCAGGTTGTCATTAATGGAGACATCAAGATATTTAAAATGCTAACCACCTTCATTATTTCCTTAGATGTAGAAGCATGTTGTCTGCCTTCTTCTTCTTCCCAAATTCTATAATCAGCTCACCTTTTGCACTGACGTTATGGGAGAGTTGTTGTCCTGCCACCACTATCATACAAAGAACATCTGTTCTCTGTAAACTCATCAATGTTGAAGATCAGGTATATCAAAGTGTGTGTGTGTGAATTGGAGCGGTGTATGGCCAAAGTCATAGATCAGCAAGGGGTATAGCACAAGGCCCACCACACTACCCTGTATGGTTCCTGTGTTGAGGATCAATATGGAGATGAGGTCTACCAGTTAGGAAGTAAAAACATCAAGCTGAAGAGGTTGGCACAATACTATGATTCTGGTGATTAACTTTGATGATAGAACAGTATTAAATGCTGATTAGTAATCTAAAAACAGTATTCTGGCAAAGACGTTATTACTATTCAGATTAACAAGGCTGGAATGAAGTGCAAAGCATATGGCCTGTTCTGTGCTTCAACTGTGATGATACGCAAACTCTCAGAACTATTCTGCTTAATGTGTCTCTCTCACAACATTTCATCACATTCAGAATGAGTGCCACCAGATAACGATCACTGAGGCAGTTTACTTTTCTTTTACATTGGGATAAATGCTGTGTATTTGAAACAATCTTAGACACACTCAGGGAGTTTTAAAGATGGTATGATATCGGCAGGTAATTAAATCACTACAAGATTTTAAAATGCATCTAGAAATTCGATCCTGATTAGATACCTTTTTGACATTGACCCCTTTGAACACCCTTTTTATGTCATTTTATGTTGCTTTATGTAACTGATAATATCTGTATTGTGCTGTTTGTTGATGATGCGTGTAACTCAGAATTCCCTTAGTTTTATTATTGCATTATTCAAATCTAAACAGCTCACACAATTTTTGGGGACTTTATTAATTTTTACAACTGCTGTATATAATAAGAATACCAAATACTATAATTTCTTTAATAAATGTATTTTTTATCCATGCAGTCATATGTTTTAAACCAGTTTTCAAATTTAAGAAAACAAATTAAAAACAAGATTACACAATGATTCAATTTTAGTATCTGGAGGTTTGGACTTCTTCTTAAAACACTCATTATGTACCACCCACCACACACAAACAACCTAAGATGTGTGCTAGACCTTACTGGCTGAGTAGATGAGAACTTGGGACAGGTCCGTGCTGCTTCTGAAAACTCATCCCAGAATACTGTAAACCCACTTAGCTTCAGTGTTTTATGAGCAAACATTGTTGGTTGATGAACATTTACTCCAGAACATTCATCTCCAGTTTCATCAAAATATTCAACTCTGTAGACAAAACATGACAATTTAGGCATAATAAAATGTAAAACATAAAAGAGATGATTGTTGTGTTTTAACATTTTCAACACTTTTCAAATATGAGCGTTTTACTTGCCTACTGATGCGCATTTCAAGAGCTATTCCAGTTTTTGAGTTTTCTGGTATGTGTTCAATCCTGAGAACTGTGTCCAAAAATGTAACTTTAACTCTTCTTAGAACTGAAGATGGAAAAAAAAAATGCATAAAAGAGTAACAGGTAGACAGGCCCATTCAGTGGAGTACCCAACAGCTAGCATATCAAAGACGAATAACAATAAGAAACCAATTGTGGGAGATAAACTGCAATATTTAAAAATACATTAGTAGATTGCTAATTTATAAATGGTGATTCTCAGAAAACCAAAATAATCACCTCAGATTCCAATAAAATAATTAGTGGGTGAACCAACATACAGAATTTTGAAAACAAAAATTCACATGGAAAACAGGAATATTTTCAAGTTATTAACTAAAATGAGTTTTAAAATAGAATATCTCTTAAAGAACAGGAAACTTCAACTTTTCATTTTCAACATCAGCATAACATTTCTTAAATTAATAATTATGAATAGAAAGCTCTGCAACATGTTATTTCACTTGTTACTTTAAACCAAAGCCTAAAGAAAATGCAGTTTGCCTATCACACAAAGACTGGAGTGGAAGATGAAATTACCTATCTGCTTCCCAATGCCTATTCCCATCTGGACTAAACTGGCAGCACTATGAGGATTATGGTTTTTGATTTAACCAGTGATTTCAATATGAACCAGTTATCCCTGTTACAGAGTAAAATGAAGGATATGCAGGTGGATGAGCCTATGGTGCCCTGGATAATGAACTATTTATCCGGAGGACCACAGTTTGTGAAGCTAAAGGACTGTGTCTCTGATGTGGATGTGAGCAACACTGGAGCACCACAAGAAACAGTCTTGTCACGTTTTCTGTTCATCCTGTACACCTCTGAGTATAAGTACAACAAATACCAGGTCAAGTCACTTACAGAAATTATGTGATGATTCTGCACTAATAGGGTGCACTGACAAGGAGAATGAGACAGAGTATAAGAGTCACGTGAAAAACTTTGTTTCTTGGTGCAAAAAAATAGTCTGCAACTTAACATCTACAAAACCATGGAAACAGTTATTGATTTTTGTTGCACCAAAAAACCTTCATGTCCGCACACTATTCAGGGAGTGGATGCGGCGGCAGTGTACTGCTATAGATATATATCAATAATAAACTGGACTGGTCTAGTAACTCAGAGGAACTACATAAGAATGGACAGAGCAGACTGTTTTTACTTAGGAGACAGCATTCCTTTAATGTGAGAAGGGGTATGCTGAACGAGTTCTTTAACTCTGCGATAGCCAGTACAATTTTCCATTCTAAGATGAGCTCGCCATTTTAAGAGATGCCCACCAAATCAACAAGCTAAGGCTGGTTCATTTAAGGGATTGCACTCTTGACCTGCTGGAGGTAGCAGCGGAGAAGAGAATGGCCTTAATGAACAATGCTGCACATCATCTCTATGACATGCTATCATTAAGTATTTTTAGTCAGTTAACTATCCAGCAGAAGTGTCTCAAGAAATACTACTTGGGCTCCTTCATACCCATTGCTAAATGACTTTATAACACTTCACTGTGACTGCTATTATCATTATCCAAGTCAGACATGTTTGTGTGTAGGTTTGAGAGGGGGGTTTGTTGTTGTTTAATATAACATTTTCATAGCTTCTATTAAAGTTACATTTCTACTTTAGGAAAATAAAGTGCTACCTACTGTAGCTTATACATATAAGCTTTGCAGAAATTCACCCGGCTAAATTAGCCCTGGATGACAACACAATTTGCTGCAGCAAAGAATTTATGGATAGACAACCTATTTTAAATAGTTAATGACATGGAATCAATGAAGCGCTCATCCAAAATGCTGTACAAAATCTGCCAGCTGATATTAATTTATAAAAATAACTGAAGATAAAGCAGCAAGCCACCTGAGACTGTAATTTCTCTTTCTATTATGAAGTCTTACTACTGAGGAAAAAAAGGTACGTACAATAAAAGTGTCTGTGAGGCTTGATCAAATGCATGGAATTGACTTGTTTATTCTATGTATTTACTTATTCACAATTATTACACTACTGTAACATTTCTCAAAGACTGATCTTACTTGGTGATAAGGTTTGGAGTGGTTTTTGACAGTAGCTATAACTGTATTTTTGACCACAGTCTAAACTAATTTAGTGTCTATGGAATATCTCTGGGCTGAAACCTGCCATTTCATATCCAGCTTTTACCACAACTTGCATGTTCTGTTAGTTCTTAGCTATGCTTTAATATATTTTTAATAACCATGTATTACTCAATGATGGAGTCAGTTTACATTTTCTTTAATGCACAATTTTTAGCTTAATTTATTCATATAACAATAGCATGAAGATGAAAATCATCATTCTGTTCACTTTTCTTAAAAGCCACTAATTTTTGAATATTCTCCTTTTGCTTAGTAATGACTGTAATGCTATAGTCTTGGTAATTCTTTGCTCAGACATGGAAGTTTTGATCTTCTTTCTTTCAAATACTTCATATTTCCTGATCCACTCTTTTTCTCTCTCTCATAGTGATCTATCGATGTCCTTGCTATAACACAAGTATCACTTAACTTCACTTAATTTACTATTTTAATCTGCCTCACTTTATACAGTGTTGTTATTCTTGTTGTCAACTTCTCATCTGTTCTTCATACTTCAGATTTTCTATCCCCTCTTAAATGTTTTGGACTCTCTTGATCAATTATATACAGTAACTATCTCTTGCAGCTGGAAATACTGTATTTTGGATCTGTTTACTTCCAGAGGAATACAACCAACAAATACCCATGTCTTTGACCTAGCACTCTTTCTTTGTCATTGCGCTCCTCACTCTTGTCTTCCTTTGATCTTTTTCACTCACAATCTCTTCATCAACATTGAAGCATGCAGTCTGTACAACTGTGCTTTGCTGCACTGATCTAATTGTCCCGGTCTAATCAAAGACTCTTTAATGTCTGTATACAACACTTTATTGTAAATGTCAGACCTGTAAAAAAAAAAAAAAAACCTTTTGATGATGCATGTTGTTATTGACACTAAATAAAAAACGACTGCTCGACCCTAGTTCTGACTGTATTTTGAATGAAAATAGTTTGCTTGTCCTTTGAATGGGGCCTTCTTACTTTCTCCTTTATTCTCTATACTGTTCTTTCAGCATTGAGCTCCGAATATATGCAAATCTTTGATAACATGCATTCTTGGGGCTCCATCTGTCATTATGTTCAAAATGATTAAGCTAATATTCCATCTGCTCAATTGTGTTCTCAGCTATTCTGTCTGTATTTACTGCTTTGTTACGCCTACACTTTATAGTGGTAATGCAATCTGTGCTGTCTGTTCTCAGACTATCAACAAATGTAAGGTAGTTCAATTAACTGTTTTTCTCAAGCTCTGACAAACAAGCACATCTGAATATCGGGTAATGGCTTTCTTCCATGTGATTTCCATTTTTAGAATTTCTCGTGGTATATAATAAAGTATGAGGGCATTGTAAGTGCTTTGATGCCTATTGAAACTTAAATCAGCTTAGGCATTTTGTTTAATACTTAACATAATTGTCTTATTGGTTACTTTTGTGGAAGTTGCCTGCCTGACCATATTTATGTAATCTCAAGTTTTTTCAGTCTTTTTCAAAAATATTTTTGCTCACAGCCAAGGAGAAGTTGCCATTGCAAAGACTAAGCCTTGTGAGGTAACATCAGTAACAAGATCTAAAACTACTGGGTTTGCCATTTTCTGTGAGCAAAACATGGATACAGTAGCTAATGTCAGGATGAAGAGTTCTCAAAACAGTATCTGATACTAAGACCTTTGCAAGTTCTTCTTAATATCATGAATTATATTCTCTTTTTTTCCTTCTTTTTTTAATACTTTATTAATTTTATTGCAATCCATACAGAGCAATCAAGTTTTTACAAAAAGAAAAATTAAGTTAAAAACAGATCGATCCCCACCCCTGAGAGATACAGCAAGCCAAACGGCGTGAAATTTAAGGCTTGTAAACATACCTAAATTAATAAATTCTCTGTGCTTTATGAGCTTATTTTAGAATATTACTGATTAGATCCTGCCATGTTTTGAAAAAAGTCTGTACGGATCCTCTAACTGAGTATTTGATTTTTTCCAATTTCAAATAGTATAACACATCAGTTTCCCACTGAGTTAAAAGAGGACAGTTTGGGTTCTTCCAGTTTATCAGAATAAGTCTGTGTGCCAAAAGTGTAGTGAATGCAATCACAATTTGTTTGTCTTTCTCCACTTTAAACCCCTCTGGAAGAACCCCAAACACAGCTGTTAATGGGTTAGGAGGGATTGTGAGTCCAAGGCTCTCTGAAAGGTAATTAAAAATTTTTGTCCAGAATGAAGTTAATTTGGTGCAGGCCCAAAACATGTGATCTAGTGAGGCTGGGACTTGGTTGCAACGTTTGCAGGTTGGCTCATACCCTGGAAACATTTTGGAGAGTTTTAGTCAAGACAGATGTGCTCGATATATAATTTTAAGTTGTATAATTATATGCTTTGCGCATATGGAGCTCGAGTGAATTCTCTGCATTGCTACTTTCCACTCCTTTTCTGATATATTGATTGAGAGATCTTTTTCCCAGTGTCCTCTTGGATCTTTGAAAGGGAGGGATTGTAAAATGATTTTATATATTGTAGAGATGGTGTCTAAGTCCTTGAGACTGAGCAATATTTTTTCCAGCATGGATGAAGGTGCAAGATGAGGAAAATCTGGAAGGTTCTGTTTAATAAAGTTCCTGACTTGAAGATAGTGAAATAAATGTGTAGCTCGAATGTTACATTTGGAATGTAATTATATTCTCAATTGCTCTTTACTGTAAGCTTTTGTATCTGGTTTCAGTAAACTTTCTAATGCTATTATAAGCATTTTTGAAAATAAATGTTCAAATCAAAATATAGAAAAATCTGTATCTTTCAATCAGCGTAATCAGTTACTGACGAATAGTTTTCATGTGTTTATTGCTTATTTGATGTTGCTCCCCTTGGGCATGCTTGCTTGCAGAATTACATCAGAAAAAAATGAAAAAGACTGAAATCCACTGCACTTTCAGAGCCAGTATTCTCTTTGTTTGATCCCTAAAAAAAATCCCCACTCAATCTTCTCATTTATACAATAGATTTGAGTGGCAGCCCTTTAAAGCAGAAGAACTTACCAGCTTGGACCAACTGCAAAGTGGTACCTGATAACAACAGTATGTCTTATATGTCACTGCTCCAACAAGCCAAGCAATTAATGTAACATTTTGTGTTTCAACTATTACAGTATTGTTTTTAAACATTTAGATAGGGTCTATAAAATTGTTAAGGTATTCCTAAATTGTGAAAATGATTAATACATTTTTGGAGATTTGAATTATGTCTACAATATAGAAAAAATGTTTATAAGTTACAGATATTTTAAATAAGTTGACATTACATTATTTTGTAACAGTTTGAATATTTATAATATTAACTGATTATAGATTACCTCTTCCTTTCACTAGTCCAGTCAATTAAGGGATGACAGTAGATCAATTTTTTTTATTTGGTGGACATTTAGCTTCAAAAATGCTATACGGAATAGAAAGTGATACTTACGTTTATATTTACAGTATATAATCATATACTGATTACATACTATCTGTACAAAAATGTATTCTTTTTACAACAATGTGATACTTTGCTGAAAAAAATACATACCTGTTTCAATTGTTTCTGCAAACTTCTCTAGACCCTCTAAAGGCTGAAGACCTTCACCTTGTTCATCTGTCAATTTTTGGCTAAGACACTCCTTGGCAAGTTGCATGCTGCTAGCCATGAAGCTGGACCAGCACATTGGTTCTGAATCGGATGCTGCAATACAAAAACCGTACCAAGTTAACATACCCATGCTTACTTAAGTAAAAGTCATGGTTAAACCTGACATATTGCCTACAGCTCCTTTCAAAATAACCTACAAAATACAAACACAAAGTAAGTGCTTACTTATACAGCATTTAAATGGTTTCATTAGTTTTGTTTCTATTTAACTTTGCCACTATCTTTAAATCAAAACTTCATCAATACACAAAAACACTAGATCCTGAGACTTGCCAGAAAAATAAAACATGTATTGAGATGTCACTTGTATCTGCAATTGTTTTCCAAATTTCATAGCATTTTTTACATTTTTCCAGTTGGAACAGCCATCTAATTTCAGTGTATGTAGTCTGCAGTTACACTGCTTTGTAATCTGTTAAATACTTAATAAACTTAATTTGTCAAGTCAAAAATGTATTTGTTAACATCTTATTATAAAAATATGCACATATTTTAAGATGCCTTGTATACAAGGATGTGAGAGGTCTCAAAAGAGTTATGAGATTATGGACTAACATCCTAAGGACCATCTCTTCTCCTTCATGCCCGATTTTACTGGAAAAGATTTTGGCACCCACAAGCCTGATACTTAGTGAAAACTGTTGAAATACAATCTAACACTTTAAAAATAACAAGGTTAAAAAAAATCACTTTCCTAAACAAATAAAGCTGGCATTTCTGTTAATTATTTTCTTAGATGTACAAGTTCTTTGCGTCTTAAACTAAAACATTTACACAGAGTAAAGCCTGTCTGCAAAGAGCAAATAGAATGAGCAGCTTAAACTTACCCATTCGAGGTCTTGGTCTGAAAACCATCTTAAGCCCCTTTACTTCCAAGGCACAGTTATCCTGTAGCAGTGAAGCCCACGGAACAGACAAACATATTGTTTGGATAAAGCCTTCGATTACTTCAAAAGGAGCATCTACGGATTCCAGGATCTCATTTAATGACTATGAGGAAAATAAATGTACAGTCACTAATAGACAGTCTTTGACTGTTTAACCCAAAGCACGGTCATCATTCTTAAAAGGCTGGATAGACTTGTGTGACACCAGTATATCACTACAAATACCTGGACCAAATAAAAGAAATGTCTTGCCTTAAATTATCTTGGATATTTATAGCTCGTTACCTGGCATGCTACTGGTTCCCTTTTTAAATATTTAAGCATACCACAAAACAGTGAGTGAAGTGGATTTACAGAACAAAACACCAAGTCACAAACCACATTATACTTTTCAGCGGTGTATTGTAGGCAGAATATAACATTCATTAACATCAGCATAAACTAAACCATTGGGACCAGAAGTAAAGTATGTAAAGATAATAAGCAGGGGGGTCTGATGTACTTTGTATGAGACTTTTTGACAACAGTATCTTATCATGTAAAAAATAGTGATTTTACTTTTGTAAGTATTTAGTAATTCGAGCAGCAGACCAAGATCCAAGATGGCCATTTGAAAAAAAGGATGTTTTCAAATTACTGTCCAAAACTGACACTTTTACCTTATGCTACTACATATGGACACCATGCTACATCACCTGAAGGTACCACTTAAATCAAAACCTGTATTTTTGGCCTTTCAATGAATTTGGGTCCACCAGCAATAACAGAATTGGTCTGACATTGCTGACACGTCCTGTCTTATGTATTTTTCGGGATCCTGTTCATCCATTGAATTGAGACCAATTCTTCCAATGTAATTCACTTCTATTTGGCTATCCATCTATCCTGTATATGCCACCTACACATTTAAACAGGACTTCTGGCTTCTACCACTTTTTGAGTATGCATGCTGCATGTAATGGAATATTCTGCAGTGGCATTCACCCCCTCATTTTTTAAAAAAAGAAAAAAAACATAACTTGCCTTATTCCAGCCATTCCTACAGGCGCACTTATTTTATAGTTTCAGCAGAGGCAGTGCAGTGAGCTGTGACTAATGCCAGTTACTTACCCACTTGTCCAAAGGGACCTGCGCCAACGAGCCTGTGCCTTGGTACAAGTCCAAACTCAACTGATCCAGGCTCAGCTTCTCTTGCAGAAAATGGCCAAGGTAACGGTGTAGCAGGTAGCGGCAGGCCCGCTTTTTAATGGACTCGGAAAATGGCCAGGGCATTTCTGACAGTACAGCGAAACAACAGTCCACTTGGCAATCTTTCACTTTTTAGTTGAGTGAGGGACTAAGAAAGTAACAGAAAACAAGTCAATGAAATGCCGCTGTCGTAGGAGGCGACCAGTGGTAAACAATAAAGAAATCGCCTCTTCGGTCATCCTTGGCTTGCAGCTGTCCAGGCTGACTGACAGTAAATCCTCGCCGTCGCTATTCGATTTCCCTCCCCGCACCTTGCCAGAATGCTGTCAGGAAGAAACACTTGACTCAAGTTGTTTAGTAAATATCAGCCATGAAGAAGGTCTGGACCAACACTATCCACTGGGCCTCTCCTTCTGTGTTAGCAGCTCCAGTATAAGCAACTACACCGCAATTGCCCAATTACTCCGATTTCCATAACGTGTCAAGGTCAGCGTCCCTTGGACTTGATCAGTGCTAGTTGTCCTTTAATACTCTCATCCTAACAAGCCCATATATTCCACTTAAACTGTCTGGACTGACGAGCACAACACTTAATGACGACTGTGATCCAGAATTGGCGAGTACGCTCCTTTGCTAAACCGGAATTGTAGTTCATCTCGCAAACCAGAAACCATTACGATGCTCAACTAATCCACAACACTGCAGCGCTTACTGAGTTCGGCTGTAGACCGGATCAAATAATGCTATCTACGCAGCAATATAGTATTTGCGTTTGGCACTAGCGAGCGACGTGCACATGTATAACACTCAATCTCAGTTGGGCAGCTTTACCACATCTTCGCGGGCCGGTCCTGGGTCTGGTTCCGGTTCTCACGTTCTGAGGTATCCAGCTGTTTACAAACAGTACGCACGCGCCACTGGATCAGGCCCCTGTCTGTAGCGCGTGCCCGCGTCGCTCAAGCCCTTGCGCGCGGCCACGCGACTTGCCTCTTTCTCTCTTTGTCGCCTGAAATCAACGTAACAGGAAGTCGGGAGGTATGGGCGCGGGAAGGGGGCGGGGGGCACAAGTGTGTGAACTACATTTCTAGTACTGTAGGTGGCGGTAAAGCATCGATCTGTGAGATTCGCGTCGCTATAAACGTTTACATTAGCTTTCTTTTTATTATCAACCTGGAAATCACCTTTATGTTTCATTTTTT
The DNA here is from genome assembly GCA_026402145.1 of Polypterus bichir lapradei. Lineage (NCBI taxonomy): Eukaryota > Metazoa > Chordata > Cladistia > Polypteriformes > Polypteridae > Polypterus > Polypterus bichir. The sequence goes on from JANRMT010062797.1 coordinate 41,189,456, forward strand.
AGATATATGGATAACACTTCAATAATAATCTGAAACATCAGATCATGTTTTAAATGTTACTGTGAAAGCATATGGAAGGAAGTCTATACATATTTCCATTTTTGGGTTCACCGTAGCATGGGGTGCAAGGATGGAACCAAACTTAAAGTAGCCCAGCACATCATAGGACGCTGTCACATATAAATTCAATTCAGAGTAGTAGCTCCATATCTTTTGGATGTGAGGAGAGGAGAGAAAGATCGAATACAGACATGAGGTAACTGCATAAAGCTCACATAAAGGTTTCTCTATACCTCTGTGGCACTTGAAGAAGGAAGTGAGCCATCTAAATGAATGTGTATTGTTCTCTATGGCTGTTAGAATATCGCTGACAAACAATGCTTACTAAAGGGACTGTTTATTAAGTGCACAGTCATAAGCTGTTTGACTGTTTTTCTGATTTAAGGTAATTTCTAAACCAAAAGTGAGAAGGTGACTCAGTCAGTGGGTGTTTTATTTGTTATTTTTGTCATTTCACCCATGGTGAACTAATGTTTCTCTCATTTGGTGGAAGGAACTGTGAGCCCATAATACCACCCACAAAATCAACTCAGGCATTAGTGTAGTTAAACATGGATATGACAGAAACATTTACTACAACAAATGTAATTAATACCTACATCTTTAATTCAGATTTATATTCAGATTTTCATCATGCATATTTTAAAAATTGTACAGATTGTAATAGCAATAGGTAAAAAACCAAGAAGCTCATCATGGACAACAGGAAGTGCAAAGACTACGGGCACACTCCCATCTTCATCAATGGGACTGTGGTTGAGTGTGTCTCTAGCTTAAAGTTCCTAGGTATTTACAATTTCTAAGTATCTTTCATGGATCTTTTCACTTCCACACTGGACATGAAGGCATAGAAGTGTGTTTACTTTCAGAGGAGGCCCAGAAAAGTCCAGGTGTCTTGTCAGATTCTAGTGAACTTTTACCACTGCACCAGTGACAGCAGTCTGTTTGTATGTTATGGTAACTGCATGTTTTTAGACAGGAAGTCTCTGCAGCAGGTGGGGAAAACTGCCCAACACATCACTTGTTCTTCCTTACCTGCCATTGAGGACCGCCATTGCCTGCAGAGGTCAAATAACATCATTGGGGGACTCTCTCTCACCTTTGCCATGGTCTGTTTACTCTTTTACCTTCTAAGAGATGGTACAGGAGCCTATGTGACAGCACCAGCGGGCTCAGGTGAACAGTTTCTACTCTGTAGCCATCATCCTGCTGAACTCAAAGTGCAAGCATTAAGCAACCTCCACCTTTCCCACCTCACCTTAAAACCATATATGTTCACACTTGGACTCTGTAAATTTATATTCAAATATTAATTCTCACTAATCATTCTGTATATACTTCGTCTCGAAAAATGCCACATTACTGCATATACTGTATTTACAGAATTTGTATATTTATCTAATTACTTGCATTTAACTGTTATTTGCTTCTCTGGTTAGATGCAAAACTGCATTTCTTTGTCCTAATACTTCTACTCTGCTCAATGACCATAAAGTTGAATCTAATTTATTCTAATTTAATAATGAAGTAGAAATCCGTAAATAAAAAACAAAAAAGGTCATAAATATTTTTCTGTTTTAATTTCCTGAAAGCTTCTAGCATATTTTAGATGTTATGATCCTGCAAATTATTAATTCACTTATTGCCAGAACTCCTGTTTGGCCAGGCTGATGTTAGAACTGGCATTTGCTGAAGAACTTGAGTCAAGTTTTTCTTCTAAAGGCATTCTGGCAAAGTGCGGGGAGGGAAATCAAATAGTGATGGTGAGGATTTAAGCCAAGGATGATCGAAGAGGCAATTTCTTTATTGTGACTTGATTCATTGTTCTAATTATCCACTTACTTTTAAAAGTGTTCTATGTAGGAAGTCGGTATGGATTTTAAGTTTTACTTGTTTTTTTTTTTTTTTTTTTAATGAGGGAGGTTAATTCATTGGCTACTAAATGTAATTTTTCCTAAGGCAGATATGACATTTCCATTAACTCTGACTCCCAGTGACTAATGCACCTGTAGAAACTTTATTCTTTGACACAGATGTGCTTCACAATGACCAGCCGGGCATCTTATCCTGAAAAATTGTTTGACTACAAAAACTGTTTAAACAGATGCCAATAGGACCTCTTTGTAGATGGGTAAATGCTGGAAGTAGAAACGGACATATGCTGTTTGCTTAAGTATTTAATCCCCACACGCTCATATTTTGCAAAGCCACCCTTTGTAACAATAACAGCTTTAAGTGTTTTGCAGTAAGTATGTACCAGCTTTGCACATTGCAGCCAGCAGCTGAAACACTAAGTGACTGCATTTAATTTTCATTAACTACTTCCTTCATTAAGTTCTTTTAAATGCAAAAGAGGCCTAATTTAATACCTTCATGAATTGACAAAATTAAAACAAAGACATAAAAAGCAGTATTATTTTTTAACCATTATATAGTAGACATAGTATTTAAATGAGTAGAAATTGTTTGTTCCAGCAGCAACACAAAACATAAAGTTATATTGTAAAACAATAAAAACAAAACACAAAAAATTACACAAGTCTTTTATAACACATAAATGTGGCCAATGTTATTATGAAGAGGATATAAATATCATTTTGTATTTTTCATTTAAAGAGAAGATGCTTGAGTGATAACACTTGATTTTGTCAATATCATGTTTACAAAAGATTAATACTGTATATCCAATACACATTGTTGTACTTTTGCATAGTACAATATAGTACACTCACAAGCCACTTTATTGGGTACACCTTGCTAGTACCGGGTTGGGCCCCCTTTTGACTTCAGAACTGCCATAATTCTTCATGGCGTAGATTCAAAAGGCGCTGGAAACATTCCTCAGGGATTTTGGTCCATATTGACATAATAGCATCACGCAGTTACTGCAGATTTGCCAGCTGCACATCCATGATGCAAATCTTCTGTTCCACCACATTCCAAAGGTGCTTTATTGGATTGAGATCTGGTGACTGGAGGTCATTTGAGTACAGGGAGCTCATTGTCATGTTCAAGAAACCAGTCTGAGATGATGTGTGACATGGTGCATTATCCTACTGGAAGTAGCCATCAGAAGATGGGTACACTGCAGTCATAAAGGGATAGCCATGGTCAGCAACAATACTCAGGTAGGCTGTGGCATTTCAACAATTCCCAATTGGTACTAAGGGGCCAAAATTCTACCAAGAAAATATCCCCAACACCTTTACACCACCACCAGCAGCCTGAACAACTGATACAAGGCAGGATGGAGCCATGCCTTCACGTTGCAGCAAAAATCAAGACTCATCAGATCTGCCCATGTTTTTCCTCTGTTCTCTTGTATAATTTTGGTGAGCCTGTGCGAATTGTAGCCTCAGTTGCCTGTTCTTCGGTGACAGGAGTGGCACCCGGTGTGTTCTTCTGCTGCTGTAGCCCATCTTCAAGGTTTAATGTGTCGTGTGTTCAGAGATGCTCTCCTGCATACCTTGGTTGTAACAAATGGTTATTTGAGTTACTGTTGCCTTTCTATCACATCAAACCAGCCTGGTCTTTTTCTTCTGACCTCTGGCATCAACAAGGCATTTTAGCCCAGAGAATTGCTGCTTACTGTATATTTTCCCATTTTGGACCATTTTCTGTAAACTCTAGAGATGGTTGTTCGTGGAAATGTCAATAGATCAACAGTTTCTGAAATACCCAGACTAGTCCGTCTAGTGGTGTTTTGGACTTCAGCAGGTTGCCTTGACAATATCTACATGATGAAATACATAAAACTGCTGTATATCTGTGTTAAGAGACAGTTGAACAGGTGTACATAAAAAAGTGTCCGGTTAGTGTATTTTTATATAGTACTTATATATAAAAGGGCGGCACAGTGGTAGTGCTGCTGCCTCCTGGTAAGGAGACCAGGGTTCACATCCTGGGTCCTCAATGCAGGGAGTTTGCATGTTCTCCCCATGTCTGCATGGGTTTTCTCTCACACTCCAACATGCATGTTAAGTGAATTTGCAATCCTAAATTGGCCCTAGTGTGTGGTTGGGGTGTGTGTTTGTGTGCTTGCCCGGCAATGGACTAGCATCCTGTCCAGGGTTTTTTCTTGCCTTGCACACTATGCTAGCTGGGAAAGGCTCCAGCAGACCCACACGACCCTGTTCAGGACTAAGCAAGTTGAAAAATGCCTGACTGACTTATATATAAGCAAGGATAATCATCAAGCTACATATTAATAACAAATACTCTTACTAAAGATATCTTTCCTGAAAATGATTCTACTCTGTTTATACAAATATAAGTTAAATGATTTATGACAAAACATGCAATTATTATTCATATCAAATGTAAGCACTACCCCTGTGATTTTAAATTGGATTCAGAATGAATGGATAGACAGACGCTTCGGCCACACGGGGTTACTTAAGTTGTGTTCACTTCCTGGGAAAGTCATCCAAAAAACATGCTTGTTTGTTGTGCTCCCTCAGCATTAACCATAAATAACATTTATTAACTGATATTCATTAAATATACTAATAAGAAGATTTACATTTAACTTTATTAAGAAGACTATTTTCACTCTGAATATTAAATTGTAAAATTAAGTTACATCAAACTGTAAAATATATAGTAGTATATTGTAATGTACTCAGAAACGCTCCATTTTTGGAAAAGGAAGTTAGCATTTGTTCAAAATGGAACTTTACTCTGCAGAACATTTAATCAAAGTCACTCCAGTAAAGATAAGTAAATAAAAATACTGTATAAGCGTTTTGGTTGCACCAACAAATGGCTATTCATCTAAAAAAGTAAGAAAACTAATGAAATTAGTCACACTCTTAACTTAGTCCTTTTGAAATTAACTTAATATCTTAAATATTTTGAATCAAGATTTAGTTCTATGAAAGTGAAAATGCATCAGTAATTCCACTTGTGGTAAAACCATAAGAATAGAAGACATCTGACAAAAGAGAGGAGACCATTCAGTCCATCAAGTAAATTTGTTTAACTAATAGCTGTGCTGTCTCAATATCTCATCCAGATACTTCTGAAAAGGTTTGTTCTTCAACTCCATGTCTCGGTAGGGTGTTCCAGATTCCTACAACTTTTTGAATAAAGAAGTGCTTCCTGTCTTCAGCCTTAAATGCATATCCTCTTAATTCCACCCTTAAGTTGAAAGAAGTCTGCTGGATTTACTTTACTAATACCTTTGAGAATTTTGAAAGCCTGAATTAGGTTCCCATGCAGTCTACTCTGCTCAAGTCATTGGATTTCATGTTGCCAAGAGAGAACACAGAGAAAAAGAGGGCAATCAAGTAAAAAAACAAAAAAACAAAATCAGAATTACAGCTACAAAAAATAATAGTGGTAAAAGAAGATGTTTAAGAGAAGAAGTTATCTCAGTTCCCTTTAGAACAGGGGTGTTCTACTCCGGTCCTGGTGGGCCGCTGTGGCTGCAGGTTTTCATTCTAACCATCGTCTTAATTAGTGAGTCGTTTTTGCTGCTGATGATCTTATTTGGCCTTAGTTTTAATTAACTTGACACCGACCCCTTAGTTGTTTCATTTTCCTTAATGAGCAGCCAAATAATAATGAGAAACAAAACAAGCTGCCACATCACCAGCTAACCTGAAAATAAAGAAAGGTGAAGATCTCAGCCATGTTGGTCTGCTCAGGTCACCAAAACATCTTGATGGTGGTCTTAGAAGAAACAGAAAATCAACAGTCTGCTGTGGCAGAATGAGAGCAGCAGCAAGTCATGAAATTCAATAACGGCTTTATTTAAGAGCAAGAATTGGCTTCTCATTAAGAAACTGGTTGGAGTGAAATTGGTTGGAGTTTGACGTTCCAATTTAGCTGGTCATCTGTTGGCTCGTTTCACATCTCATTTCTGTTTGGCTGCCATTTAATGAAGAAAACTAATCAATTCAGAGGACTGAATCCTTAAAAACCTGCAGTGGGTTGGCACCCTGCCCAGGATTGGTTCCTGCCTTGTGCCCTGTGTTGGCTGGGATTGGCTCCAGCAGACCCCCCGTGACCCTGTGTTTGGATTCAGCGGGTTGGAAAATGGATGGATGGATGGAATCCTTAAAAACAGGGCTATTAAAATGAAGGGAAAAGGAGTTAATTAGCAGTGAAAACTGCTCGCTGATTAGGAAAAGAGTTAGAATGAAAACCTGCAGCCACTGCAGCCCACCAGGACTGGAGTTGGACACACCTGCTCTAGGATATTATACAATCATATATATTAAGCACAAAATAAGTTGTGAATTAATCATAATTTTATGGAAATACCAGATTCGCAAGATGAAACAGGTAATGGCATATCGCAAATTCCTATTGTTAAAAAGGGAAATTTTATATAACCACCATTAAATTATCCATCCTTCTCACAAACCCACTCCTCTAATTAAAAGGCCATCAAAACATTTTAATTCTTTGACTAATGTCAGAATTAAGTCTTGTTATATACATACAATAAAGTAATTCCGTTTTTAATGATATATTGGAATTGCCCAAATGTTGCATTATTTAACTATTCGTAATTTAAAAAGATAAATAAAAATAAAATCCGATTTTCGTAATGGTAATGAAACATCTTCATCGGACTCGGAGTCTTTGGCAAGCCAGCTGGCGCATCCTTATGACGTCATCAGTCCGTCTGCCGGAAGCGTGAAGTCGTCGCTCGAGTCCACAGACACCGGCGGAGGAGCGAGGTGAGTACGAATGAGCTCAATTAAGTCTGGAGAATCAGATCTGTTCACAAGTGCGTATTACGAAACTGGATATTCAGTTTAAAACCACACAGCTGTAAGAGACAGAGGCAAACGTCAAGGCTAGTATTAATATATTCGCAAAACACACGCATTTTTATTATATTTTTTTCTGTTTGATTCCTATGGACGTAATAGTAATAGATCTGTCATCGAGAAATTGAAAATATTCAAGTTAATTAAAGTTTACGTTTGTTTTGCCATATTCTGCTATGTAGCTTCAGACGAGCGAGAGAATTAAAGCCTGATGTAGTAAAGAGTATGGCAGTTTTATTCCCAAGCCTCTATTTTGTGATAATTTAGATATTTCTACTACATAAAAGAAAATGTCAGGTTACTTCAGTGTTGTATTTATTTAACTCTTATCAAGCCTTACTGTTACGCCAAATAATCATTTTTTAAACATTAAGCTACTTACTAGTAGTGCACGCCGAAGATGTCACATTTTATTTCTATTGTGTCTGAAAACTGATTGTACATAGACCTATATTACATAAATATGCTTAGTAAACAATGCCAAGAGATTATATATCTTCAAGAGCATTTGTTAAGTTTTTTCAAGGTTTAATATGCGTATTAAAAGAATACCAGTAAGATTCATCACCTTCTTACAAACTTTATGTTAAAAAATGTGTCCCAGAATATTATGATGTTACAACTAGGATTAGGTGTGTTCTGTTTTTTGCAATGTTCATAATACTCTCTCCACTTTTTAAGTTGTAGGAGTTGAAATTGGGATAATTTTATTATTTATGTCTTTTGATGGAGTGATAGTGTGTTGTTTTAAATACAAAACACACATTTGTCCATGTCTGAACTGTATTTTCTACAAGAGAATATGTTCCATTGTATGTTAAACTATAATCTGTGCATTCTGTTTTATTGTTCATTCAGAGCTATTTTTAGACAATACATTTACACTCAAATTGTAATTAACACTATACTAACTCTGGTTGGAACCTTCTAAACAGCCTTAGTTCTTTGTGGCATGGATTACACAAGATGTTGAAAACATACCTTTGAGATTCTGGTCCATGTTGACTTGCTTGCATCACACAATTTCTGCAGATCGGTCAGCTGCACATTCATGCTGCCAAGTTCCTGTTTTGCCGCAACCTTAGGGTGTTTTATTGGATTCAGATCCATTGACTAGGATGTTCACTGTAGATAACAGAATTCATTGTCATGTTCATGAGATGGCTTTTGCTTTTGTGACATTGTGCTTTGCTGGAAGTAGTCATTACAAGATGGGTAAATTGTGGCCATGAAATGATGCGCATGGTCACCAATAATACTCAGATAGGCTGTGGTTTCAAGCGATGATTGATTGATATTAATGGGCCAACTGTGTGCCAAGAAAACATTCCCCCACACCGTTCTAGCAGCAGTACCACCGCCACCACAACTATTTATTCCTGTAACACATTTTTATACACAGAATCTAGCACAAAGTGTTTTACAAGATGTCAAAGTAATAGTTACAAGAAAAGAAAAACAAGTTAAATTAGGCAAAAATTATGAGTAAGTAATAAAAGTAATGCATAACATAGATATATAATTGGTAGAAAAGTAGAGTCCTTCTATATAATGTTGTATGTGGAGTCTATAAGGGAAAGTACAGTGATAAGTGCAGATGGCCAAGAGGACAGAAAAAAAAAAACCTTCAGATAAGCTTCAAAAAAGGCATTCTATGTAATATAAGTTGGCATTCTATGTAACATACATATTCCCAAGTCATTCCTCATTGTTTCCAGGCTTATTGCCAGAGGACCTGACACAGTAGGTCTCATGGACAGCTGTGGCACCAGCCTGGACTGTTAACACAAGGCAGGTTGGGTGCATGGATTAATCTGTGTGCCTCAGTAGAAATCGAGATTCATCAAATCCGGCAACGTTTTTCCAGTCACCCAGACTGGGCGGTCTCTTGGTCTGGAAACCCTACAGATTTTATTTTTTTTTCTCCAGCTTATGGAGTTTTTTTTTTTGTTTTTTTCTGTCCACCCTGGCCATCGGACCTTACTTAGTCTATGTTAATTAATGTTGACTTATGTTTATTTTTTTTTATTGTGTCTTTTATTTTTCTATTCATTTTGTAAAGCACTTTGAGCTACATTTTTTTGTATGAAAATGTTCTATATAAATAAATGTTGATTGATTGATTGATTGACCCACATTTACACAACTATGTAAGGAAATATTGCTCACTTTCAAATATGAGAATAATGTTTAATGAGAAACATAACCTTATACGTTACTTCTCAACATAATCCACCTTCATAAGTGCTTTATGGTCACAAATACTCTTAGATTTGATGTCAGATAATTCAAAGAAATTTTCTGTAAGAAACTCATGTAGAATAGTAAATTGGTTTTAGAAGATACTATGCTACTCACACTTGCTGAGGTACATGATGCTGCTTGACAGGACTTAATAACACAGGTCTCAGAAGACCTTGATTTAACAAGGGATAATAGTCACTCTAAGAAAAGCCTTGTAGAAGATTTTAGACACTGTATTTGGAAATCCCTAGATGATCAAAGCATGATGTAAACAATGTAAATTTGTAGATACAGCATATAGATTTGCTGATATTTATGAGCATTCATACATCCATAAAATTTAAAATATCTCCTCTTAGAAAAGAGTGGGGAACACTAACATACTAAAGAAAATGTGCAAAAATGTCTCTGAAATTCAATATACAAAACATACAAAATATTAAAGCGAGAATTCAATCATTAAGATTATGATAGTAATGAAAAGACAATAGTGTTTGCACAACAGATGTAAGCACCAACTATTTTAATATTTTCCTTATTTTTATTTATTGTGTTGCTTGAAGAAATGTGTTATTGACACAGTTGTTGAAATATCATCATACTGGACTGTATTGAGAGTCTATGGTGCAGAACTTTCTACATAGATTTTAAAATTATAGTTAAAATGTGGGATGAAATATTCTCTGCAAACTTGTATTTAAACATTTGGAACTGACATTTCTGCACTGCTCATGTCCCCCAGCAACGTACCTGTGGACATAATGAGCTCTGTTTGTGACCACAGATCACTCCTTCAGTAGTAGTCATCCTCACCAGTGAGAACAGGTGAACAACAATAACAGAAATGTGTATTTCTCTGGTTTTTGTTTTTCAGATAATGGAAGTTGATTGCAACCAGTGTGATTCACCCAAAACTACTTTTGAAGACACTATTGATGCTGCAGATGTTAAGGATATGAGGCTGGAAGCTGAGGCAGTGGTCAATGACGTTCTGTTTGCCGTAGCAGACATGCATGTGTCTAAAATCCTCCAAAATGCTGTGGATGTAGCATACATCAATGTGGAGATTAAAGAAGGGAATCGTTACTGTTTGGAGCTGACAGAGGCTGGACTCCGGGTAAGATTTTATGAAGCTTCCAAACTGGTAGCTCAGTCATTTAAACAAAAATACATTTATACTGTAACTCTAAAGTTGTATTTGTTCCTTCATACATAAATGATATGACTTTCTTGATGTAGTGAAGTCAGTTTGTTACACATTATATTTTCATACAAGGTTATAAAACACAGAGCAATATATGATCGTTTGCCAGGGTCAAACTTTTATAGTACTTTTGTTCTTATATATTTCAGTAAACACTTTCCTGTTATAGAAGTGTCAGTTGCACAGATGAGGAACAATGATTTTTGGAAGAGTTGCAAATCACGCTGCAGGTGCTGAACTGCACGGTTTAGGAGGTGATCAAAACACTTCTTAGTCACTCTTTAATTATGTGAGGCAGCTGAGTGCAGTAAAGACAGTAAAGTGTTATATTGCACACATTGTTTGCATGACTAGCTAAAAATTTGATAGAGAAGGTCAAAACACTTTCAATAACATACTTGTAGAAAGTGGTCATTCTTTCCAATGACATTCTAAATGTCTTTAACTATCTCAGAAAACAGCTTTTGGTGAGATTTTTTAACCACAGCAAATATGCTTACCTTCTGTGTTAGAGTAGTAGAAATAAAAGTGAGTAGTAGCTTAACTTCTCCATTACTTCTACTACTTGGCCAAGAATAATTTTCACAATAAAATATGTTTTATACAATAACAATAAATACTATAATAAACTGCAAGTAATGCTTTATGTACACTAGATAAGATGATTTCACTTAAAATGTAACGTAAGAGAATGGAGAAAGTATCAGAAGGTTCCATCAAGGCTTGAATTTTATTTGAAACAAATAAATGAAAATAAATAATTGAGTGTAAATTAAATTGGAAAGTGCTGTGGTATTTGTAATATGCTTATATCTTTAATTTTAGCAGTATTCAGCCTACCATTTACAACAAATAAGGCACATGCAGCTACTTAACTTTATAGCTATGTTTCACTACAGAGTACTGTGTTTATCCAAAGTTCTGCAGCTTTTAGTTTTCTTCATAGGATGATTCATGCAATAGAGGGACACGTGTTCAAATAATTCCACAGACCAATTATTGTTTTAAAAGTTTTAGTAAAATTCATGGCAAAACAGACAAAAAATAGAGAAAAAAATCGATATTAGCCTCCCAAGCATCACTCGGGCTGTAAAAACAGTGAGAAAAGCGTTAGTCCTGAGCGTCACTCGGGCAATTGTATAGACGCATAAGTGTTAGACCCAAGGATTACACAGGCTGTAAAAGTGGCAACAATGATAGTGCCAAGCATTGCTCAGGAAACGGTATAGGCGTGTCTTGTGTAAGCAACGGGGCCGAGTGTTACCCAGGCAAACACGTCTTCTACTAGCCTCATAATGGCGTCTTGTAAGAAACGTTTTTCAGCAGCCCAGGTGTTGCACGCTTTTGACAATGGAGGAACATTTCGGACAAAATTAAATAAATAAATGTGCAAATAAATAAAAGTACTGTGAAATGTGAGCATAAATAAATAAATATGTCATGAAATGAGTACCTAAGTAAATAAATATGTCATGAAATAAAAGCATAAATAAATAAATGTGTCACGAAATATGTTTTTTGTTGCTTATTTATTTATTTATTTATTTAATTTTGTCCGTAACATTCCTCCAAACCATCATGAAATACGACTTGAAATAAAACTGTCACTTTCACGCGTCAAAGTTGAGAGGGTGGGCTCTAACACACCCTCTAGTTACTGATTGGTGAATCGATAGCACAAGAATTAATTAGAAAAATGCTTACTACTGCCGACGAAATGGATTCTGCCGAAGATATTACGTATTTCAGAGAGAGAATTGAAGATTTATCGGAAGAAATTGCAATGTTGGCGGCCCTTTTAGACTCCGATATAGATTAAACTATTTTTGAAAATATCGAAGAACTGGTGGAAGGGACTCGACTACACTCCAGTTCAGGTGACGCAGTTCCCTGCTCTGGACGTCCATCCTTTGACATTCCAACTGAATCAATAGAACACCTTCTGTTATGCTGTTTAAAAGTACGACCGATTACAGATCTATATGGTGTATCGGAGAAGACGATCACAAGGCGAATGAGCCAGTTTGATATACGGCTATATTAGTTTAGGTACTTTGACATGGAATGCCCAAAGCAGCGCCAACTAATATTTTAAACTGAGTATTTGACCCTTGTTTTACGAGTATAAAGTCAGGTGTATATTCGCAGCTACTTTTTCAAACAACTTTACAACTCTGATCAGTGGCAAACATTGTAACAACATTGCATTTTCTTCCGATAAATCTTCAATTCTCTCTCAGAAATACATAATATCTTCGGCTGAATCCATTTCATCGGCAGTAGTAAGCATTTTTCTAATTTATTCTTGTGCTATCGATTCACCAATCAATAACTAGAGGGTGTGTTAGAACCCACCCTCTCATCTTTGACGAGTGAAAGTAAAAGTTTGATTTCAAGTCGTATTTCATGGTGGTTTGGAGGAATGTTACGGACAAAATTAAATAAATAAATAAGCAACAAAAAACATTCGTTATTTATTTATGCTTACATTTCATGACATATTTATTTATTTATGCACTCATTACATGACACATTATTTATGCTCACATTTCACAGTACTTTTATTTATTTGGCCATTTATTTATTTATTTTATTTATTTAATTTTGTCCGAAATATTCCTCCATACTCGACAGTGATACGAGCAGTGATGACGAAGTGACTGTCTTCAGGCAGTAAAATTGAAACAGACAATGAAACTGAAAATGATTCTGATGAATCTGAAAGCGATGCTAGTGTCAATCGCACTTGTGCAGTATGCTGTTCAAAAGCTGATCAGTCTGGAAAGATAATCTGCAACGAATCATACTACCATTGTCCTGACTGTGACGTTTGATTGTGTATTTCACCGTGCTTCAAGATATACCACACAAACAACACATTTTGACAGTATATACGGTATTAGCATTATTTTTATTAAAATTAATAGTTATTATTATGATTTGTATCACTGACGTACTTTGTGTTTTGTACGTTTTACAGTAGAAAGATGAGATTTCATAAATATGTAATTTTTTCAATCCAAAAAAACGCTTTTTACAAGTTTCTTTGCAAAAAAATGTAAAGCTAAGGAGGTTAAAGAAAAGAGAAGTTCTGTTTAAGGCTTATATATCTTGTTTAATACTTTACGTTTGGTCATACAGTCGTACCTGAGGTATTTTAAGTACGGTCAGAAAACTATATGCCATCTCCTATTCTATTTGCAAACATATCTAACAGTCCATGCTAGCAGTTAGGACTATTTCCTCACTGGCTTAATTAACACTCTGTTCTTCAGATATAGCTAAGAAAGTTTGATCTCATTTTAACTTTCGTGGGGTAAAAGGCTATACCATATTCTAGGTAGCTATAATAAACTGATATTCTATAGAAATTAAGCAAACACTTGTATGAATTTAATATCAAACATTAGCTTTCTAAGATTGGCTTATAAAAGTTACATTATTTGTGTATATATACAGTACCCTGCAAAAGTATTCAGTTCCTTGATTATTTTGAGTAACAAATCCTTCACTGGAATTTTTGTTCTCCCTGTAATATTTTTAATTTCTTAAGCACTAACATTCAAAATTAGATTTTTTTTAATGTGACATTGTTTATGTTAAAAAAATTCATAAGAAGAACAAAAAGGAAGTATGTTGTTGGCATAAGCATTCCAACTCCATAGTTTAATTAGTTTTGCAGAGCCACCTTTGCAGCAAATAAGTGCTTTATGTTAATGGGGCTAAGTATGTCTCACCCTTTCACACTGATTGGGAGTAGTTCTAACCCATTCTTTCATGTAGATATGCTCCAAGGTGTTTGGGTTGGCTGGATGAAAATTATGTACTGCAGTTTTCAATGTGTGACACAAATGTCAATCAGATTGAGATCAAGATATTGTTTTGGCTATCGTAGAACATTTACCTCTTTTAGTGCTTAAGCTACTACAAGGTTACATTGGGCCACAGAATATTTTTACTGCCAATATACTTAAACTGTGTAGGCATGGTGTTTTCTGATGTGTGGATAGTGTTACATTTGCACCATACACCTTTTTGAATTCAGGAGTGCTTTCTGGTTCTTTTGAGTATATGTTTTTTTTTTTTTTTTTAAAGTAATGGCATCATTTGTGCCACCCCTCCGATACAGGGCAGTGTTGTGCGGACATTTTTGATATGCTTAACTGATGCACTTTTGCTCCAATCTTGACTACTGAATTCTGTGCCTCCTTCAAAGTGATTGTGGGTATCACTATGCCTGCTCCCACAGATGTCTTCTTGTTCTCAAAGAGAGTTCTGTGGAGTGACCTTCTGTAGGCAGCATCTGATGTAGCTTCCCCTTTTTGGTAATTGAACCAGCAGTTCTCCTTTTGGATCATTCTAACACTTGGATATTGATTTATACCAATCTCCTAATTTAAGTTTTTATATTTTATATTAACTTTTTTTAATGTTCATTAGTCATAATTTCAGAGCTGTTCTTCATATTTACTGTGGAGGTTTTGACAGAATTTGTCAGTTATTTAAACTATTCATTAGTGGAGTCTAATTGTAACGCTTTTGTTTTTTTATCTGTGTAAACTTAAGCTTCTACTTACTGTCTAATACATACATAGACTTATACAAAATGCAGATCTCCTTTTCTTCCTAAAATTTTTTCACTAAGATAAAAGAATATCACATTAAAGAATAATTTTCTATTTAAGTGCTTTGAGATAAAAACATTACTTACATTTTCAGCATAAGATTTGTTGTTTGAGTAAAATCAGAGAACTAAAAGTGTGACAAGTTAGTTTGTTACTTCTCAAAAATGAGTTAAATTGTAGGGTTTTATAAAAATAAAATGAGTTCATCCAAGCTTCTAGGCTTAAGTGTTGCTGTATGGCAATGCACATACTTTTTTAGAATTAATTTCTTCATGTTGTACTGCATTTTTCACACACATTGTTTGCACAGGCCTAACTTTCACTTGTGTTATTTTGATAAGATAGCTGACAAAAGCATGTAGGAGATATACAATAATGAATTGCTTTGCAGTAAATTGGTTTTGACAAGGTATTCGCAACAGTAAACTGATGAGGAATGACACATTGTCAACTAGTTGTCGCTGTATATGCGTTTAGACAAAAATCTGAAGACCAGTATTCCTACAGAACCAGACTAAATTCTATTCAGCACAAGGTATCATTTTTAGAGCTGCTGGTGGTTTAGAAATATACAGTATGTTCATATACTGGTAGCTTGCGTTAAAATATCAGACAAATGCTTTTAGCTCCTTCTACGCATTAGGCTCTTAGACTTTAAGGGCACAGTGGGTGCAGAAGCAATAAAGTGGGCAAATAGGATGTTGAGTTACACAATATAATGCATGGAGCATAGGTCAAAGGAAGCTATGACTGAGGAGCACTTGGTATTTGTAATGTAGTATTTAAGTCAGCATTTAATAATAATGACAAGTTGTAATATTCTGCAGAAGACCATGAGAATGGACTACCCACAAGAGAGAACTGAAAGTTATACTTCATCACAGGCATTTGTCCACATGACTTGCTGAAATCACACTTTAACCAAAGCACGCTCAGAACAAGTAAAAAAAAAAGTTTCAGAGGAAGCAGCATTTAGAGCAAAACAAATTTGTATTAAACAGAGTGCCTTTTTATTGCATTTACCATTTTGCTTATGTGGTCTTCTTTTTTTTTGTAGGTAGTAGGATATACATTTGACCATGTGGATGAGAGTACAATAGCACATTATCATGAGACGGTATACTCCCTGTTGGATTCCCTCAGTCCAGCCTACAGGGAAGCATTTGGAAATGCCCTGCTTCAGCGTTTGGAAAGACTAAAACAAAATGGACAGTAGTAACAGTAACTGTCTCTTGAGCATTTACTATTCCAGACAGTTAAAGAGTAATGGGTATTCACTGTGGATATGAGAAGACAGACAAAAATATCGAGAAGACAGACAAAAATATCAAGAAACCCTTCCAGGCCAACTGCTTAAATTTTATGTATTGTTTTACAGTTCATCACAACCATGACAGTCAACATCTTTTTGTTCTACAAAAATATTGTATTTCATTTAGTTGTGTGCATTTTGGATCATTTACATAAATACACAGCAGATGTAGAATTAAGGCCAACAGTCTGGAATAGCAAGAGCTAGTATATCCACCTTAAAGGAGGATGCAATATATGATGTTCTTGCACATTTTTGAAGGTGTAGCAGTCTTTTGCTCTCCTGTATGTTTTATGAGGCAAACCGCACTAATGTTTTGGGGAATGACCTCATGAAAAATGTCGATATGCTTATCTGTATGCTAAACAGTGATGTGCACATTAAAACTGTTCTTTTTGCATACAGAAATATGGCTTTGTAGTACTGAAAAAGAAACATTTTAATTTTGTGAACTTATCATCAGGATAGAGTTGTACCAAATAGTACTTTTTTTTTTTTTTAAACGGATAATAATTTTATTGGGATATTTGCCTTAAATTTGATTCTGTTTTTTAATGTTTGTGCTTTTAAGTTGTGTGTGAGGAAAAAAAATCTCTTTCTGTATATTAAAGCACATATCAAAAAGAGTGGCTTGATCTTTCAGCTGCTTGGTTTGGATACATTGAAGTAATGGTTGTGTATGCTAAATGGGAACGTATGATTCAAAGAGTAAAACCACTGCAGATCTTAAATTTTACCATAAAATGTGTTTTCTTTAATAGTAAAGGCATTACATATTACAAGAATTTAGGTTTATTTGGATTAGCTTCTAGTTTTCATCAACTCACACTCTACATATGCTACTAGTGCCACAGTAAACTGAAAAAATCCTTTTAGTCAAAAACGATTGGCTTTTACATTCAAGTACTGTATAAATATAGTTATGGTCAAATTATTAATGGAAAAAAGGAAGCAGCATGAAAATATATTTTTCACTTTTAATTCCTTTTTTTATATACACAAAAAATGAAATTAAGATTCTTCTGCCTAGTATGGTTCAAATAAGGTTTAATATAATACTATGTGTTTTTGTTGGTATTCTCTGAATTTGTATTTTTGAACTGCAGTGGTTTGCATTCTTCTATATGTGATTGCTTGTGAAAGTTTAATTTTCAAATTTAGCAGTGTTCAATAAATTTGAAATATTAAGCGGGTTTGAGAATGTATGTATGCATATTTAAACCAAAAAAAAGCATCTTAAGAAATAAAGAAAAAAAAAAATGTGGTCTTTCTTCTTTAAAGCATGAGTCACTACACCAGACCGTTAGAGTAATGATTACTGTAAATATGAGAAGACAGACAAAAATGTCGAGATGCTTCCACTTATTTTAGAAAACAATAAAAAAAGTATACTTTTTATAGCTTATTAAAAATAGGAAACAAAATACCATTATAGCTGTATTGCAGTTGCAATACACCTGTACCCTTATTTAAACTGGACACTGTGTCCCAATCCTACACGAAGAAAAGTGACAGTAAGCCCTCTTAAAGTACTGCCCCAGTAGGGACTGCAGCTGCATAAAAACACAAAAATAAGGCATATATTGCCATTGTTTACTACATTTCTATGCCACTTAGTGACAAAACAAAAGCACATATATTGTGTGTAAAATTTTCCCATAATTCCATATATGTCCTTGTGTTCTAGTTGGGTATATTCTAAATACATACCAGACATCCATTCTAATTTCCTTCATATTGAATCACTTTTGTCTTTGTCAACTCTTAAACTCAGTTTATATCAAACTGATAACATTGAGTTAACCTCATAGCTTATACCCCCCATAGTCTTCAAATTACATCTAGCAGTGGTTTTGCTTGTTTCTAAATACAGATCCCTTACCTTGCACATAACATTTCTGATGACGCACCACAATTACAATGTACCACAAGACCATCTTCCCTTAATCTATACTCCCTGTATCCTACTGTGTATCTCCACATTTACTAGCTGACTCAATTGCTTCTGCACAGTGTGGTTATGAACAGTGATGAGCCCAATCTGACTCACATCCTTTTCTTAAGTTAACACTTTTAACTAGGTATTTATTTTACTTCTTATGCATTATTTACATAAAACAAATCATCTTCCATGCAAGTATGCATATCTAGGCCTATTTTTATGAGCAGTAGCCTCAACAGTGATCCATGCATGCAAATTTTAAACCCAGTTGCAAAAAGTTACTCTATCATCCACTTTTTTTGCGCTTTTTTATTTCAAATATGAGTGCAGTGTGGTTTGAACTTCCACTTGTGATGTCATCACCAGCCTGTAATAAACTACCAAAAGCTTTCTGAAAAATCAAGACAAATGTTATATGCACTACTACTTTTCTACAAGGTGATCCAGTGTCCTAAACATGTGCCCTTCTACTCTACATCAGAACTTTAATTATGTTAAATCCATGCGACACAACATCAGAAAAGACTACCTTGTCCCTTCTTCCAAACCCAATACCCACCTTTTTTTATATTTTATTATACATACCTGGCAGCCTCCTATCAGTTTTTTTCATTAATAATAATTCTTTGCATTTATATAGCGCTTTTCTCACTCCTCAAAGCGCTCAGCGATTGCAGGTTAAGGGCCTTGCTTAAGGGCCCAACATAGCAGAGTCCCTTTTGGCATTTACGGGATTCAAACCGGCAACCTTCCGTTTGCCAGTGCAGATCCCTAGCCTCAGACATTGACAACTTGATCTATCCCATACCTGGCTAGAAATCAATTCACAAGCTAAGAAACCTTCAACTTGTGCACCAACCACCTGTTGCTGGTAGTCTACATGTAAATTCCCCTATTATTGCTTCCTTTTTTTCTGGGAGATGGATGTGTCCTACTTGGGTTCCTCATTCCCTCCTACCACTATCACCTTAGAATTATTAGAGTTGCCAATCAGTTCTGCACATTGCTTAACATTTTTGGACACCTCCTTTTTGGACGTTAATGCTACCTGGACAGTGCCTGCCTGTGATCACCTATCTCTGAACTGGAGTTTCTTTCTGCGCCACTATAGAGATGCAAGCTAAATCTCTAAAAAGGGGACATGGTCAAGTTCTTGTGTGTCAAGAATTCCTCATGAATGGTAATTTCATTTTTTGTGGAATCCCCCTGCCTCTCTAGCAAAACCCCATCACATTATATACAGTTTCTAGTTAAATATGATGTAATTTTAGCCCTCTAGACTGGACTCATTCTTTACCAGTGCTCCTAGCCCTCTAAGAGCCTCTTCTATTAGGCTAAGAACAAATTTTAAAAAATAAGCATATGAGTTATCATTTTAGACTATTTCAAGGTCACTGATTATAAATGTTAGAATTGATTTTTGATCCTTTACTGGGGATCCAGAAGGACAATTTTCTATTACAATTGAAAATATTTAAGCCTTTAAACATTTACACTACACTTACATTTTAATATTTAAAATATGTGACACAACTATTCTTGTTCATTTTGTACTTCTGCCTCATGAAGTAAATCGTTATATTTCCTTTGAACACCTCATATTAAGGTGGCCTACGCCAACTCAAACTTTTTGTACTTTGCAACAGAATAGGTAATCCAGAATCCAAGGTGCTCAATTAACTGGCATCACTCACCAAGATGTGGACCTCTTGTCAGCTAAATTCCATTAATGCAAATATCTAACAGGACTGACTCTGTAATGTCCCTATTAACAATTCTGTGTGACACTATGCCCCATTATAATTAACAATTTAAATTGTTTTAAGTAACAGTAGTATTTAACTTGCCCTCTTATTTAAAAAAACAAAACTCTGCAGACCCACTCTATTTAGCTAACAACTTATTCAGCAGAAGTGTGTCAAAAACACTTGCTTTACTTCCTTAATGTGACTACTCTCTTATCAGAGTTTTTTTCTTCTGTTTGTGCAATTCAATTGTGTGTGTGTTGGGTGGGGGCGGGGGTTGTTGCTCGTTATAATTTTTAATATTTCTTGAGCTTCTGTAAATGTTTAACTTCCAAACAAAGTGCTATCTATCTATCTCTCTCATATATATACAGTACAGGCCAAAAGTTTGGACACACCTCCTCATTCAATGTGTTTTCTTTATTTTCATGACTGAAGGCATCAAAACTATGAATGAACACATGTGGAGTTATGTACTTAACAAAAAAAGGTGAAATAACTGAAAACATGTTTTATATTCTAGTTTCTTCAAAATAGCCACCCTTTGCTCTGATTACTGCTTTGCACACTCTTGGCATTCTCTTGATGAGCTTCAACAGGTAGTCACCTGAAATGGTTTTCACTTCACAGGTGTGCCTTATCAGGGTTATTTAGTGGAATTTCTTGCTTTATCAATGGGGTTGGGACCAGCAGTTGTGTTGTGCAGAAGTCAGGTTAGTTGGACGATCATTTATTTTTCAACAGGACAATGACCCCAAACCCACCTCCAGGCTGTGTAAGGGCTATTTGACCAAGAAGGAGAGTGATGGAGTGCTGTAAATGGTCATGAAAATAAAGAAAACACATTGAATGAGGAGGTGTGTCCAAACTTTTGGCCTGTACTGTATATATATACAGTATATTTGGTAACTACCTAAATAATCTATATATATATATATATATATATCATTGCAATTACAGAGTTCTAGTGTTTTGGACACTGATTGGCCATGCCATGCAGCACTTTTTTTGAAGTCAGGCTTCACAGAGTTGGCATGTCTTTTCTGTTTCCACTCTGAGCAGATGGTCTGCACTTATTTCTCCATCAGGGAGATAGAAATGCTTCTAAATAGTAAAAAATCTCCTTCTTATTATTATTTCCCAGGGTTTCTTTAAGGTTTATTTTGACACTTCACATCCAGTTTTTGTCCTGTGGTGGGCTGGCACTCTGCACGAGGTTTGTTCCTGCCTTGCATCCTGTGTTGGCTGGGATTGGCTCCAGCAAACCCCCGTGACCCTGTGTTAGGATATAGTGGGTTGGATAATGGATAGATGGAGGGATCCAGTTTTCTTTGTGACCTGATGGAGGCATCTTCCAAAACCTCTGACAGTGCAAGAATCCTAGCCAGCAGTGTGTTTATGCATTACTTCTCATTTTTACACTTCAATAAATGGGGTTTTCCCCATCTGAAACCCCAACTCTCTATAGTTATTTTCTATTTTTATTTTATAAATGTTTTTAAAGAAGTATCGGGCGTGCTAATTGATAGTATTCTTGACATAGTAAACTCGTCATTAGATACGGGGGTCTTCCCAGACTGTCTTAAGACTGCTATAGTTAAACCCCTACTTAAGAAAAATAATCTCGACTCCTCTGTTTTTGAAAATTTTAGACCTATTTCTAACCTGCCTTTCTTAAGTAAAATTCTAGAGAAGGCAGTCATTATGCAGCTAAATGAACACCTCAATAAACATTTCAGAACAAATCACAGCACAGAAACTGCACTCGTTAAAGTAGTAAATGATTTGTGGGTGAATGCAGACAGAGGCCATTTATCTGTTCTCATCCTCTTAGATCTGAGTGCCGCATTTGATACCATTGATCACAATATTCTTAGAAATATTGTCAGTGGGTGGGCCTCTCTGGCAGTGTCTTAAATTGGTTTTCTTTGTTAGTTGTGGTAATTACAACTCAAAGACACATGATATTCTATATGGTATTCCACAAGGCTCTATTCTGGGTCCGCTGCTCTTTTCAATCTACATGCTTCCGTTAGGTCAGATTACCTCAGGGCATAACGTGAGCTACCACAGCTATGCTGATGACACACAACTGTATTTATCGATAGCACGTGATGACCCCGACTCTCTCGATTCACTAACACAATGTCTTACTTGTGTTTCTGAGTGGATGAGTAATAATTTTCTCAAGATAAATAAAGAAAAAACTGAAATTTTAGTGATTGTCAATAATGGATATAGTGAGGTTATTAGAAGTAAACTTGATGCATTAGGATTAAAAGTCAAGACGGAGGTAAAAAATGTAGGGGTAACTGTTGACTGTGACCTGAATTTTAAATCATATATTAGTCAGATCACTAGGACAGCATTTTTTCACTTAAACAATATAGCAAAAGTTAGACCTCTTATATCATTGAAAGATGCTGAGAAATTAGTTCACGCTTTTGTTTTCAGTCGACTAGATTACTGTAACGTACTCCTCTCAGGACTACCCAAAAAAGACATGAATCGATTGTAACTAGTGCAGAATGCAGCTGCTAGAATTCTAACTAGGAAAAACAAATCCAAGCACATCTCTCCAGTTTTGATGTCACTACACTGGTTACCTGTGTCATTGAGAATTGACTTTAAAATACTGCTTATGGTTTACAAAGCCTTTAATATCTCGCTCTGTCTTATATATCGGAGTGTCTGACATGTTATATTCCAAATTGTAACCTTAGATCTTCAGATGAGTGTCTGCTTAGAATTCCAAGAGCTAAACTTAAAAGAAGTGGTGAGGCGGACTTCTGCTGTTATGCACCTAAAATCTGGAATAGCCTGTCAATAGGAATTTGCCAGGCTGATACGGTGGAGCACTTTAAAAAAAACGCTAAAAACGCATTTAACATGGCTTTCTCATAACTTAATTTTAATTTAATCCTGATGCTCTGTATATTCAATTAATTATCATTACTATTCATGGTGGCTCCAAAATCCATACTAACCCCTACTCTCCCTTCTGTTCTTTTTCCGGTTTTCTGTGGTGGTGACCTGCGCTACCACCACCTAATCAAAGCACCGTGATGTCCCTACATTGATGGATTAAAGGCCAGAAGTCCATGTGACCATCATCATCAAGTCCTTCCATGAGAACCCTGAATACAATGAGGACAGATTATTTATGTTAGGTAGAATGCCCAGAGGGGGCTGGGCGGTCTCATGACCTGGAACCCCTGCAGATTTTATTTTTTTCTCCAGCCGTCTGGAGTTTTTTTTGTTTTTTCTGTCCTCCCTGGCCATTGGACCTTACTTTTATTGTATGTTAATTAGTGTTCTCTGATTTTAATTCTTACTTTGTCTTTTTTCTCTTTCTTCATCATGTAAAGCACTTTGAGCTACATTATTTGTATGAAAATGTGCTATATAAATAAATGTTGTTGTTGTTGTTGCTGTTCTAAGGTTTGGAGATATGAAAAGCTTTCATAGAGGCCCACAAGAGCAGTAAACGATTGGATATGCTAAAATCTTTCCCATTTTTGACTTTCTACACTTCTGCCACTGAATCCTGGTAGAGAGTTTGCTTGAAGGGTTGAAGCAGTGAGCACCAACTCTCCTGACTGCACTTGTTTGTAAACCTGAGGCATACACACTCTCCCAGTGCCGTTGGGCAGCATGCAGTTAAACCTCCAATCATGAGAGTAGCGTGTTATCCCTGATACCCTACTTAACTCTGATTTTGCTTGTTTCCACATGAATGGCTCATATTAGCTGCAGCATGAACTCTGCCGTTAGCCTGTCAGGTGAGCTTATGCATGCAATCCTTTCCACATTTGGTGTTATGCTTGCACTCTGATATGCACATCCATATTTATTGTCATGGAGAGTGACCTTTCTTTCACATTTTACTCTTACTCCAACCTAAAATGAACTCTGCCTGGAAAATGCATTCCCTGTCTAAAGAAGAAGAAACAGCAAACACAAGCACATAGCAGACTTTTTCATTTTAACCATGGTTACTTTTATACTCACTTTCTAATGACTTAATTTTTACATTTTAACACTGTGGGTGTTGTGTGCCCAAGGCTATGCTTTTAAACTATTTTAGCTTTTTAATTATTTATGCTTTTTTAAAGAAAACTGGAGCAGTTAAAAACACATTTAATTGGAAAAACATACTAATGTAGTTTAAGAAAAAGTACCCATTTAATGTATTAATCAAAAATAAACTGCTAAAGCAGTGCAGAAATTAATCTCTGTTCACATTAAGCATCCAGGCCGACTTGTCCAATACTTGGCTCCCACAGTGGTCAAGGAGTAGTAAATGAATCAATAGATATAAAGTTTAAAAATCAAACTTTAATCTTGTAGAGCAGAAAGAAATGCTTAACTGTAGAGAAAACCACTGGAAACATCCATCCTCCAGGTGGGAAATAAACTAGTATGTGTTCAGGCAGGCCACAATACTCTGAAAATAGATTCAACTACCTGCAGTTGACCCAGCCACTCTGTGCCACCCCATGGAAAATCAGAAAATAAGAACCTAAGGAACTGGACAAGCCAGAGGAGACCATTCAGTCCATCAGGTTTGTTTGTTTAACTTGTAGCTAAGATGTCCCAATAGCCAGATACTTCTTGAAGGTTGTCAGTGTTCCTGCTTCAGCTATGAGTCTGGATAGTTTGTTTCTGGACTCAATCTTAAAAGAGATCACATAGTTTACTCTGCTCACTCTTCATATTTTTATGCCCTGCTGGACCACACAAACTGAAGACCCAGGCTTATATCAAAAATAGGCCTAGCAACAAGGAAAAAATTACCCTAAAATCTAGAAGAAGGTGTTCAATTTGCACTGGCCCAACAAAAAAAGTGATAAAAACTTTAACATTCAAAAATCTCAGAAAGGAAGATGGGAACAGTACAAAAATCCTTGTCCGTCATTAGCCAAAAATGATGATTTTATATGAAATATGTTTCAATAATTTCTTTGGAAAATAAATTAGAACAAAAGCAAATATAGATTTAAACAGGTATGCCTTAAAAAGGCAAACCAAAGAGAACAAAACCAGTCTACAAACCCAAATAATTACCGAAAAAACAACACAAAGTCCTAAAAACAGAGCAGAAGCAGAACAAACTACTTACAATGGTCAAGGAATCAGAAATGCAAAAGAGAGCTGAAATCAGAAGTAGGAGCAAAGGCCACAGCAGCTAATTAACAGTCTGGTGGGAAGTCTCTGATCTGCCGCATCATGGGGGCCCTGCCCCCTAAGGTTCAACATACAGAGAACATGACAAATATTGACTAAATACAAATACAAAATAACATAAACATAAATGCACAAAATATTTCTTGGAAATTGATAAAATAGAAATACAGAAAGAAGAATAAAATAAAGGTCTTATATGAAAAGAGCCCCTAAAGCAGCAGCAGTGACTGGTCTTGGCTTATTTAAAGGCTCAGTCTTGTGTTGACAAGGTCAGAAATTTGGAAATCAACTGTAGTGTCACAAAACCAACATGAGAATCAGAAATTGAGGTCAGACTTACAGGCATGAGTTGCAATCATAAAAGACTTTAAAAAAGATTTTTGAGGAAAATGACATTCAACAAAAAGGGCTTCGTATCTGCAAACTAAGATAAGGAAGTGAAGGGCACAACCTCTGAGGACACACCCCTAACAACATGGGAGGACTGCCCTAATGATGGGAAGACAAAATGATCTGCAATGGGTAATAAATAAAATGCTGGCAAAAATAAAATAAACAACAAAAAGTTAGCTTTAATTATAAAAGAAACAAACTAATATCAGATTCAGATTCTAGGAGTTAAGAAAACCTTAAAATGAGTGCTTGATCTTTTAGGTGAAAAAAAGAAGAGGAAGAAGAAAGGAAGCCCATGAACACTCACGCACACTGATTATTTCTTTTTGCAGTTGGCTGGTTCAATAATAAATTAAAATCAGCCTGAGATTCCAAGCCCTTCTGCTTGCTTGGCTTTCTGCTTATTTTTGTTGTAAATAGGTGTCACAAACAACAATAACAACATTTATTTCTATAGCACATTTTCATACAAATGATATGGCTCAAAGTGCTTTACAGGATGAAGAAAGAGAAAAAAGACAATATATAAAAATAAAATTAGGCAATACTAATTAACATAGAATAAAAGTACAGGCCGATGACCAGGGAGGACTGAAAAAAAAACAAACAAACAAAAAAAACAGACGGCTGTAGAAAAAAACTAAATCGGCAGGGGTTCCAAGGCCACGAGACCACCCAGCCCCCTCTAGGCATTCTACGTAACATG
This sequence comes from Polypterus bichir lapradei, assembly GCA_026402145.1. Lineage (NCBI taxonomy): Eukaryota > Metazoa > Chordata > Cladistia > Polypteriformes > Polypteridae > Polypterus > Polypterus bichir. Next base: position 41,215,656 of record JANRMT010062797.1, read on the forward strand.
AATTACCTCAATCAGTCCTCATGGTTTTCAGGCTTCACATGGAAGAATTAGATGATGATAGTCATGTAGACCTCTGGCCTTCAATCCATCAATGTAGGGACTGCACGGTGCTTTGACCGGGTGGTGGTGGCACAGGTCGCCACCACAGAAAACCAGAAAAAGAACAGCAGAGAAAGTAGGGGTTAGTACGGATAATACAGAGCCACCATGAATAATAATGATAATTAAATGCGTATACAGAGTATCAGGGTTAAGCTAAAATGAAGCTATGAGAAAGCCATGTTAAAATAATGACTTTTTAGCAGTTTTTTAAAGTGCTCCACTGTATTGGCCTGGTGAATTCCTATTGGCAGGCTATTCCAGATTTTTGTTGCATAACAGCAGAAGGCCGCCTCACCACTTCTTTTAAGTTTAACTCTTGGAATTCTAAGCAGACACTCATTTGAAGATCTAAGGTTACGATTTGGAATGTAAGGTGTCAGACATTCCGAAATATAAGATGGAGCGAGATTATTTAAGGTTTTGTAAACCATAAGCAGTATTTTAAAGTCAATTCTAAATGGCACAGGTAACCAGTGTAGTGACATCAAAACTGGAGAGATGTGCTCGGATTTTCTTTTCCTAGTTAAGATTCTGGCTGCTGCATTCTGCACTAGTTACAATCGATTGATGTCTTTTTTGGGTTGTCCTGAGAGGAGTGCATTACAGTAATCTAGCCAACTGAAAACAAAAGTGTGAACTAATTTCTCAGTGTCTTGCAAAGTTATAAGAGGTCTAACTTTTGCTATATTTCTTACGTGAAAAAATGCTGTCCTAGTAATCTGAATAATATGTGATTTAAAATTTAGGTCAATAATTACTTCTAAATTCTTTACCTCCGTCTTGAATTTTAATCCTAATGGATCTCGTTTATTTTTAATTTCCTCATTATATCCATTTTTGCCAATCACAAACATGACAAAAGGGTGTGAAGCCTACTACAATTTCTACAAAGCAGCCCAGAGCCTTCACCAACCTGCCCAGATGTAGCTTCACCTCTGTGCAGCCAGCCCCCAAACTCCACAGGCATGCTGCAGCCTGCACAGACCCAAAAATAGGGAGCTGGCTTTACGAGAAAAATAGATTAAAAGAGAGAAGAACCATCAAACTTCTGGCTTGATAAGACAAGCCCAAACAAGAATCTTTATAAATCGAGACTTTATTTTACATTCAAAAAAGAACAGAAAAAGGGCAATAGAAGCGGACAAAAGACTTGTCTAAAAAGACAACCCAAAGCTGACAAGTTCAATCCATAATTCAAGAGCAAAATATAAGATCAAAAGGAAAATATCCACAACATCAGAAAATTAAAAGAAAGCAATGCTTAAAATAGAAACTTCAGAGATTCACTGAAAGGCCAACTGCCTAGGCTCACATATAAAGGCTGAGGGCGGTCCTTCAGTGGGCATGTCAAGGTGGCCCCGCCCCTTAAGGATCCACCCACAAAACACAAGAAATGAAAGAACACTTAAAGAAACAGTGCATAAATACTAAATCATAAACACACATAACAGTATTATCTGAAAACACATGAAAACATGAAAAATAAACAGAAGCCTGGGAAATAACCCTGGCTGTTACACAACAGTATTACTATATAAAGATTTCTTATAGTATCTTTGCTGCTGTAAGTAAATTGTATTGTTTTGCTTATTTACATTAGACTAGATTAGTTATTTTTAACCAACATAAAAGTCAAAGGGCCCTTAATCCCATAATTTAGGGTAAATGTAAGGATGTTAACACAGAAATCTCATTAAAAGCAAACTTTATCAACACAGTCAGTTTGAACTGAAACTTAATCTGTGTGAAAAGTAACCAAACAAATATCTCCTCACAGATATTGTCCAGTTTGCCCGGTTCAGAATGTCTACAATTCAAGCTCTGTGAAAAGCTTCTCAGGAAACCTAAAGTCCCCCTAAAATGGCAGTACAGCACAACACACTGTTTGGTTTAGAAATGATGGATAATCAGAGCGTGAAAGTGCGCACCATACAGGAGATCAAGATGTACTCACTGTAACAATGCCTATGGTTTTACTTTGTAGGTTTTCTGAAAAAAAATTCAAACTGACTAGAGACTGTAGGAAAATAAAGGCAACTAAAGAAATGATTCAGAGATTAAAGTCACAGTGCAATCTGAAAGTGTTTCTTATGTTTTACAGTTTCAGATCTTTCCTGTCAAATAATTGTTTTTGTGGTCTTCATTTAAGTCTCCCTCCCTTGTGTGTGTTGTTTAACAAACTATGTTATAGTTCATACATATTTTGCACACTTTGTTTTGTGTCAGGATGTCACACAATGGTATCCCTGTCACCATATTAAATAGTCTCTGTTGTTTTGTTTCAAGCACAGAATGCTTAATCAGATGATTGAATAATTGAAGAATGCCTTAGTTCTAAATATTGCATATGGATTTTTCCATAATAGTGTTTTTTTCACACATTTATGGCAATTTGATTAGTGCTAACCTACCATGTTTTAAATCTTTGATGTTTTATTGTTCTTCCAGACTAAACCACTGTTATGGCACTAAACAAAATCAATGCCTTTATCCATTTTCTGAACCACTTTTTCCATGACAGTTATTTTGGAGAGTTTGCCTATCCCAAGAGAATAGGTAAAGTTGATTTACAATGTAAATCAAATATAAGCTCCATGTTAGGTGGTGCAGTGCTTAGCATTGCAGCCTCACAAGCCCAGTGTCTAGCGATTGATTCCTACATCCCGTTACTGTCTAGGTCAGTGTTTGCCAACCTTGGTCCTGGGGACCCCCTGTGTCTGCAGGTTTTTGTTCCAACAAGATTCCTAATCAGTGACAACACCTGATAGCACTGATCTCATTTAATTAGCTGGGATTTTTTTTCTCTTATTCTACATTCAGAAAAGCACAGCAGCGTAATTTTTACATTTATAAGACATTTAGAAATATTTCTGCTTTTGCTATAGATTTAAATGCTTAACTCTCTTTTGTTGATTTCATTATATTTTGCCCTTTCTCTGTGCAGTTTTTCTCCTTCGTTGTATCTTATTAATGACAATTAAAAATAAGCAGAGCAGATACGCAGGCAAACAACACGGAATAATCAAAGGCTGCAGGTACTTTAGCATCAGACCCACTAATGGATTAACCTTGCAAAGCAGAATGAAAATCAAGATGAAAATACTGTTAAAAAGAAAAAAATACATTATTCCTATATAACTGCTTGGTACATTTTAATATATTGTGGCCGACAGCCGGGTCCTATGCCCGGCAGGGATGCACCTGCTGCATCTGTTCTAGGGGAGCAACCATGGGCAGCTCAGTACCTCACGCTTGGTGGCAGCCTCTCTGGTGGACATTGATTCCCCCAGCCTGTCGCATGGCTCCACGGGAGATAGAGTCCTCCACAGCCTGGTTGGGGGCTTGGATGGCCACTAGGGGGAGCTGCATGGAATCAGCAGCATGGTTGGACGAATCTTCAGCCCCACCCTACAGTGCAATTAGGACCAGGTGGTCAAGCACCTGGAACGCTTCCGGGTGGGCTTTTAAAAGGGCCAGCCACCACCACTCAATGGCTAGAGTCGGTAGGAGGAGAACTAAGCTTCAGGAAGAGTGGTGGTAGAGGAGAAACAAGTGTGTTGAGTTGCAGTTGTGCTTTGGGGACTGTGTATTGCCTGTGCATCACGGGGAAGACGTGCGCCCACGGGTGAAGAAAAATAAAAGTTTGTTTATTTTTATACGTGCCTCCGTGTCCACCTGTGTCGGGTCAGGCACCTATATAGCGCCTTTATTACACTGGCGTAGTCAGCAGGATCCTGGTCCGTCCATTTAGGCCGGAACCTGTACAGAATTTGTGTAACGTCACAGCACCCAGGAATCATCATCAGAGGAAAATGATTAGAATATACAGGAACTCAAGGCAATAGGAGGATGTTGATGAGGAATGATGAGGCAGAGTTTGGAGGGTGTTGGTCATAAAGTCTTATTAATTATTTTTGTGTTCTTTTTTTCAAGCCTGCTGGGTTCATAAAGAAAATAGAGAAAAGCAAGGATTAATAATGATAGCATATCTGTGAAGTATATAATATTGCATTGCATATATAATCCATTAGAAGCACAGTCAGTCAGTCATTGTCCAACCTAACCTAACACGGGGTTACGGGGGTCTCCTGGAACTAATCCCAGGGCGCAAGGCAGGAACAAATCCCTGGGCAGGGCACCAGCCCACCGCAGGGCACACTCATACACATACACCAAGCACACACTAGGGACAATTTAGGATCGCCAATGCACCTAACCTGCATGTCTTTGGACTGTAGGAGGAAACTGGAGCACCCGGAGGAAACCCACGCAGACACGGGGAGAACATGCAAACTCCATGCAGAGAGGACCTGGGAAGCGAATCCAGGTCTCCTTACTGCGAGGCAGCAGCGCTACCACTGTGCCACCGTACTGCCCCCATTAGAAGTACAGCAGAAATGAATTAAGAAAAGGCCAAATTGTTAAAGTGAGTTAGCCTGGTGTATATCTGTCAGCTTAGCTCTCAGTATAATAAGCTAACCAGTGTTAGAAGATCTAAAGTCATGACTGAGACTGTAAGGGGGCAGGCTCTCCAAAATATATGAGGGAGCAAGATTATCCAGAGCTTTACATACTATTATTAGTATTTTAAAATCTGTTCTAAAAGACACAATGAGCCAATGTAATGATGCTAAAAACCGGTGAGTTGTGCTCAGATTTCCTTTTGCTAGTTAAGATTCTAGCTGCAGTATTGAATTTGAATTAACTGCAGACAGTTCATGTATTTCTTAGGTAGTCCTGTTAGGACAGCATTACAATAATGCAATCAACTAAAAACATAAGCTTGAATTAATTTTTCAGCCTCTTGCAATATTATAAGAGGTTTTACAATATGTCTTAAGTGAAAAAATGCAGTGCTACTAATATACAGCAATTATTGTTTGATTTAAAGCTTAGATCAGAGCCCATGATCAAACCTAAGTTCTTAACTTCCACTTTGACTTTGAGTGCCAAGGAGTCAAGTTTATTTCTAAGATTCTCACTATGTCCAATTTTCTCAACAACTAAAATTTCTGTTTTTTCCCTATTTAGCTTGAGAATATTACTATTCATCCATTCGGCAATGCAAGACAGACATTGGATCAAAGGGCACAAGATTCAGGATAATTGGGTGCTACAGATAAGTAAATCTGTGTGCATAACTGTGGTAGCTCACCTTGTATTTTGAAATAATCTCACCTAACGGGAGCATGTAAATTGAATCTAATAGTGAGCCCAGAATAGATCCTTGTGGTACTCCATGTAAAACAGCACGGACCCTTCATCTACAATCACCATAACCTACAAAAATTTTCCTTTGTGCCCACACATTGGCTAAGCTGATGAATTCTTAGATGTCCTACATTGTAAGCAATTTGAAGTCAGCATGTCGACAATCAGCATGTAGCTGGTATTCAGGGTTCTCAATTAGGTTGTTTCTACCTGATGAATTCATTTTTATTAATTTTGTGTGATCCTGGCTAGATTTAAATTGCTTGTAAAATTAATTTAAACAGCCAAACAAAAAATATTGTACATGAGCCAAAATCACAATCGTGTCACTTTTAAATGTGGTCTAAATTTAGCCTAATTAGACTGTAGTAGCCAAGAGACTCAAACTTAGACAATATGGACTTGTTTATCATTGAAACCTTTCTCTAGCTTTGCTCCAGGATTTGGGGAGCAGTTGCTTGTCTGAACCCTTGTGTACAGACATTCTTGGGGTCTGCTGTTTGTCGGAGGTCTCAATGGTATACTTACTCTTCGCACCCTCTATTTGCGACCTTGTGTAGAGCCTATGCAGTGCAGCGCATGATCTCTTGTCAGACAGCCCAGAGGTTCAGCTAATGCAACGTCTGCTCAAGCAGCTACAGGTTCTGCTAATTTAGCTCAGCAGTTTTCATCTTCACACAGAACAGAGGCCACCAGAAAACATGTTACAAGTTGTGATTGGAAACAAATGTACACAGCTTCAGTAATATCTGGATGTCCAGTTACTCATGGAAGATTAAACCTTTAAGAGACTCTGCCTGGGAATTTGAACCACTCCAAGAAGAGGGCGCATCTTTGTAGGCTTCCATCTTTTGACTGTTTGTTTGTGTGGGAGGGTGGGCTGCCAGAGGTCCCTACTGAGGAAGCACTCTTTTGCTTTGATGCAACAGTTACATGTCTGGCGGTGTGACGCCCGCTTCATGAATACTTAACCTTTTCCTATGTTTTCTGATCCTACTATAAGTCTAAATAAGTGTGAGAATTCAGGCACTTAGAAGGGGTCAAGTTCAAACTCAAGGGATTGCATCAACATTACACAATGTACACATTTACAGTACTAGGAATATTATTAGGAACATCTGTACATCTGCATATCTATGCAATTATCTAGTCAGTCAATCATGTGGCAGTAGCACATTGCATAAGTTATTTAGCTACAGGTCAGGAGTATCAGTTAAAGTTCACATCAAACATTTTGACTGTGGCCTGATTCTTGGTGCTAGATGTGCTGGTTTGTGTATTTCTATATCTGCTGATCTCCAGGGATTTTCACACACAACATTCTCTAGAGTTTACTCAGAATGGAGGGAAAAACTAAAAAAAAAACGCCCAGTGAGTGGCAGTCCTGTGGATGGAAGCACCTTATTCATAAGATAGGTCAGAGGAGAACGGCCTGACTGGTTCAAGCTGACAGAAAGGCTATGGTAACCCAGAAAATCACTAATCGCAAAATGCACAACATGTCGAACCTTGAGGTGAATGGGATACAACAGCAGTAGACCACATCAGGTTCCAATCTTGTCAGTCAAGAACAGGAAGCTGAGACCACAGTGGGCACAAGGTTACCAAAACTGGGCAACTGAAGCATGGAAAAATGATTTCTGTTTAGACACACAGGTTGTAGCTTTGGAATTTGGCACCACCGGCATGAATCCATGCATCCAAACTGCCTTGTGTCAACAGTCCAGGCTGGTGGTGGTGTGGGGAATGTTCTTATTGGCACACTTTGTGACCATTAATACCAATTGATCATCACTTGAATGTCATGGCCAATTTCAATATTGTTGTTCACCACGTGCATCCCTTCATGACTACAATTTGCTCACCTTCCAAATGGCCACTTCCAGCATTATAATGCATCATGTCACAAAGCAAACTGGCTTCATGAACATGACAATGAGTTCAGCGTTCTTCAGTGGACATCCCAGTCACTAAGTCTGAATCTAACAGAGCACCTTTGGGATGTGGTAAAACAAGACATTGTGACAGGTGGCTGGGGCCCATGCCCAGCTGGGCCACCCCTGCAGCATATGTTCCAGATGAGCAAGCTTGGGAAACCCAGTATCTCCCCCTGGACGATAGATGGCAGCCTCCCTGGGTTGCAGTGGTGTCTCGGACTCCCGCAGGGCTTCATGGGAGTTGGAGTTTGGTGCAGCCCTGCTGGGTTCTGCAGGCGCTGCCAGGGGGTGCTGCAGCAGGAGCTGCTAGCCCCTTTTGGGCACTAGTTTCGCCACACTTGGAAGTGCAGTCGGATGTTGGCAATCAAGCACCTGGAGCACTTCCGGGTGCCTAATAAAAGGAGCCAGCAACCACCACTCATTGGCCAGAGTCGGGAGGAGGAGGACAAAGCGTAGAGGAGGAGGAGGAGTGGTGGTGGACGAAAGAGAGGAGTGTGGTGTTTAATTTGGTGTTTGTGCACTTGGGACTGTGTTGTGCCTGTGGGGATTACGGGGAAGACATGCCCCACAGGTGAAGAAACAATAAAAGTCTTTTTATTTTATACGTGCGTCCAGTGTGAATCTGTGTTGGGTCAGGTGCTTATATAGCACCTTGTTATAAACATTTACAACATGAACATAAAGCTGACAGAACTGCAGAAATTTCATGATGCAATCATGTCAACAAGGACCAGAATCACAAAGGGATGTTTCCAACATTTGGTGAAATCCATGCCTTAAGAACTGCGTCTGTTTTGAAAGCAAGAGCAGGCCCTGAGCAGTATTACATTGCTCAGTGAGTGTAATCTGCTTTTTATTCATTTTGTAAAACAAGGACAATGTCTTTCTTAGTCATCCTCCCACTCAGCAATGAAAGTGCGGACACTGTACTCATAACAGCTGTAAGCATATATTTTGACAATAACAACATAACATAAACGCCTGCATACAATATTGAATAAAATGTATGTTGTCCAACTTGGATTGAGTGCAACTCTCATTAAGATTTGAACACATGGCCTCCTCCTTGGTTCATTTGACTACACCTACATTGCTTTTCTAAAACAGCTCTGTTAACACATCATGCACCATTATGAATCCAAGTTTTTGTGATTTCCATGACACAGGTCACCAGTAAAGATGTAGAAGGCCATCACATCAACAGTTTTGTAATGAGAACACAGAACGAGATAAGCAGATACCCTGAGGTGGGCACAAGGTGCATACAGGATTGGAGATCCTGACACCTGTCACCGTTGAGCTTGTGTCCTCTGGGCAGTGGTGTCAAGAAAACTGTCAAGCTGCGCTGCTTCTCTCTGTGGCTACAATGACTTATAAGTGAGCTTCACTCACTAAGCTATTTGTCATAATCAGCAGTTCCCTGTCATATTGTGTTTTGATGGTGACCAAAGATTTTATGTTAGATGCCATGTTGGCTGCCACGTTAGACATGAACTCATAAGGAATTACATTTTTCAGATTGCATCCTCTCAAGCTTTCAGTAACAATACGGCAAAGGCCTCAGAGTGACCTGGGTTGGTCACAGCCAACAAAGGGTAGACTTTAAGGATTTGTCATACAGTGCCCTGCTGAATTTATGGGACACTCCTAAAATGGTGATGAGGGAGGTTCAAGTACTATAGCTAGAGTCAGAGGAGATTCTTAGACAATATTTAAAGGAGGACGCCATGCTCTACTGAGAGAAACAGATTTCTTATACTTGAGTTAGAGAAGAATTCAATGCAATAGTTAGAAGAGACTCCAATATCGTAATCAAAGAGGGTCTAGCATTTTGGCCATTGATGAAGTTGTAGGAAATTTATACATTAGTTAGTTAGGTGATAGCCATGCTGCAGTTTTAGGAGAATTGTTTTGGTAGAGTTGCAGGGCATTTGTACACCTGACATATAGGAAGGAAGTTGCTTTAGTAAAGAAATGGAGATTTACATACTACAGCTAAGACATTTTCTCAGTATAGTACAGCACATACAAATAGCTACTGTACTTAAAGGGGGTATGAGCATGGGAAAGGTGCTATATAAATAAAATGTATTATTGTTATTATTATTAGGTGGTACCTGCACTGACGTATAGGGAAGATTAATATACTTGAAACAAAGGAGGCTGCTATCCTTCTGTAAGAGTATGTAATGTTACAGCCAGGTTTTGTTTCCTGGCTTATGTGTGATTTTACTTTTTATTGTTATTATTTTAATTCTTATTTTTCATGTGTTTATGCATTGTTTTATTTAAATGTTATGTAGTAATTTAGCAATATGTACATTTGTCCCCTAGCTATGTTCCCTGCATTTTGTGTGTAGAACCCACAGAGGCGTGGCCACCATGACATCACTTCTGGGGGACCGCCTTCCACCTTTATATTCCGGTGGAGGAAATGGATTCCCTCAGAGTGCCATTGAGTGTGGTCAACTGTAGATATCTATTGTATGTAAGTGGCTTCTTAGGATTTATTGTATTTTGCTTGGTTTCTTGGATTCTGATTTCTGGATTATTGTACTAGTTTATCTTGGTTTGCCTTTTTAGGCATACATTTTTGGGATTAATTTGTGTTTTTTTTTACTGCTTGAGCTTCTTTGTGCTTCTTTTTGTTTATGTAAATAAATTCCTTCATTTATAAAAAAAAATCTTCCTTGGCTTTATCTCTCATGCCAGAGGTTTGATAGACTCCTCTCCTGTTTTTGGACATTTAAAGTTTGTTTTAAACTTGATAGGCCTGTTCAGGTTAAAGCCTAGCCAAAGTCTACTGTTGAGTTTGGAGTCAGGCTGCCTGAGGTGAGACTTAGCTCTGTGCTGGTCAGTAAGGTCCCAGCCAGTTTGTGAGTCTTTTTGGCAGCCCTTCACTCGTTTTCACCATTATGTTGCATCATAACAGCAATATGTACGACTCAGAGATAACTTACAGGAGTTTGAAAACCTTCTCACAATAGAATTACATGTCAGACTTTTTGAAAACAGTTCCCACATGGTTTGTTGGCATTTCCAAGATAAAATTACGGGTGTTTCTTACACTCATAAAGTTTGCCATAGTCAGCTTAAACATTTCCATTCTGTTAAGGGAAGGATATCCCTTCACTGCAGGATGCCCACACTGCAGTTAAAGAGGGCTCTCTACCTATTTTGTAATCTTGAATAATACTATGTAATTGTTCTCATAGTGAAATAAATTGTTTAAAAGCCAAGTGATCGATTATAATACCAGAGTTAAAATTCTATTCAGTTCTATTAAACTGGAATTAGGTCAGATGCTTATACTGAAATAATAGGGGATTTCCAAACTGGAATTACAGCAGTCTTGAATACTTAAAATAAATTAGATTCCCATGGTGGAGTTAAATGATAATTATTTATTACAACTTGAGTTTTCAAAAATACAGTCAGAATGGAATAATATACTGGAGTTAAAAATGGAGTCAAAAGATATTTCTGTTTAGGGAAATGCATTCTAACTGTTTTATCTTGGTAGAGTAATATATATATATTGCTGTACTTTCCCCTATTGTATTATTAATATGTATCCTTAGAATGCCTAAACTCACAGACTTACCACTGTATATAACTTATCCCCACCTTCCCTTCTATATCTAAAACCTCAGGCAATTAGATGTAGTAAAAAGACAAGCAGGTGTTAAGTTACACATAAAATAATGTATTACTGATAATATTCATAAATAATAACAAAATGCAAAGTACATTTGAATATTGGCAGTCATACAACCTGATTAAATGGTGATGTGTAATTCAGGTGGCACACAGACTTGTAGTTACTTAAAATGTCTCTAGTTAATGCATCATTAGTGCTCAGCTTTCTTCAGAACAGGCCTCAAGCCTGTCTCAATATGCCTGAAGCTGTGCTCTTCATTGTGCTGTTCTTGTCAGTTCATGGTGTGATGGTCTTCATCGGTTGTTAACAAGAGAAAGATACTTCTACATCATCACAGGTTAGCAAGAGATGCTTCTTTTCAGATGTTAGTAAGAGAGAGAGAATGTGGTTGAGCAAGCAAATTTATAGGTTTTCTGTCCAACCCCTACAGCCAATAGGACATCATGGTACTTAAAGGCCTCTGAGACAAGCCAATTCCAAACAGCCATATCTCAGACCAATGGGGGGAAATAGTACATCTTAACACCTGAACCCCCCCCCCCAAGATCATATGTTAAACTAACCTGGCTTTGTGTGGGGGATGAGAGAAAGACTTTAGCAAAGAAACACTCGCCAAACTGGTTTAAGACACATCCCCCAAATCCTGTCGTAAAATTATAAATAGACTCAGTTGTTTATGGGGGTGGGTGGTTGGCAGGTTGGTAAACACTAAATTGCTTTGCCTAAATTACAAATAAAGACATACAAAATATTTATCAAGTTAAATATAAAATCTCACATCACAACGCTAACACAAATGTCAGTGTTGATTTCAGTTCTGGAGTTAAAAAGAATTCCAACCCTGGTGTTAGAAGAGATTCATGTGTGGCTTTACAAAAGTATTTTGTGCATTTCTTCTTGTGGTATAATCATTAAGTCAACCTTTTGGTGCCTGTTGTTTTCTTTTGGCTAATGTCCACAATATTATTTTTAAATCCTTTCCCTGTAGATTGATTGTTCATTCTTTTTTGCTCCAGTCACTTCCTGCCTTGTAGCAGTTTAGAAACAAATAAGTCCTTTTGGACTACATAGTAGAGATTATGTTATATTTTGTTTCTTAGGACTAGACATTGAGCTAGTTATTGCTCTCCTCACATTCTCTCTGTTACTACCCAATCACTAAAAAATAATAAATCTGCTGATGAATTCTTTTTCTTTAATGTGAATGTTGACTTGGGACAGTTCTTATATTGGAGTCAGAAAAGGATCCATAACTTGGAGTTATACAAAGTTCCTTTACATAAGATAAGGACATTTCCTGTACATGGGAGTAATGGTAAATTCTTATAGTGTACTAAAGAAGGGATTGCAATAAGGAACTTAAGAGAAGTTATTTCATGTTTCATAGGTACTGGAGTTAGATTACATTCCTATACTGAAGATTTTTATATATAGCTGAGTTAGAGAAGATATGTATGCTGGAGTTTAAAAGAGTCCTAACAGTGTTAAAGGATAGTTTACATTTTGCAGTTAGAAAGAATTTCTGCACTAAATTTAGAAGAGATTCTAGTACTTGAAATGAAAATGGATCCCATACACATAAATTAGTGGAGATTCCTACACATGAAAAGGAGGGAGTTTCTATACAATGAAATTATTGGGGAGTACTATAACCTGACTTAGATGGGTTCCAAAAATGGAGGACATTCCTATTTTATGCATATAGAATGTTCCATTCCCAAAGTTAAATACTACACAAAATGTGGAGATTGAGTAAGCGAGAGCTCGGCTGGCATCACAGGAAAGCAGTCTGCTTGCAGTGCTTAGAGGTAGGCCCTGAACACAAAAGTGTAGGACCTCTATTAGCTCACACTGTAAAGGAGCCACTTCTGAAAACATTTGTAATCCAGACATCACAGACTCACAGTTGGCTACTGGCAGCTACCACAGTGCAAATGTCTGTTCTGAGACAGATCATGGTGTGATTCTGAGACAAAACACTTGGAGTTTTTCAGGATTTGCACTGTGGAACATTGGAGTGTGGTGGCGGTGGTGCACAAAAGGTAGTGGCTGAGTGAGAGAGAGCTCAGCTGACTTCACCAGGAAGCACTTTACTTGCAATTGTTAAAGGTAGTCCTTGTGTGTATGGTATAGACATTTTCCTTTTTAGCTTTCTTTGTAATCTAGGGTTTTCCACAGTGCAAATGTTCAAAGTGGGATGGAGTGTGGTTTGATTCTATAACAAAACGTTATATTTAAAATGCTTCCATCCTTGGAGCTAGACAAGATTTGTATGGTATAGTTAAAAAGGATACTACTACTCGAGCTAGAGGAGAGGTCTTTCTTACGCTTGATGTAAAGAAGGTCATCACACTGCTGTTAGACAAGATTTGTATATTTCATCTAGAGAACAATAGGTTCTAAGAGGGGAGTTAGGGTGGTAGAGAATGTCCAAGTTGTAGTTAGAGAGTAGACTTGTATACTTGAGATGAAGCAGATTCTTTGATTGAAGTTTGAGAACATTATTGATGTATAGTGTCTTTGGAGGTGTCTGTCAAAGATATAATTTTTCCATTTAGCTTATGAAGTAGATTGCAGAGGTTCTTGTTTTTTGACAGTTTTAGATAATAAAAATCTGAGGTAACCTCCTATACTGAAGTTAGTTGGAACTGTAGAGGAACTATAGGAACTTCTTACTCTGGATTTAGAGCAGTGGTTCTCAAACTGTGGTGTGGGCCCCCCTAGGGTGGCGCGAAGTAACTAAAAGGGGGGCACAAAGATGTGAAAAAAAGAAAACAAGAATCGAAAATATGAAAAATACATCTATTGAAACCAAAACAAATTAACTTAAACAACATTCTGATACTAGAAAAATATAGAGTTAGATAAATGTCAATAAAAGTTAAGTAGGTATAATAAAATATTCATCTATGATATTTCATTAATTAAAAAAGAACAAATTAGTATTAGTGGGCTCCTTTCAAAAAAACCTTAGGAGGGCGCAATTAAAACTGTTATGAAAACTCGGTTCGCAAAGACGTAAAGGTTGAGAAACGCTGATTTAGAGGAAGTTCTTGACAGTAGTGATGGCCAAAATCAGCACTGAGTTTGCAAGAGTGTTCTACACTATGTTAGCATAGAATACTGAGGATGTCTTAAAGTGATATATGCAATATTCTTTGAAGTTTCATAATGATATTGGGATACACTGATTGGATTCTTGGCTAAAACATTTCTGACACATTCTGTTATGGTGAAGTTTAAAAATCAAGTATCTGAAGACTGAGCCTTAACAAAGTATATTGCCATTACAGCTTCTATCACTGCACAAAAGTCGGAACTGTTTGGGTTCATTCCTCTTGGAGAGCCAATATGCTGCCCTTAAAAGATCTTTTACTGGCACTTGAGGATATATTTCTCAAGGAGGTGAAATAGCTCATCTTCTTTATGTTTGTTCACCACAGGCTCCTTAATGTGGATTGCAGGGTCTTAAATTGCCAAAAATGAGGAATTGAGATACAAAGCAGGATATAGATAAATAAAGACGATCAGTACGCTGCTGGAAAATTTGTAGCAAAGAAGCTCAATGTCGCACACATGCAGGACTGTAACGCTCCAGCAGGCCCACTGCCATGCCGAGTTGGCAGGCCCTCTCTGAAGGATCCGTGTTTTATTACCATATAGATTAGATGCTCATCACCCTCATTTCCATTCTGATGGCTTTGGTGAATGTGAAGCAGCATGCTGTAATACGAGCAGTTTGTGATGAGCATTACTATTGTGTGCAGGGGCAGGAGCATTAATAGCAAATGAAGAATCAGCTTGCCAGAATCTAGACAGTGTTACAAAAATTTAAGTCAGAAAGAAACTGATGATGTGGATAACATTCCTTCATCGAATTCAGGTACTGGGAATGAAGGCTTAAAGGACTATTGTGGTTTCTTTCCTTCTTTATAAAAGGTTTTAAAATGGAATTGTGACCATCTATCCACTTATTACTCACCAGAAGTCTTTGCTGAGTGGACAATGTACTACTGATTACTGTAATTACTAATGAGTAATGCCCATTACCTGGGTTCAGTTCACTATAATACCCATAATAATTAGCTGGGCTCTCCTCACTCAGTTGGCATTCTCCCATAGGATCCCAGAACACAAACTCAGGACCATAAACTGCATGGGCTGCAGGAACAATTAGCCAATAAAGTGTAAGATTAACTCTACTAGCTGAAGTGACCAATCAGGCATAGGATATCTCTTGGTCATAGAGAGCTCCCTCCATTCCATTCGAGTCTCTCGGTAAAATATTTATTACAGATGTTCTAATTTTCTCATCCTTTTCTTTACCATGATCATGAAATATCATATGTAAAAGTTGCTAATGGGAGTGAGAGGGTTGGACAGTAGCCACCTTTGTATCGACTTGCCTCTGTAGTTGTGAAAACAGCCCATATGCTTTCTGTTGCTGTAGGAAACTAGATAAAGAAGCCGTGGCTGTTGTGGCTATTGCAAACCTCACACTTCACTGTAAAGGTGGGTGCAGCAGAGACACAGTGACTGAACCAACTCTGAGGTGGCGGCTATAGCGATGAATTGTCACGGTCCATGGTGGGCATATTTGCATGATAAAAGAGCAGAGATGACTGCCAACGACAACCATTATGTTTTCTCAATTCCACTCAGGCTGTTTTAGAATTTGCCACGCCTGTCTCTGTACAACAAACATCTCTGGAACAGGCAAATCTATTTCTATTATGCTTTTTTGTGCTGCATAGAGGAACAAGTCTAGTTTTGTGCTTGCATTTTTTTTCAACAAAATAAAATTCAAAAGGTATTGAAAAACTATGACCTCAATCTGTTTTAGCTGTAATCCTGTTAAACTCAGGGGACACTCTAAGATCCAGCTCTGTCTTTTGTTAATAGTTCATTCTAAGGGTGCTAAGCTGCTGAAACATAAGTCTCAGTGAGCACAGTTCTGATTGGTGATGGGTTTCATTCTAAAACCCTGAGATTGGCAGATTTTAGAGAGTGGACAGTGCACGCTAATCCATCCATCCATTTTCTACAACTGCTTAGTCCATTACAGTGTTGCAGAGGAGTGGAATATTTTATCATGCTATCATATTACCTAATACAAATGCTATCAACTAACCTCTTAGTTTCTTTACTTAATAGGAGATAGAAAGAAATGTCAATGACAGCTATCTACCTGTTACCTGGAACCTCTTATCTGTCTCACTGTCCATATTCTACCTCGCATATTCAATGCTTGCAACGTCTAATGGCAGGCTGCTTGCTGACTGAGACTAACTTTTATATCCAAACTTTGATAACAGAGGGATTCACCAGAGCATCCTCATGTGTCCTTAACACTAGAATCCCTGAAGCCTACGAAAAAACTTCTAATCCCGGCCCACCTTAAATTCCTTCGCACCTCTCCATCAGTGTCTTTTGTTTTGTAAATGTGTCAATCAGCACAGGCAGCCTGCTATCTCATCCCTCCCCTTGACAAAGCTCAACTCAGGAAAAAAGTTCACCCAGCTCAGGCCAAGGTTCCTCATTTGTGTGTGAGGTGCCTGGAGCTGTATGGGGTAAATAATACAGTATATTGTATATAAGATTTAAATAAGTTTAATAATGGTAGTGTGGCCCATTTTGATTTGTATTTAATATAGACATTTTGGATGTACATTTGTAATTTTATTTACTGTTTGTTTCATTGGAATACTTTTATATAAGTAATTGGATAAGCAATAAATATTTTTTTTTTTTTCACATATGTTACGGAGCCCAGTAGATGTCAGAAAAAATAAAAATAATCTGTTTGAACGATTTATGTACTTAAAAAATAATCCATCCGATCAAATTATTTTTAAGTATGTAATTCATTCAAATGGATTATGTTAATTTTTTTCCTTGGCTCTTATTTCAGGAGCTATTTATTTTTTCTAGTATGCAGTTTAGTGAACTGGGACAGGAAGAATGTAGCCAACCGATAGTTTCATTCTATTCAATGCTGTTTAGTGCCATTATCGACTAGATTTGACAACAGACTACTTGGATTAATAATAATAATAATCTGTTCTAACAAATTAATAATGTATTTGGACGAATTCCAATAATTAATTTAACTGGATTAATAATGTTTTCAAACAAATGAATAATTTGTTCAAACAGATTATTATTTTTTTTTTTTGCCTGACACCTACAGGGCTCCGTACAATAGTGTTATTTGAGTCATAATAAGTTTCTTTTTGTGGAATAGTTAATTTAAGATTATTTACATGTACTTTATTATTATTCACATGTACTTCTTTTTTTAAACAGACCTGTAATTATTATAATTGACTAAAGTAAAATAAGAAATTATACTGTATTGTACAGTATATTATTTATTATTCTTAGTGGGAATACTTTATAATTTTTGTTATATTTCTGATTTAGCGGAGGCACTGACAATTAATGCCATAAGAGTTTTTTATCTTCCATTGAAAATATAAAAAGAATGTCATTTTTTCAGTGTCATAAGATTAAATTGACAAAAAACATAACTCATGTTAGCATTAGTATAAGCCCAGACACTTTAAATAAACATATGTACCAAGGCCATGCTCATGGTTATTACAACATCACAGAAATATTACACATTATGAGCATGGTGTTACAAATGGATAGCGTCATGGGGATCCGTGCCTCAATGGGTGTTCACAGGCCATGTTTTTGACAGGCCCCCAGCCTGGACTCTCTAAGAAGACACAAAAAACTCCCCCCAAAAAAACCTTGTAAGGAAAAGAATGGAAAACATCTTGGGAAAGGTAATTGAGAGAGAGACCCCATTCTAGGTAGGTTGGGCGTGCTTTGGTTATCAAAATATTAGGTAAATATAACACCTAAAACAGAAGACAAGTCATCTTCTTCACAAACTATAAGGCAAAAATGCAAGAATAGATTACACCACTCACTAAATAAAGAACTATCACATATAAGGATACAGATTTGTTAAAATACATCAAAAACAAAGTAGAAACTAATTAACATAAATGAAAAACAACATCTGCTTATCAGCTAATTGTCGAATCACTGCCAGTTTGTAGTAGAGGAGCCAGACAAGCCAGACACGCTCAGAGCTCTGGTGCCCTTGACCAACAAGCCATCTCCCTCCTACTGGCCATTCTACAGCTGAGTCAGTGCTGGACTGGCCAATCAGATGAAAGGACCCTTCTACCTGATGACTGCAGTGCTCCTTTATCTGAGATGATCTTTATATTGCTGGCAAACAACTTAGCAGTAGAGCACCACTCTCTAAAGTGCCAATATACTACCCAAAAATTTAATTATGAAGTATGTAGGTCACAAGTGTCAATTCTGAAGCTCTTGTTAGGCATTAAATGCTCAAATGAATACCTAAGAGCAGAGGCGAGCTGCCCCAAGTCATGACTGAACCCAGGACCTGGGGCAGCAGATATAGGGCTGACCTTTGTGTTGCAGGCGATAACTTTGCCTGCATACCACTCTTTTTAAGAGCTTATGAAATCAAGCATAAATCCAAAGGGAGTCGTGCACCACATTTTACAATGAATAGATTAAAAACAGGATTTTTTAAGATGCTGCTTCCTTGCCCTGTAATCATGTGGTTTATTACACTTTCATACTTTAGCATTGGAAAGGTTCTATGATGAGATGGAATTAGAATTCTCCACTCCACTCCACTCCAATACTGAGGTGCCACCCAACACTTGACAAATATATCCACATGGAACTCGACACTGTTAAAACCAATGTGATCTTGTCCGGGTGGTGTGTGACTCCCTCTTATACTATAGATCCCATATTCATATTTGGCTCATATATTATCTCTAAGTAAAATGGCTACACAAGAGCTGTCCACTCATATATGGGAATGGATGGAAAGCAACCCTCAATTCTCTGCTAAAGCATCACTTGATTTTTAGCAGCATATCACTTCTAGATTAATCTGCAGACATGCATCAAAACAGCAATGAATATAATAAAGCTTCATCAAAGTAAGGGAGCCTTCACCAGATCTCTATGTGCCAGCGAAAGGGAGGATTTCGTGTCGACCCAGCCACATACTGTGACCCTTTTTGGCACCAATTATCTCATCTGAAATTCCACAGCATATAATCACAAATTCAGACAGCCAGAGAAATCTAACTGACCTTCTCTGTGACAACTTGTTGGTATTTGTAAGCGAGAAATGCTTTGGTGCCAGCCTGTCTCACTGGGGGCTAAGTACCCAATGCCTGCAGATGCTTTAATTTTCACTGCCTGTCATAGAAAACAAGAAACGCAAAGTAAATCAATCTGAACAATGTACCCCAATAAAACTATGCAATTGAAAAGCTGCACTACCCACCTTGAATTTTCAGCATTAAGTAACTATTATGGTTAGCAGTATTTATTATTTGTGTATTTTTCCTGAATGGCTAGAGTGCCAATCCTGCCACTGTAAAAAAAACCTCAAACTGTTCCAGTGTGGTGCTGAGGTGTCACCTGCTGCACTCGGGTCCCAATCCAGATGGTTCCTGCGTGTGGTGGGTGTGCTAACACACTAACAGTACATGCTCCCAGCCTCCTACTCCTCCTTACTGAATGAATATTAACAACGTATGCATCTATCTAGAGGTTTTGGGACCCAAGGATTCTGAATCTAACATTAGGTTTGATTTCAGGCTGTGGTATCTTTGTTTTTTTATGGGCACTGCCATTTCAGAGCAACCGTGCTATTCATTTCCATAGCAATCCTACTTAGAAATCCCGGAAATATGCAATGCACATGTCGTCATCGGACTTACTGTATAAAGGTTGGTGTGGGCATTTTTGGGGTATCTGAGATTGTGACTAGCTCCTAGCATATTTAATTGTGACAATAGATGGATATGACTTTTATTTTTTTCCATAGTTGTGTAATGGAGGAATAAAAATCATAGGTTTGGACTAAAAAAACTATATTAAAAACTCAATTAATAAAAAGCTACAATCTGCCTCAATTACACATTTTTTGTTCAAACAGATTGCAATGAACTTTAACTGACTTTTGAAGACAATTTAGCTAACTACATCAACGTTCTTTCTTTCTTGTGACTAATAACTATATCTGTACATTCTTTTTTTCTTTTAGTTACAAATGATCAGACAATTTACAACTTAATAGTAAAAAAAAAAACAACTGGAGACAACAGGAGATTGCACAGGTGAGTATGAGAATCAAATCTTTTAGGCAGAGCCGTCCATTACTAAGATAGCTAACCAATCATGTCTGTAATATGTCAAGGTCTAGAATCCCACGTGAATTTTTGATATAAATAACGGCCCATCTGAGAGACCAGAGAGAAACGTTAAAAAGAGATATATGTCAAAGAAAGAGATACCATTTAATATGAACATCGGAGAATGCAACTCATGCATTAACCAGATTGCTAAATCTAAAATCTTCACAGGCCAGCATCCTCTTTTGAAGTCGCTGCTAATCCTCAGTAAGCTTTCTAAGACTAAATTATATAGATCCAGACTTTACTATATTATATATAAACATCTACGCGTGGAAGTGTGTGTGTCTGTCCGGCCTGGAAGTGAGGCCAGCACATCAGGCAAAACTCAACCTCAGAAGAAAGACAAAGTTGCTTAGCTGCTAACATCGGCAAAACGGTATCCCTTTTACTTTTCCTCCCACCGCTAATGCACAAGCGATGCGAGCACTTGGCAAAACAAATCCTCCTAGGTGAGAGACGCCCAGAGTAGTTCCTTTCAATTATCTGACATTTCTACATTTCGATTTTCTTTTCGACGATTTCAATAGTTTCCTAGACCCTGGGCTTTTTACAGCACGGGCTTACACAGCTAGTTTGTTTATATTTTCTATTATATTTACTTTTCCTACAAGGTTAGCAGGCTGAGAAAAGACACTTCCATTAAAGAACATTGGGGTAGAAGTGAGACATTGTTGGCTGGTAAGTGGCATATAACCAAAGGGTGTACCAGCCTTCATGTGTCTAGGATATTCTTGGTCTGGGTTATATCCAGGGACACTTGCATTTGGCATATGCTGAAGATAGTGAGTCCCTATGTGAAGTACTGAGGAGTGACAGGCATTGTAAAGGTCAATCTCAAGCAGTACGTAAATGAATAAGGTCTTTGTGTGTGCCTCTTTCTATGTGTGTTAAGCTTAGACTGTGAGAGTAGGCTAATACAATAACCTGGTGGGTTCCACTCATCCCATGAAACTACACCTTGCCCTGCCTGCATGAATCTCTTGGTTATTTTCATTCTTTATATACAATCTCAGTTCTGAGTCAGTAAAAGTGACACAGCACAGGGCAAGGAACATCATTATAATACTGTGCTTGGTAAAGCAAAACAAACACACCGGTGCTCTAAGACTAATTATCTTTAGGTCATAAATATAGTACTACACTTTACATAATAGAATATTTTCAACTGCATTAGTTTCATACTCTCAATTCACAGAGTAGAAGTGAGTGTTATCTTTGTGTTGACAATGCAGTGTTCACAGCTTCAGTTTACCCACCTAAATCAATGTGCAAAAATGTATTATTCATCTGTCCATTCATCCAGCTATCCATCTGTCTCTTTTTAAGATCATACAGAGCTGGAGTCTATTCTGGATATATTAGATGCAAATTAGGAACCAAGCCTGTACAAGGTGCTAGTCCATTGCAGGTCACTCACATAGCCTGCTCCTACCACCCCAATAAGTCAATATAAAGGTGCCATTGAACCGAATGTGCACATTTTGGGATGTAAGTAGTAACCAAATCACCTGGAGAAAACAGATGTGGACACATACAGAATATGGAACCCATGCAGAAGGTGAATGAGCAGAGAATGTAAAGGATACCTCTTAAGTGCTAATGCTAACATTGAATCATTGTGTCACTCATTGTGATTATTATTAGGGTGGCATGGCAGTGCATCGTTTGGCGCACATTTCACAGCTCCAGCATCGTAGGATCAAATCGTGTCCTATACAATGTCCACATTGAGACTGCCATTCTCTCCATGTCTATGTGGCTTGTTCTCTAAATTAGTTAATTGGCAACTCCAAACGGGATGTTGTGAGTGTCAGTGGGCCTTGCAAATTGCTAGCAGCAGGTATAAAAAAAATACAAGGTAATAAAATGAAGTGTTGGGATTCCAGCCTGGATAACCTGTTTATTTTTTAAGACAGCAAGGCACAACAGAAGGTTTTGCTGCAGTGATATGTCTGCCACGAGACTAGATGGTCAAATAACACTGACTTCTTGTGACAATGTGCTGTTCAGACTTGAAGGGGTGAAGTTGGAGGCCCTGATGTCACTGTCTTAGGCATCTCTATTTGTTCTTTGGTCTTTAGAGCTGTGAGAATAAGTGAAACTATGTCCTCAACAGTGTTACTACAAACCCAATCTTCTTGGTGCATCATGGAAATAACCCCTGCAAGAGATTCACCAGGCTGCCATGTCTGGCACAAGGTATACTGTCCCCTATGTTGTCAGAACTGGCTCTGTGACTGTGGATTATTTTTATTATTATGTGATGGACTGACAAACTCCCCAGGGTTGTTTTGAGCCTGAAGGACTCCATTAGTTGGATTAAGCTGTTTTTGAATTGTTTTGTCATGTCATGAAATTAATTTGTGGTAAAATGAGTGCAGGACTAAGCCAACTAACCAAATAACATCAACAGAAGCAATCAAGAAGGCTAATAAGATATTAGGTTATATACCATGACTAGCTATACCTGTCTAATCAACTTCCATCTCAGTCTTAATGTTTGCAGTGCACCATGCAATGTATGTCTCTCTTATATGCCAAATTGCATGGGATTTGTAAAAGCAGTTTCAATGTTTGTAATGCTCCATCTATTGGAATGACAAATGCAATGCATTTTATTACTAAACATGTTTGTGATGTTCAGTATGTTTAGTAGTATGTTTAGTATTTGGAATGACAGAGACATAGCAACCCGATGGACACACAGAAATTTAGTCTTATATTACATAGTAGCAACAGTACCTGTCAAAGACAGGTAATAAAATAATTAAAAAATACTTGTTATCTCTAATTCTACATGTACCTTCAGCACCTTTCCTCTACATTCACGTGTGTGTGAATGTCTCTTCAGCAGCGCTCCCTCGCTCAAGTGCATTAATGTAAAGCCTGCTTCTCAAACTCTCATTATATTTGAGGGGCCTTTCTAACCTCCTGTCTGGTTTTATTCTTTTTGTCTTTGAAGGAGACTCTGTCAAAGTGTCTGCCTTATACACCTTTACTTCTCTTTGTGCGTCTCACACTTGCACTTCCTCTTTCAATCGTGTCACCAAAGCCAAATGGACCAATCAGATTGCTCAGAGTGACTGGATGCACAAACATTAGTGCTTTTATTATAGATAGATAGATAGATACTTTATTCATTCCAAGGGGAAATTCACATACTCCAGCAGCAGCATACTGATACAAAAACAATATTAAATTAAAGAGTGATAAAAATGCAGGTAAAAACATTGAATAATGTTAGCGTTTACCCCCCCTGGTGGAATTGAAGAGTCGCATTGTGTGGGGGAGGAATGATCTCCTCAGTCTGTCAGTGGAGCAGGACAGTGACAGCAGTCTGTCTCTGAAGCTGCTCCTCTGTCTGGAGATGACACTGTTCAGTGGATGCAGTGGATTCTCCATGACTGACAGGAGCCTGCTCAGCACCCGTCGCTCTGCCACGGATGTCAAACTGTCCAGCTCCATGCCTACAATAGAGCCTGTCTTCCTCACCAGTTTGTCCAGGCGTGAGGCGTCCTTCTTCTTTATGCTGCCTCCCTAGCACACCACCGCATAGAAGAGGGCACTCGCCGCAGCCGTCTGATAGAACATCTGCAGCATCTTATTGCAGATGTTGAAGGACGCCAGTCTTCTAAGGAAGTATAGTTGGCTCTGTTCTTTCTTACACAGAGCATCAGTATTGGCAGACCAGTCCAATTCATCATCCAGCTGCACTCCCAGGTATTTATAGGTCTGCACCCTCTGCACACAGTCGCCTCTTATAATCACGGGGTCCATGAGGGGCCTGGTCTTCCTAAAATCCACCACCAGCTCCTTGGTTTTGCTGGTGTTTAGGTGTAAGTGGTTTGAGTCGCACCATTTAACAAAGTCCTTGATTAGGTTCCTATACTCCTTCCTCCTCCTGCTCACTCCTGATGCAGCCCACGATAGCAGTGTTGTCAGCGAACTTTTGCACGTGGCAGGACTCCGAGTTGTATTGGAAGTCTGATGTATATAGGCTGGACAGGACCGGAGAAAGTACAGTTCCCTGCGGCACTCCTGTGTTGCTGACCACAATGTCAGACCTGCAGTTCCCGAGACGCACATACTGAGGTCTGTCTGTAAGATAGTCCATGATCCATGCCACCATACAGTAGATCATGATGATGTGTGGAGTACAAGTCAAGGGAGGTTATGCTTAAGTTATGTAACACACTGGTGAGGCCTCAACTGGAGTACTGTGTACAGTTTTGGTGTCCATAGTACAAAAAGAACTTGTTAGGCTGAGTGGCCTGTTCTCGTTACAAATATTCTAATGTTCCATTAATAGCAAGAACGGACTTCATATTAAGAACTGGCCGGTAGTACCAATAGACCCCTTGAATAAGACAATGTTTCAAAGTTTGCCCTCTATTTTGCTAATGACATCGGCAGAAGACAAGGAAAGCCACCGGGCAAGACTATAAAATGTGAAGATGACATCCAGGCAACATTCATACGGGGTCACGAGAAGTCCCAGGCAGCTGACACCATCCAAGAGATCTTAACAACAGGATGAGTATCATAAGAAGATATACAGTAGGTAGTGAATCAGCATTTACATAACTTTTGTAAAAATCACAAAGCTATGATTAGAATACACACAAAGTATTATCTACAGCACTGCTAGGTAAACTGTTCTACATATTTATGACTCTATTTAATTTGATTGAAAGATTCCCTTAAACCTATTTTACACTGACCATGGCATTCAGATATAAATTACAGAGATGATTTTCTTTATTTCCATAATACAATGTTCAGCTCTCTGTTTTCCTAATTCTTATTAAACAGGGTCTCATCTTTTTTTGTCACCATAGTGCACCAAAGAGTGCCAAGGTTAGTTATAAAACACACTGAAGAATCTACTCTAACCTCAGTATAAGCCGAGTATGTGACAGTTTATTAAAAATGTTTTAGTCAGATATCTAGTTGCTGAAACTGACCTCATATTTTGTCAGCCTGGGACCTCAAACATCTCACTGCTTATATTGATAGCCACGCTGAAACAAAGCAGACATGCCAACTGTGCAGAGTGAACCTATAAAGAGCTGCCTTCCTGACCCCTAGAAGCAATACAGTTGAGTATGTGGAAAAAAAGGAGGCCAGAGTGATTGAGAAGTGGAATTACACCTGGGCACATCTCTCACTCTAAAAGAGGATGACAGGACAAAGAGATCAATATGGAGCCCATTAAAATAAAGTCATTTAAGTGATTGGACTCCTGCAGCTCTAAAGATAAAGCGCACATGTCCAACACAAGGCTCTTTACAGCGGCTATGATGAGGTCCCATTGATAAGAGGTAAAGAGAATATCATGCTTTCTGTTTGTTTTCCTGTAGGTGTCTAAAAGACAGGATGTGGTTGACATCTACAGTATTTGTTGCACAATTACAGCTGTAGAAGCCATCTGAATCCAATAAATATCAACACATATGGGGTGACGATGCTTAGGTGCCCAGATTAACTTTATCAGCTATTATACTTGCAGAGTATGTAGGGATTAGGAATATTTAATATAGTGCTCATCCATTCATCATCTGGTCTGATTCAATTTATGGTTCAGTGTTTTCCTTACAAAAAATTAGCTGTCAACCCCTACTAGCACACATGTGCTAAATTACACTTCTGGGTACAGCAATTAAGCATTTGGCGGCTCATCACTCAGTCAATTGACATTAATGGTCAATCAGCCAATCATTCTATAGGAAGCAAACTTTAGAAAGTCTACATAAGTAAAGGTTTATACTCGGGCACAACAGATGTGCACGCTGGTTTGTTTATAGTCCAAGTGTTTACTCTACGCACTAGCAGAATCCCCCACTTTTTTGGTTTTTCATTGCATTACATATCGATCTTGCAGATATTTCCTTTCCAGCCTGCACAATCTTTCATCTTTGCTCAGTCTGGTTGATTTCTAACCGCAAATTTGTAGAAACATGGCTTTCTCTGTGTGCTTATAATGTTGGATTGTATAGATGTTGGTGGCAACACTTCACACAACTGTCCTTCCAATGAGCGCAGGTTTTCTTATCTAGTGCATGCGCAGTCAACGTACAAAAGGTGTGCACAGGGCCACATGGTTACAAAGTTCTGGAGGCAGGTGGTAACTGATGTGAGGGTACACATGCCAGGACTGATGATTGATTAAATTTAAATTACGTGCACCCTAGCAGACGCTTGTGACACAGACATGTCAAGTATAAATGGGTCTTAAACATAAAGGGATTGTACAAGGGAGTTAACTGATAGGGTCTTACACTCTAGACATTTTCACAAGACAATCAAATGTGGTAATAACTTCCACTTAACCATCTATTTTCATACCAGCTTATGCAGTATAAAAGAACATATATTATAGATAGAGTAAAATAAACAGGAGACAGAAAAAGGTTTGGGGTAGCCACCTTGTATACTTGAAACGCTGAAGATTGAAAAAGGCAAAAAAGCAATATGGGGTCTTTACAGACTTTAGTCCAAAACAGAACTGAGGTACAATGACAAAGACTGCCAATATATAGTTAACAGACAGGAAGAGGCTGGACTGGAAGTGAAAATGATGTCATAGGTAGGCAGGTTCTGCGGGACCAGAAGAAGAAGTGATGTTTTTATGGTCTGCAGAAAGAAACAGGAGAAAGAGTTACAGTACAGAGTGAACCCTTGTCCGGTGGAGAAGCACATTTATTCAAGCTCGTAAACACAATATATATGCAGAATGCAGTGTATACTGTATGTAGTCATGCACCAATTTATGGACGACTGAGTTATGGCGATGCATACTTATGACTCAGGGCCTTAGGAAAACAATAAAGTAATAATATTCTATAAACTGCAGAAACTAGCTGCTGTAATGACTCTTCCCTTATTATTATTTCGCAGGGTCTCATTAGTTTTTTGACCCTTGGAGGGCCCTTTAAGGTTTGTTTTGATTGGTGCTCCTCCATGTGGCTAATTCCGTGGTTGAGAAGCTGAGGTGAGATGATGTGTATGTCAATTAATGGCCAAATGTCCCCTGGGAATGCAACTGCTGTAAAACTTCTTAGCTGTACAGTTATTGAGTGTGGATTGATGGGCAAAAATGGCAAATTCATTGATTTCAAATTAGATTTACAGCAGAATGAAGGATGCAGAAAGTGAACAGGTCTGAATACTTGCTGAATCTAATGTATGATTTTCTTTTTTGTGATGAAATTTTAATATATTTTCTACCAATAAATATAAACAGTCAAAAAGTTTTGAATAAAAAAAGTTGTACCACTATGATAATATCCCACCCCATACCAGCACATACCATACATACTGTATAACCCCCCTGCCCCATACCAGCATGAAATAATTCACACCACAAAACACAGTTATCAAAAGCAAAAAAAACTTTCACTAGCCAGACTCTGAAGCTTCAATTACAGAAAGGTAAGACCAAAGAAGAGACTGATGGCAATGGAAAGGTTCTAAAAACAAAAAAAATAGGGAATAAAGTAGACTATATATAGGATTTTAGTGCTGCAGCCAATCCCACCCACAGGTTGATAGATTTAAAGGAAGCATTATTAATTCTAAATGTGGACATTTCTAAATGGATTAAATTAAAAAGTGAAGCAACCCAGGACTAAGCAGACATCGATTCTGGGGATTTCCATCTAGATGAAACAATGATTTTCACAGCTACATTACTTAATAAGAAGACTCTCTTATGATAATCATTAAAGGAAGTAATACTGTGAGATTAATAATGTGCTTTTCATTATATATTGTCCTTTCTACAAAATATTATAATTTTATTCCCTGCTTTACACCTTGTGATGGAGTGCCTGGTTCAAATAGTGTACCAGAAATGTGTATGTCATCAGGATAACACAGGCCAGAAGACACTTATTGACAGTAAGAGACCACCATGGCATGTTTTGCCAAGAGCAGAAAAATGGCAGATCACCAGAAAAAATATGAAAACAAGGCAGAAGATGAATCTTAATATGATAAACAAATGTATTCAAAATGAAGAAAGCATGCCTAAGAAACATCTAAACCCAACATGAGGACAAAAATCTGAGTCAAGAAACAGTCGTAAGTTTATGGCCAAATACTTTGAAATCTGAAACACTTTATATAGCACAAGAAGCAGACAGACTCAGACAGTGAGAGTTGCTGGCTTAAACATCGTCACTCCCATGGTGTCACTCCACGTGACCTCCAGTTCCTGTTAACTAGACTGCATCGTTGCATAAAATGGCAGTGCCTGTAGCAAAAACAAGATGGCATTGCACTAAAATAAAATAATTAGTTTATGACAAGTCATAATGTAAATCCATAACAAAAATAACTAAACCACTGTAATTTTTTACATTCAGAAATATGGAAAAAGGTTAAAGAACTATATGAGAAAAATTTCCTGAAGGCAGGAAAATTAAACACAAGCATGAATCACAAAACGGCACACCACTGACACCACAAGCACCGATGTGGTAGTGGGAAGGAGACTGTCCAAGGCAGAAGGAGATAGAGAAAGTGGTCATGAAGGGTTCTCAGATGGCCAGAAGACTTTGAGGGAGGCTGAGACAATGTTGCTTAGGCTTGACATTGATGACTTTCTCACACATGCAGACAGAGGCGACCTTAGGGATATGCGGGGTCTAGGGCTGACCAACACCATGCGGGGCCGGTTACGTCAAATGCTGTTACCGGTATGTGTGGACTGTATAAACTTGTGTGTGAATTTAATAAAAATAATGTTAATATACAGCGGATTTTCTCATTACAGTACTCAGCTAAATTTTTGCAAGGTAACACGCAGACTTTATCAAAATATAACGATATAATATATTTAAAAAGTGCAATTCATAATTCATGACAATACAGTCAACAGTTCGAAATACGATGCGGTGTCATGCGGAAATTAGCAGGGTCTCTTTTAGAAAAGTACCTTTAATTGCAAGTATACTCTGATTCTCGATATGCAGGATGTCATAGTCATAACTCACGTTGATGTCATGTAGACCGGTTATCATTAGCGATACATGTTTTTGTGCATTAATATTCAGACATGTTTACAGCCTACAAATAAAATGTTTCAGTCTTTCGACAGGAAGTGTGAAATTAACGTAGAGATATCATCATGAAATCTCTTACCGGTTTCCAAGTTCAGAGACAAAAATCTACTTTTCTTGCTTTCCGATTGGAAAAGTCATTGATGACATCTTCGTAGTCTAATCTGGATGTAAATTCTTTTTCTATAGATAGGAGAAGCCAACCCAGTGACTAATGGGCTATACCTATTTTAGGAAAGGATTATACTGGCGACCTTTTTCAGGCGATGAAGGTGGACTGTGGAATGTTTTCAAAGATGTACATGTACGGAATTTGACCTTAAAGAGGGATTTTAAAAGGGTTTGTCTTAGAAGCATCTCAAATATATATGTACTGGAGAATATAACTTAACAAATCAGCTCTAACAGGACACGCAGACCTCAAAAGCGGTGCCCTCTTAGGTGTGGGGCCTGTGGTGGTTGCCCCACTTGCCATCCCCAAATGCAGCTCTTGAATGCAGACATACACTATCTGGACAAAAAAAAAGTCACCACTTGGATTTAACTAAGCAAAGTAAATAGGTAAGAGCCATCCATTGGATACATATTACAGTGATTAATATGTTTGAGCTGGCAACAAGTTATTTAACCCTAACTGATGCAGTCAGTAGCTTCATAGTTCTTAAACAACCATGTCAGAAGAAAGGTGCAATTATTGGCCTGTATCAAGAAAAGAAAACAACTAAGGAGATTGCTGAAACTACTGAAATTGGGTCAAGAACGCATTATTAAAACCTGGAATAATTGTGATGAACCATCATCTTTGAGGAAGAAATTTGATCAGAAAAAACTCTTGAACAACCATGATAGGACATCATTTGGTGCAATCAAATCATAAAAAATCAACAGTAGAACTCGTGGCTATATTTTGTAGTGAAAGCAAGAGCATTTTGACATGCACAATGTGAAGAGAAATCAAGATATTGAGACTAAACAACTGTGTAGCCCTAAGAAAACTACTTATCAGTGAGACTCTGGAGCAATGGTAATAGGTCATGTTGTCTGATGAGTCCAGGTTTACTCTGTTCCAAAGTGATGGCCGCATCAGGGTAAGAAGAGAAGGTGGATGAAGTGATGCACCCATTATGCCTTGTGCCTACTATAGCTACTACTATAACTGCCTGTTGGGGCAGTGTTATGATCTGGGGTTGCTTCAGTTGGGTAAGTCTATGTTCAGTAACATTACGTGCCCAAAAAATGAGGTCAGCTGACCACCTGAATATATTGAAGGACCAGGTTTTTCCATTAATGGATTGTTTTCTTCCCTGATGGCACAGGCATATTCCAAGATGACAAGGCCAGGATTCATCTGGTTCAAATTGAGTGGTTCAGGGAGCATGAGACATCATTTTCACACGTGGATTGACCACTACAGAGTCCACACCTTAACCCCATAGAGAAGACTTCACAGAGCAGTCCGATTCACCGATCATCAATGCAAGATCTTGGCGAATATGAATGCAGCTCTGGACGGATGTTGTGACGTTGCATAAGCTTTTCAAAACAATACCATGGCAAATGTGTACCATAGTCAAAGCTAAAGGCTGCCCAACAAAATATTAGAGTGTGTGACTTTTTTTTTGGCCAGGCAGTGTATATGTTGATGCTACAATAGCTGCAAGATATTTGTAACATTAAATCCAGTATCTATGAAATAAATGGGATGTAGGTCACAATGTAGAATTTTCCATTTACTTTCCATCTCTGAAAGGCTGTCGCTTAGGTTTTGTGCTGTGTGACTGAATCCCATGGTAGCAACATGAAAGAGTTCATCTCACAATCTGAATCAATGATGTCACTGTCACATTTGAGAAGTCTGTACATTGGTAGAGTGAATGATAAACTCCGTCTTATCAAGCTGCAATTGCACAATGCCTTTCTTTCTTCGTATACATATGTTAGTCATGTGTGACAGCAGCTTATATTCTCCCTTGAACTGTGACAGCATGTCCTTGAAGAAGCTACACTAAGTTATTGCAACGATGAAATCTCCGACACATTTGGTTAGTTTCTTAGTATGCATAGAATCATTTGCTTAAGTTTTCCTTTGGATCAGGGCATTGCTTATTGTTGGCTGAATCGGATGACTTCCTTTGGCAAATGGCTACTATTGATTATTGTGGAATCTGTTTAAGAGTGTTAGGAGATCAGTTGTGTTACCAGAGTAAGGTGAGAGCTTCCATCTATAGTAAATCACTGACTCACTTATTCGAATTTATGAAAGTGTAACCCATTTCACAATACCCACAGCCTAACTGCACCTATTTATGACCATGTCCAGCACAAAAAAAGTCAGAGAGGCCTATTGTGCAGCAGTGAAACATGAGATTGAGCAATGACATGTCTATGATGTCTTTAGATGTCCGGGGCTGTAAGTGTGATAGATGGATTAACTTGTGTCTATCAGGCAACAAGAGTCATTTGTAAGCTGTTGAACTTAATTTGTGATGGAGAACAAGGCTTGCAATTGTTCCCTACAAACAAGTGTGGGTCATAGGCTCATGTTAGATAAGTCTTTTGCCATTTGTACACACCGCCCATCACTACTACCGATTGGATGGTTTAATGAGGTCCGCAGATTGACGCTGCTGTGGTCACACAGCCTCTGTTGGAGCAGCTAGAAGATGATGAAACTTGACCATAGGGGAAGTACAAGTCAACAAAGTTTCCATAGGTGAATCCATGGAAAGATCATTGCTGAGTCTCAAGGAGAAAAAACGGAGGGCTGGCGCATCCACCCAACTCCGTTTCCCTCCCACTTGTCCTCATCCTGAACCAGCATCCTGTCAGATCTTAACCCCATTTTCCCATAGGATGATAACACATTAATAGAGTGGGAATCATGAAGGTTTCCAGAAAGAATGGATCATTTAAGGACTACAGGAGTTTTAGGGATGCAGGAGAACCAGCAGTTAATTTTGGGAGCTTAATAGCCATGTGAGGAGGCTCCTGACCCCAGAAATGTCCCCAGAGGAGACAAGAAGTTAAGAGTCGAGAAGTGTGTTTGGTCAAAAAGATCACTGGCAAGACGAAGAGGCGTTAGGCGGAGTGCTTTGGTGTTGCACTTTGCAGCTGGACAAGGGGCCGAGTGGTCCATTCTGTAATAGGAAGCTCCAGAGGCACAAGCAACAATTTATTATTTTATTCACTGTTGCATTCTTTATTTTAGTAAATAAGCACTCCATTTTTGATATTTGAGTATACTTGGTAATATTCTGGGAATGGAGACATGCCATGAGTGATATGTAAACATCCATGGTATTTTGTCAGTAGCCTGCTGGGAGAGCAGGCGTGAATAAGAAATCCAATGTACCTGTCAAAAATGGCAAATCAAACCTGAACGTGAACCTGCTTATGCCCTCTCCCACTGCTGCAGAGTTTCTATTACTCTGTTTTCTAAAAAATATTATAGTGCTTCTGATGCTGGCAAAGGCTCTGAAACTCTGCTATGTTGTTTCAATACGTGGATCTCTGAAAAGAGGATTTAACATGTGGATGGATATTTTTCAGGGTCTTGCTCTTTTGGTCATGCCTTAATACAGTGCTTAGTTTAAACATTTAAAAACATTCATCCAATCCAACCATTTTCCATATCTGCTTAGTCTTTTCTGAGATGTGGAGGACAAAGTCTATACCAACATCAGCCATCTTAAGGCAAACCAAGATGGGAATCCTTGTCTTGCACAAGTATAACTCACTCCCACCACGCCAATATGGAGCCAGCAGTTAATGTAACATGCATATCTTGAAATGCTGGAGAAAACTGGAATGCCTGGAGGGAAAAACCCCACACCAACACGGCAAAATGTGCAAACTTCACACTACCAAGCCAGGATTTGAAGCCAGCTCTGAGGTGGCGGCACTAACCACTGTGCCACTCACCCATTACAGCATAAGGTGGCATTTCAAAATCTCAGAACATTAAATAATTTTCTGAAAAGAAAGGTACATTCATTGAAGAGAATCTGCAGTATGGCTGAATCAAACCTTACAAAAGAAAGAGCTGCTTTTACAATGACAAGTTTGGATTACACATTATTAGTAAAATAACCTGCCAAATGCTCCTTTCCAAAGCCTCTCTGCCACCCCTTCAGCTCACACCAAGATACAAAGAAATAAAATGATGGATCTGTGATAAAGAACATTTAAAACATGAGTTAAAACTGATTTAAAAGACGAGTAGCCAACAAGGGAAAGCGAGAAAGAGCGAGGGAGAAAGCTGTCAAAAGAACGCATTCTTTCCTCTCATGCATAATGCATGTTTTGAGTAATGTATTCAGACTGAAAAGTGTTTTACAGCTTTTTTTGTTATTTTTTATATGTTTTATCTGTTAAGCTGTAGCTGCACAATAATTCCTTTCACCAGAAGCAGAAATCATTTCTGAGTTGCAGTAGGCGGTCAGACCCTTACCAATGTCAAGATACTGAAGGGGGTTAAGTAATGGAGCTTATGTCTCTATTTTTCTGGTCTTTCTATTAATGCTGGACCCCGTCCTTGAGCCTGTGAATCTTATCTTCCCATATGAAGTCATTACTGTAAAGTTAAGGGCACTGGATATCTTTGCACTGAAATCATATAATGGCAAGGCGGTTAATGCGGCTGGGCCACCATGATGAGTTTTACATCCCCTGTGTCTCCCTTGAGGAGCTGGCCTTCTCACCATGGGCAGTGCAGTTTTCACCCACAATCTAATCCTGACTAAAAGGTATAATGTTGTCCATCTATGACATAATTTATGTGGTTAGCCTCTAATTCCAAGTGACCATATGAAGACTAAGCAATCAGTAATAATTTTATGTGTTCTGTGTTGCAGAATTAATTTGCGAAGTTGTTCCGTAGGCTACTTCTAGTCCCCTATTTATTTGAAATGATTTAAACAAAGAAAACATGAGGAAGTAGGGAAGAAGGGAGAAAAAGCAAATCATGGATGCTGGTGTGGTTTCCATTTCTGCATTCCTGTTCTGTTCTTGGTAGTGAGAAGTGTGAGGCAGGCAAATGCTACAGTATAAAATGTAATCTCTTAGATGGGGGCTATGAAAACTGAAGCTAAATGGAGTTACTATCAGAGAACCACAGGAGGTTATCCAGAGTTGCTTCATCCCCCTTTTTGACTTCTAATCATATTCTATTTCACACGCAGAATGGTCACTGTCCAATAGCAAGTTAATCCGACAATTGCACTGAACAAGGTGTTAAACATGCCACACAAAGTATATTAGCACATGCTGATTGTAATTCATAATCATTATAAATTAATTCTTGACTGGCAAGTGGGGATGGCCCTGTGCTGAGGTGAATTCTCTCTTATGTTACTGGAAGACCTTTTCACACACGTGCGCTTGAGAGACAACAGTGAGAGCTTATCTAATGATAATTCCGCCCTGTTTCAAGGGTTGGTGCTATTGCCTAATGCTCATCCTCCTCTCCTCCTTTCAGATCAGACAGCTGGCAGCGACAGTAACACCACTTCCATGTCACAGTTCCTTGGACCCACCCCTTCTGGTATGGCTTCCTTTTAAGGGGTTCCACAGCCATCTTGAAGCAATCAAAGTGATGACTCTCATCAAAAAAGAAGTCAAACTTATTTTTATTATTTTCTTTATCTTTTGCCAAAAATATATATGGGGTTTGACTTCAAGGTGCCCCTACTCTTTATTCATAGATGGCCATACTGCTATTTTGAAGATATTAACTTGAGTAGTAGCAGTGTTCAGATACTCCCTGACATTTAAATGCTACTCAACTTGCATCAGGGGAACGAACACATGCACTGAAAACACATCCCACACCACTATACTAACATTAGCCTGAATTACTGGCAAGGAGAATGATGGATCCATGAAGTCTTTTCAGACTGGGATCCTCTTATCATCATGAATCAACGAGAGCCACAACTGCTTAGACCAAGCAAATGTTTTCAAGCCTCTAGTGTTTGGGTTTCTTAGAACACGTCTCCCACACCATTTTATTTTTCAGTTAGATTGTTGACTGCCATACCCCATCCATGATATGGTTTATTCAGATGAGACTCACACCACTGTTATATTCTGGTAGCCCGTCTGTTACTCTGTTACATTGAACAAGCTATGTTAGCCTCAGTTAGCCTTTTTCGTCAATGGAGATTTCCTGACCAATTTCTGCTATGTGTTTTTTGTGTAAAGATAAATCCTTAACACACAAGTGACACTCCTGTATATGAAAGCCGTAGCAGTGCTGCTGCTTCTGATACACTCACACTGGTCTGCCTGAGGACCACTAGCACGCCATATTCAAATCAAAGCCTCTTAAGTCTTGTCTCTTGCCCATTCTCACTCGGAATTACTCACACACATAATTCGTTGGTACCTGCCTTCAAAGAACTCTAAAATGTATCAACAGGTAAATCGCGATTACAGTTTTCTGAATGCATTCACCCCTGTGTAGGAAATTATTTTTTTAATGTATCTTTCTATATTCTTATATCCATTTTATACATATTGATACTCTTATATATACTGCTATCATGAGAACAAAGGATCTCCACCAGCCTTTCCCAAAGATGGTGCAGGCTTGAACATGTGATAAGTTGTTGTTCTGATCTTTCTAGCTCTTATCTAGGGATTATAAAACCTGAGGGAATTACTTTGTTAGTCAAGGAGGCTAAAGTTCAATGCAGAATTCACTTGTCTCTCTCCAGTGGATGAATAATTTATACATGTAATTAATTATTATTAAAAATATATTTACTGTATGTGTGGAACTATATGTAAATCGAAACTTGCCTGTTTTGCTCATCACTGCATACAATGGCTTTTTCATCAACTGATGGGTTTTCGGCATTTGCCTAACAACGAAGGTTGTGTTCATTGGTCCTTTCTAAGCCATGAAACCAAGCTGCTTTTCATGAACTTTCCAAAGATCTTTAAGTCCTTCCTCTAAAATCCTATCAGCTATTGTCTTTTTCTGCTCCATGAATTTGATTGCCAAATGAGAGCTGCAACTCCGAAGACTCTCTCTCCCTTCATGAACTTAAGATTTTCCCCATTTTTTTCCTAATTTAGTGGATTATTGTCTTTCACAACTGAGCTGCATAGCTTGATCAACCATTCAGCTCCTGTCTCCTTCTGATATCTCACTGTAGATGAACCTGCGGCTTTGTCTCTTCTTTAGTTTTGCTGCCCACTCCTTAGAGTGCTGTCAATAGATCCTTCCAATTGCTCCTTCTGTCATCATATTAGATGGTCCAGCAAAGACTTTACTGTAGAATGCTGAGGAGGGGGTGGGTAGCCAGTTGGCCAAGGTCTCCAGGATTTTCTATGGGTTTGTCTTTGATTTTGTCAGCTATAACTGACCATGGATCACCGCCATTTTCTCGAGGATTTTTTTTTTTAAACAAACGTGTGTCTTTATGCATATGCATTAATTAGTGATTTGTAAAGTTAGTAATTGCATTTTTCCTGTGAACTTGTTACATCACTCTGAGCCTGTACTCCATGAAGGGCACTATACAAAACCAAACTGAACTGAATCAAATGTCTTTGTCTCATTTACTGCATTCAGGAACTTGTTCACTTCTATTAAGGAAGCAATGTCATGTATGGGCGGCACTAGGGAATCCATTCCTGGGAAGCCAGGAACGGCCAAGTTTGCATATATAGCATGTAAAAGTGTACAAATTGATCAAGAAATAACAGAGTTATAGTTGAAAATAATTAAGTGGCATGATTTTTTGGCCCACGGTATAGTGTGTTGTTGATTAATTCAGTCAACAACAGACCAGCAGTCGTCAGTCTTCCGGCTCCGACTAAGACTGAGCACAGTGGACTGTAAGGAGTCTGCACTCTGCAGCTCACGAATGCCAGGACAGGGCAGACTTCATTGACGTCTGTTAAACAACGGCTTTGAACAGCAACTTGAATTGCAATGCGTCAGTCTGTTGCATCCGCATTATCTGTGCCAAGAAACTTGCCATCACAGAATGATGACAAGAAACTGGATGCATCAGTAAAAGCTGAAATGGTGGTGTTTCAGAGCAACGGCAAGCGCGGGCGTTGTTTAGAACAAGTGTATCAGTATCTGATGACTGTGCCGCGTACTTCAGTGGAGGCAGAGCGTGCTTTCTCAGCTGCTGGTGTACTCTGCACGAAGTTGCGCTTTCGCCTGGACGACCGCACGCTGGACATGTTGTGCTTTCTACGCTCTTTTTACTGCAACTAACTAGATCAGGGGTGCCCAATACATCGATCGCGATCGACTGGTAGATCGGAAAGGTAATGCAGGTAGATCGCGTTGGATTCAAAAAAAATTTTTTTTAAATGTTAGTCTATCATATATCTTCTCTATGGCATTTGCCACTTGATTGACATACAGGGCGGCCAGTCTGAGATCTCTTTTCTTCTAACACACTGGTAATCCCACATGCTCCCATACAATCAGATTGTGATTCAGACTACAAATGCCATGAATGTAATTACCCCGATCTACATGCTGTCAAATAAACGAACCACACGCTGTGGCGCAGTGTAAAGAGGCTTTGACGCTGACATCCGAGGTTCAATCCACGAGAGGGGGTGCAGTGAGTGTGTACGCCTGATGAGCCCAGAATTAGAGCGAAACACGTGTTGCGTACTCTTTGCATTATTTGACAGTAAAACTATGCTATATATATATATATATATATATATATATATAT
>JANRMT010062797.1:41253711-41281796 GCA_026402145.1 Polypterus bichir lapradei
TGTAGGTAGATCATTTCGACCTGGTCATTTTAAAAGTAGCTCACAAGCCGAAAAAGTGTGGGCGCTCCTGAACTAGATACAAGTTCTTATATGACAGCATGAACTGCTTGTAGGTAAGGTTAGTCTTTTATTGGTGTCAACATATTGCAGTAATTTTATTAAAAATAAGTGTTGGTCGTTCTAAAACCATTCACATGTGAGATACCTGTGCACTGTGTCATCCCCGGGAGCCCGGGATTCCCGGGAATGACATGTGGGATTCCTGAATTCCCGGGAATGGATAAACCTGTCCGGGAATGGATTCCCTAGGCGGCACGGTGGCGCAGTGGGTAGCACTGCTGCCTCGCAGTTAGGTGACCCGGGTTCGCTTCCCAGGTCCTCCCTGCAGGGAGTTGGCATGTTCTCCCTGTGTCTGTGTGGGTTTCCTCCGGGTGCTCCAGTTTCCTCCCACAGTCCAAAGATATGCAGGTTAGGTGCATTGGTGATTCTAAAATGTCCCTAGTGTGTGCTTGGTGTGTGTGAGTGTGTGTGTGCACCCAGTGTTTCTTTCCTGCCTTGTGCCCTGTGTTGGCTGGGATTGGCTCCAGCAGACCCCCGTGAACCTGTAGTTAGGATATAGCGGGTTGGATAATGGGTAGATGGATGGATGTCATGTGTGAGAAAAGCAGACGAAAGACCACACAGAGTTATTAGGTTTGGCCGCAACTGCAGTAGCTGATTTCTTTTGTGTTAAATGCACAACAACCTTTACAACTGGAGTCTAGTCATAGGCATTAAATGAGGTGAGGTCTGCTAAATCCCAGCAGCCACAGAGTGTTGTTGTGTCCTTTAAAAAAAATCAAGAAGCAAAGTGAGGACAGATGATGCTCTGCGTTAACGGGGTAGCAGCCACAGAGTCCTGGATAGCCTGCATTTGTATACTGGAAATGTCAGCTTCCAACCCAAAGATGGCATTTCACCTTTTCATGCAGTTCTGCGCACAACCGCCTTGTTACTGCAAAATAATTAGGCCATTAGAAGGCTCACACTTGACACAAACAGTTTTCTATTTTGAGCAACTCACTAAAGTTCCTGCTTTGACTTATGTTTGCTGAATAGAGAATGACAGGGTGCTTGTTATTCTTTGATAATTCCATGAGCGTCATGGTGAGTAAAATGTGGCCTGTTATAGCATTCTTTTTATCTAAAAATCACTTCACAGAATGGGACGATGGTTCTTTTTGGTCTCACTAGAAGTGCTGAGTCCCATTTGGTTGATAATAGAAAGACACCGACCAGCTTCCTAACCCTGTGCCTCAGTAAGCCTTGTAGATGTTGTGAGATTCATTTTAAAGGTGCATTAAACAGGGAAGGCTTTTTGGCAGCAGGAGAAATGTGAGCCAGTATTGTCCTGAAAATGTGGACCAGGCCAAGGAAAAGGGTAGTCTTA
Organism: Polypterus bichir lapradei; assembly: GCA_026402145.1. Taxonomy (NCBI): domain Eukaryota; kingdom Metazoa; phylum Chordata; class Cladistia; order Polypteriformes; family Polypteridae; genus Polypterus; species Polypterus bichir. The sequence continues at coordinate 41,255,141 of JANRMT010062797.1, forward strand.
TAACAAGCAAAATCATAAGGTAATAATTGGCGTGTTAAAGTCTGTGATGGATGGCACACATGCACTGGCATCCCTGTCAGGATGAGTTCTGGTTCCTTCCTGATTGGGAGGCCATAGTGGTGAGAACACACAAAGAAGGGCAAGAGGATCCCTACCCTTGCGAGAAGACCAATAAAGGATGCCAATATATGCTGGTGGGCACGTTAATTTCATGGCAGGGATGGACAGAAAACCCTTACCTGGCCAGAAGGCCAGTGGGGTGAAAGGACAGGAGGAGACAAATTGGCTAGGCATCATGGACCCCTGACACATTAGGTGGCAGCCTCCCTGTTGATATTACCTGTACAGGCACCTGCAAGGTATGTTGGGAAAAATACAGTAGTTTCATAGGGCAGCCTTGTTGGTTCCGTGCATGCCATCAAGAGGTGCTGCATGGCACCAGACGTACTCCTGGGTCTAAGATAAAGGAAGCCGCTCAACCTCATCCAGGCAAGTTGGTTTTGGGTATGGAGGACAGAAAAAGCTCACCCGAAAGGTGTGGAGGAGAAGAAAGAAAGAAAAAGAGAGAGAAGAGAGAATTGTATTGTGATTACAAAGATCTGCGGTGGGTTGGCATCCTGCCCGGGATTGGTTCCTGCCTTGTGCCCTGTGTTGGCTGGGATTGGCTCCAGCAGACCCCCGTGACCCTGTGTTCGGATTCAGCGGGTTGGACAATGGATGGATGGATGGATTACAAAGATACCTTTTGTAAGGTAGTTAAACCTCAAATAACATTACAAGATGCTGAGAAATTAATTCATGCTTTTGTTTTTAGTCAGCTAGATTACGGTAATGCACTCCTAACAGGTCTACCTAAGAAAGACATAAGTTGTTTGCAATTAGTGCAGAATGCAGCAGCCAGAATTGTAACTAGAAAAAGAAAATTTGAGCACATCTCATCAGTTTTAGTGTGGTTACCTGTGTCACTCAGAATTGACTTTAAAATACTACTAATGGTTTATAAAGCCATAAATTATCTTGCTCTGTCCTATATTTTAGAATGCCTATCCTCCTATACTCCAAGTCGTAACCTTAGATCTTTAAATTTTGGTCTGCTTATAATTCCAGGAGCCAAGCTTAAAAGATGCGATTCGGTGGCCTTTTGCAGTTATGCACCTAAAATCTGCAATACTTCACCAATTGAAATTTGTCAAGCTAGCACTGTGGAATATTTAAAAAAAAACTGCTAAAAACTCATTATTTTAATTTTGCTTTTTTGTAGCTACTTTTCAGTTGTATTCTTAATAGACTATTTGGGCAAAGAATAATCATCTTCTGCAGGGATCTGCAATTTGCAGTAATCCCCACTACTGTCTGCTGTTTGTTTCTGGTTCTTCTGTGGTGGCGATCTGTGCCACCACCACCTGATCAAGGCACCATGCAGACCCCTGAAATGTTGTAATGAAAGTGAATGTCTCAGATGTCAATGAGACCAACTTCATCAAATCCTATCATGTGGAGCACGAAAACTAAGAGGTTTGATTCAGGAACATTTATGTTAAGTAGAATGCCCAGTGGCCTTGGAACCCCTGCAGATTTTGTTTTTTTTTCTGTTCTCCTGGCCATCTGACCTTACCTTGTTTTGTTGTTATTTATTCTTTAATATATATATATATATATATATATATATAGTCACACATGTGCGAGTAGGAGGCAGCTAAAGGGCTCGAGTAATTGTAATAAAACATCCGACCAGGGGGCGGCGGAGTGCGCTGACTGTCTTTCTCAGTTCCCTACAGACCTTTCCCGGGAAATCCTGCAAGGTTTTGGCGCCTCTGAAGACGTCACTTCCGAAGCCGGCCCCTTTGATGACGTCACTTCTGGTTCCGGCCCGTTTGATGACGTCACTTCCGAAGCCGGCCTCTTTGATGACGTCACTTCCGAAGCCGGCCCCTTTGATGACGTCACTTCTGGTTCCGGCTCCTTTGATGACATCAGTTCCTCTCAAGACCTTTAAATTCTCCATCTTAGGCTACTATATATAATACGGGTGGCTGCCCCAAACCTTTATAATGTCTTGGTCTCATTTTTATGACTATATATATATATATAAACTATATATATATATATATATATATATATATATATATATATATATATATATATATATTGCCTAATCTTAATTGATTTCTCTTCTTGTAACTTTCTTTTGTCATTTTGTAAAGCACTTTGTGCTACATAGTTGCAGGAAAATGTGCCATATAAGTCAATGTTGTTATTGTTGTTTATTGTAATAAAACTTGTCTTTGTACCTGGGACTTGTAACTGTGAGGTTGTGTCTGAGATCTGCGGTGATTTAATGCCTCCTACTGGCCACAAGCCAAAAATTAAAGTTGAAAATGTAAAATAAGAGAAGTCAGGACCAATAAAGGCAAGAACCAAAATAAAGGTTGTGCAACATGAAGTGTCTTTTAATCTCAGAACTGTAATACTCTGGTTAACTAATCCTCTGAGAATGAAAGTGGTTTATAATGAAGTCAGCATAAAACACGCCACAGTACAGGTACAAGTTCAAGTACCTGTCTGCTACAGTGCTATGGAAGTCATTGTGTTATACGAAATAGTCTTTGTCTGTCGTTAACATCCTGCATTCTGCAATGTGAAGTTATTATACGTGAATGCCTGGGTATTTCATATCTGCTGTGGTTATTTTAATAAAATGCAGATTGTAAAGAGGATATGAGCTGGAAAAAAGAAATGGCACATTGAAGAATTATTGGGTTCAGCACCTGACTATGAGCGGAGGCAAAACAAATCATGGAAAATGGAGTGTGTATAGAGAGTGCTTACCTGAAAGCAGAAAGCAAAATATAAAATCTGTTGGCCTAAGTGCATGGCCACTGGAGCACCTCCTTAAGGATTCTGGATTGGCTCATGTAGTTGAGGAAAGTGAGTACAGATGGTCTTACTTCTGACCCCAAGTGGGGTGCAAGGTGCAGCAGGCAGTGTGAATGTGCAGGCAGTGCATAAGGCAGATGAGACTGGGTAGAGCTGCATGGAGGGACCCGTGGAAGATCAGGGCTACAGAGGGTGGGTTAAGAAAGAGGCAGCAGTTTCAAATAAGCAATGAAAGTCATTGCAATATGTGTCCATATGCCTCTTGTGGTTCACCTGCCTCCAACAGCAAAAATTGTTATAACAAACTGAAGTCCTGACACACATCAGCTTCATAATGTCAAGTGTTATTATACTGGGATGCATGCTGTACTGTACTGCCATTTTTTAGAGCTGCAGTAATGGTGACACAATATATCTTATGACATTTATGTTATGTGACTAGCTTTAGACATAATAGTTGTAAACAACACCCTTAAGAAACCACAAAATAGCAGTGACAAAAATAATTCAAAATGGCATCAAAATATAAAAAAAAGTAGAAAATGATTAAATGCTCAAAAAATATTAATTAATTTCAGTATCTTGACAGATACAGTACATGTGGTGTTATTTTTGCCATTATAAAAAAGCAAATTTCTGAATAATGGAGGTGACTGGAAGATGTAACATCAATGTCAATACCAAAAATGTGTACTTTCTCTTGTCAAACCTAATCACTAAACCAAAAATCACAGTCGACCCAGAAAAAGGGTCAGTAAAGCTAATGGTGAACACCAACAACAACATGCAGAGATTTATTTTAATTAATCTTTTAATTTATCTGCAAATTTGGATGGCCAGGAAGTGCACGTGCCAACTTTTCATCTGCTGCAACAATGATGTCAGCACTGTGCACCTCTGAGGGTTGTTGCATAGCAATACCATAACAACTAATGGTCAAAATGGCAGTGCACAGGAACACATCACCAGAAGAAGATTAAAAAATTCATGTAGGTCTTCCAAGAGCTTGAGCAGCATCATCCTCCATGACAACACCTGCAATCTGAGACTCCTCTTAAATTTAGGTAGTTTAGGTGAAGGAGGTGCTACTGTATCAAGAGTCAAGAGACCCTGAAGTCTCTGGGGCAGTTAAGACGAACAAGAAGTAGAGAGTAGAAGGTGGAGGCATCAGTGGAGCAGGCAGAGTCACAAATTTAACATTGTGACTTGATGGGAACAGTGACCACAGGGAGAGCAGAACTAGGAATCCTGTCAACTCCCCATTATGAAAAGGCACATGAAAAGTGGGGCAGCAAATGGACAAGGAGAAGGAAACAGAAATAGTCAGGAGGAACGATCTAGCAGAGCAGTAGGGATAAAACAGTAAAGTGCATGGACCAGGAGCAAGTTATAGAGAGACAGATCTTGTGGACTGACCTGTGAAGGGCAGAACCACACAACATCAAGTTCTTGGTCCAGGCAGTGTATGATGTCTCCCAAGCCCATCCAACATGCACTGCTGAACCTACATTGCCCTCAATGTTATGGAAAGGGGACTCTCTAGCTTAGTTTCAGCTGCTGTTCAAAGGCTTTGGGGAAAGGCTGCTATTGCTGGTGGAACAGCCAGGTACATGAGACCAATTATTAATACCATCAACTGATGCTAGAGGTCTAACCCCGCAAGACCATTCATCATCCTGGAGAGGAGCCAGGAGCAAAAACACCATGAGGCCTGGCAACTGATGGTAGACTTGGGCAGGCAACATAAGTTTCCATGGCATAGTAACAAGACTACCCTTCAACCAGAGCTTACTGTGCCATGGGAGGAGCATTTGGAGGAGGACTTTGAAAAGAAGAAGAACAAGTATGAAGGCCTAGTCAGCAACTGCCACAGACAAGGCTGGAAGGTGAGGTGTATGTTCATGGAAACAGAGTGCAGAGGCTTTGCAGACAATCTTTCTACTGGGCATACTCAGCATCTCAGGGGAAAGAAAGAGGAGAGTCATCTACAACAGGACAGAGGCTGTAGAGAAAGCCTCCAGGTGGCTCTGGATCAAGAGAGCAATGTGAAATTGCTGCGGGGTACAGGCTGAGGTTTGATCACCTTTTGCTGGGTCGCTTTAGTAAGAGCATCTGATGTTCAATAGAGCAGATGATGTGTCCTCACTTAGCATTAGTAGATATAACATCACAACAAAAAAGAAACCAGTATAAAATAATTTCACATAAAAGACCTGATGCCAAAATTGAGTTTTCTGACCCAAACAGTCTATTTTCAGGTATTGTATGTGAATAACAGAGCTTAAGGAGATGTGGCAAATAACTTAAAATGAAATCATAACATGTAGCCTTTACGTATTATTAAGAACTGGGCTCTGGAATCCACCCACACCTGCTGTCCCATGAAACAATAGCTTCTTTGCTTTCCATCCCCAGAGCAGACTTTCTGTTTGGTGGAGGGGGGGCTCTGGACGGTTGCACTGAGTGGTCAGAAAGCCCTGGAGGTTAAATTGTCTGGTGTTGATGTAACGATAGCAGGTGAAATCATGAAAGGAACCATCACATTGCCACAAAGTGAGAAAGTCGGAGCAAAAAGACAATATTACTCAGTGTTTATTGAATTGCACTTTGATGGCCAGTGGATTTGGAGATGATATTTTAGATAATAAGAAAATTTATGGAACTGGAAAGGCAGACTGAGGCAGATAATATTCCTATTCAAAATATATTGAATGCAATGAAAACGCTGATGGAATGCAGATGATAGCCAAGGTGACTAAACCATATAAGGAATTGTGGATAAACATTTGTCTAGTGACAAAACTGAGGAAGATTCAGGAAAGCGATAATGTAGTTCAAAATATACTGAATGATGACAATGATGTTGGAGGTGAACAAAATGCAAGGAAGATCTTTATCGATCCGAGGACTGAGAAAGGCTGAAGATGTTGTTAATATAAACTGATTCTTGGGAATACATTCACCCACCCACCCCCACCTATAGAACTGCAGGTGGATAGAATGTTTAAGACCCCCTTTACATTTCAGAGAATGCCCCTACCACTTTTCCACTGGAAGTGATCTGGACTGAATGGTGCCATTCCCATGCATACAGATCATTCAAGACCCCTAGGGTCCCCTATTATATGCCGTGTGCTCCGTTTCTCTCCTTAGTTCGTATTCAGCCAAAGAGACCAGCTTGATTAAGTATGCGGAGCGGCACACTGATCCAATCTTTCCAGCACCATAAGTACAAAGAAAAAGCGTTTAGTGAATTCTCCCTGGAACACTTCAATGGTGGCAAAGATAATCTCCCGACGTCTTAGATTCTTTTAATAACTACAGCAGGCAATAAAGCAGACCATTAAGAAAAGTACCTATATCTCATGCAAATCAATTATCTCTTGGACTCTCCTCAGTAAATAATCTCTTTAGACTGGCTATGGAGAGCTTTGTCCTCTGCTCCCTTCATTAGCCTTGTGTGCATTAAAAAAATAGAGGATGTAAAACTGATAGAGTTACCTCCTTCTTCTTTCTGTGCACGTTCCTGCGCTTGGCTGAAAATAAACTAATGATCCAATGAGCAGGCATGCAAACTGAGTTAGATAAAGACAAAGAGAGAAGCAGAGTAAGAGTCAGAACAACATCCCTTGGGCCTGCACACTGACTGCCAGCCACTGCTGGTACTCTCTCTGCAGCTCTGCTCTTTGGACAGACTTCACAGAGAGCATTTTAATGGTGAGGAAGGCTTAATGAGTAACGTCACAACGAACATTAAAATGAAGCCCAAATAAACCTTGACGATCAGTCCTCTTTCTGTGCCTTCCACTATTGGTTTCCACCAATTTTGATAGACCAAGTCAATTGTGTACTATCACCAGTGGCCCATTCTGTCATGACCAATCACTCCATCATTGCGTTATTTTCCGAGTCCTTTGAGTTTCTGTAATATTTTTGATCTGGTGCTTTGGTAAATCACTACAATTTTTACCTCATCCTTTGCTAATGTTTTACCACAAATCTACATTGTCAACTTTTTAGACCATATCTGATTCCTGTTTTTGAGCTATTCTGACTTTAGCTTGTGAACCACATTTCAATGTTCTCTGTTTATCTGATTAAAACCATCCTTTATCAATGTCATTAGAAGATTTCATCTAATTATGGTTTGTGCTCATTTATACTTGGACATTTAACCAAACAGAAAGACTGAGCAATCAACAGGAAGTGAAAGCCTGACCTGGGTGGAGATGGCATAAAGTGACAAAACATTAATAAGCAACACAATTAAACAAATGGAGTTCCTGTGTTGGGGCACAATCGGACTACTGACTTTCACTCTCTCTCACAAATGCTGGTAAGAGCTTAAAACATGGACCATAGATACCCTGAATAACCATACTTAGTTTTATTTAGTTTGATTTTATTAATCCCCGAGGTGAAATTGTCTTTTCGCATGACCTTTGGAGGTCAGAGCACAGAGTCGGCCATTGTGCAGTGCCCCTGGAGCAATTTTCAGGGTAAAGGTCTTGCTCAAGGTCCCAACAGAGTAGGATTTGAACAGCAACCTTCCAGATTGCACTGTAGATCCTTAGCCTCAGAGCCAAAAACTCCTCTGACTTGCTGACAAGCTGTTCTCCTGCTCATGGAAAAGGCACTTGGATACTGGGAGTATTGGAATCATTGGATAGAAAGATTTGTTCATCAGATTGGATGGCCCAGCATTGACTATGCTATCACAGGAGAGGATGGGCGGCCAGTTGGATGAGGTCTCCAGGACTCTGACTGTGTCTGACATTGTCGTTGACTTTCTCTCTTACATTTGACCGTGGACCCTCCAGAGGTGTATTTTCTCCATTGATGGTCCTGACTAGCGTTTTTGTTTTCCTATCTTCTGTTGTCAACTGGCCATAGTTCAATATTTAATTAAAGGACAGATATTGTTGGCTTCCATTTATGTTATTCAGTTTCTATATTGTGTTCTTTGTGTTTTAACAAAATGTGTTTCTTTATGTGTACTAATTCTGTAGCTAGTAATTTGCATTTTACCTGAATAGTGCTCTAGGCCTACATTAAATGAAGAGTGCTATACAAAAGTAAGTAGAATGGAAATGGAATTGAATCGAGCTTGAAGTTGACCATTATGAACAACTCTACAGCCTCTAATCAATTGGCAAATGTTTACTGTAGATTGTACACTCAGCCTCATTTTTGTCCATTTTCTGCTACTATGATTTGACTGGCTATAACCTCGTCATCCTTCACTCAATATTCATGTTCTACCCCTCAAATAAAGGTTAGACTTTTCTCTTTCAAAATTTTTTACACCTTGAGAATTAGTTATGTTGTGTGCATATGCTGCATCAGAATAACATGCAAAATTTAGTTACATGTGTACCAACTGTGGATGTTATTCTTATCTCCATACATGTTGGAATAAGTGTCCAAACTTAACACAAATGTCAAAGAACATATCGAGCCCATCCAGAAAAAAAATGCTATGAAATATCTACATGTAATATGTATCTAGTTTTACTGTTTTGAAGCAGTACAAAAGCAAGATTCTTGGTGCTTTCAAATAAGTGTCCATAGCATACAGATCCATTATTGAATTCCAAAGGCATTGTATCAATTTGAAGGGCATACATTACTGTCAGAGTATTTATCAGGGGTATCGAACTCCAGGCCTGGAGGGCCGCAGTGGCTGCAGGTTTTCATTCTGACTTTTTTTCCTAATCAGTGACCAGTTTTCACTGCTAATTCACTTCTTTTCCCTTCATTTTAATAGCTCTGTTTTTAAGGATTCAGTCTACTGAATTTATTCCTTTCTTCATTAAATGACAGCCAAACAGAAATGAGATGTGAAATGAGCTGACAGATGACCAGTTAAAACTCCAACCAATCTCTTAATGAGAAGCTGATTCTTGCTGTTAATTGGCTTGTTGCTGCTTTCATTCTGCCACAGCAGACATTTTTAAAACTGATGATTTTTCTGTTTTTTCTAAGAACACTGTCAAAATATTTTGGTGACCTGAGAGATCAACCTTACCGAGACCATCACCCTTCTTTATTTTCAGATATTGTGTGATGTGGCAGCTTGTTTTATGTCTCATTATTGTTTGGCTGCTAATTAAGAAAAAAGAGACAACTAAGGGGGTGGAGTCAAGTTAATTAAAATTAAGGCAAAAGAAGTTAATTAGCAGCAAAAACTGGTCACTAATGAAGAAGATGGTTAGAATGAAAACCTGCAGCCACTGCGGCCCTCCAGGACTGGAGTTCGACACCAGTGGTATATATAGTTGGTAAAGAAATGAGATGCAAATATATGCAAATGTATGCAAATCACAACACCAACAGTTACAAGATTCTAAAACATCTTTACAAAAATCAAAAATATAGAAAGTGGACTGTGGTGTAACTTACAAGTTTAAACACCTCTCTTATTTAGAAGATAACAGTCTTGTTCAAGGAAGCCATTGAGGATTAGGGGGTTGGGGTCAGTTGTTGTGGTAATACAACAATTAGGCCATCTTTGATGGAAAAAAGAAAAACAATGCAATACAGCATTTTAACTGCATAACACTGTACTTTAATAATAGCAAAGAGGAAATTAATCATTTTATGCAGTTTTTAAAAAAAATTGTATCATTGTTTGGTCCCGCCGGCAGGTCCAAAACAATGGATCTAAGTTTAAAAGGTTAAGGCAGTGTCACATTAGACGACTTTTCCAGCAATTTTCACTCATAGCCATTAACTTACATAATCTTGGTGAAGACAGTCGTATAATGTGACATGCAGCTAGCACACGACTCACCTGACAAAACTGTTATCAGTAATAGGGTGGGCTCAGTGTGCATGAAAGCTGACAACCAATGAACGCGCATCTGGAAGTACAAGGCATGGGAAATGAGAGTGTTTTTCGCAATCAGAACAGAAGCTTGTTTGTCTGATGTCTCATGTTTCATGAAAGTATGGAAAAAAGAAATAAAAGGACAGAGATTGCAGCTGAAGTCTCTATACCAGTTAACCCTTCGTAAAATGCCAGCTCTGTTAGGCAGTGTGCTATTGGCTGTCACAGAAAGGGCGGAGCACGACTGAGCTGGAAGGCTGACATGCAGTGGCTAAACATCATGTGGGCAGTGATTTTCCATCATTTAATTTAGCAGGGTCTGGTGACTTGAACACCAACTGCAGTCAGTAAATCTGACACAGCGAAGGACTAGCAGTCTTGTAATGTGACATCGACTTCACTGTGACAAGAGAAGTGTGCACGAGGGTCTAATTCTGGTCTTAGAATTCTCAAAGGCATTGGCGTAACTGATTGTTAGGAACCATTTCAATTAAACAGTGAATCTCTTGCTAGAGGATATTTGTGGAAATTAAAGGAAAGTGTAATCAAGACCACATTTGGGGAGCACTTCTTCAGATGAAAAAATCATTGGAATCTGAAAGAAAGTGCCTGGTCTTTTAGCTGAAGTGAAAACCTTGGCAGTTTATAAAACGCCTGGGGTAGATACTGGGACACTTTAGCTCATACTGTAGGTAATGCAATGAATTTAATGCCCTGAGCGCTTTCTTCTCATTTGAAAAACCTCTTATGTTCTTAGAATAGTGAAATTCTGAACCAAGCTTTCCCACCTACAATAACGGGAATTCACTGGCCCAATATGAGCACTGGTTACAGTTCACTCATTCATCCATCCATCCATTATCCAACCTGCTATATCCTAACTACAGGGTCACAGTGGTCTGCTGGAGCCAATCCCAGCCAACACAGGGCGCAAGGCAGGAAACAAACCCCGGGCAGGGCGCCAGCCCATCGCAGCAGTTCACTCATGCTATGAATTTTTGTTTCAGTAGCAGCAGGGAATGCATTGATCAGCTTTAACAAGGCATCACTCTAATTGCCCCACAGACTAAAAACTGGTCATAGCCATTCTTCAGCAAGAAGCACACATGTGAAGACAAAAATATAATTTATGAAAACACATTCCAAATAGACCAAGGCAATTTAGATAACAGTCCATAGGCCAGAAACTCAAATGCTGTTCTACACATAAAAAAATGCCCTGCAAAAAATCAGTATGTAGCTTTTCAAAGTTTCCAGCAAATATTTTTACCCATGGTTACTTGTGCTCATAAAATTTGTGTGAGATCCCCTATTGAACTGACAAAAATGAATAGGAACAGAAGTGCAACTTTTTATGTCAGGATGCATGCCTTGCAATGTTAAAGTATTTTTTTTTGTTCTTTATTTCGCCTTATACAATTTCTTGTATTAGGAATTTGTTATTTTTTCGCATACCCCTTGGGGTCAGAGTGCAGGGTCAGCCATTGTACAGCACCCCTGGAGCAATTTCAGGTTAAGGGTCTTGCTCAAGGGCCCAGCAGAGTAGGATCTCTTTTGGCAGTGACAGGGATTCAAACCAGCAACCTTCTGGATACCAGCACAGATCCTTAGCCTCAGAGCCACCACTCCGCCCCAACTCTATATTACTTTGTATGCAGTTTGAAGAGGTGTTAAAGATGAATACATCATTATTGAGAATGGGTTTAAAAAGATTGTTACCTGTGGGTGTACACTTATCTGTCTTTGATAAAAAGTGCAATTGCATACCGCCTTCATGTCGAATTATGAACATAAATGGAAGCCATCTATTCATTTTCAAAACCTTTTTATCTCAGCTTAATGACGAAGGAGTGTCTTTCCTGGCAGTAGTGGGTTCAAGGCAGAAACCAACCCTAAATGGAAACAGCCATTAGGCAGCCGGATTTAGAGCTTCCAAACAGCATAATCTGCATGGGATATGGGAGGAAACCAAAATACCTACAAAAAAAACAATAAACAGATGGAATGTAAAAACCTCCACACAGACAGGAACTGGGCTGGATCCCTGAGCTCCGCACCCAGTCTTCAGAAACTGCGACACTGTAGCACTAATCACCGCATGGCACCATTCCATCCATGAATGGAATTCTTAGTCCAGTACAGATAAGGTTTGGGACTCATTCCCAAATTACATTTCTAGGCCAGAAGGGCTGTCATTGTATTGTTGTTGGAACTATGAGACCAATGTGCACATCTGTTCATGAAAAATATGCACCATTAATTTAATTTTTTTGTTTTAGATAGAGTGTCAAAGGTTGGAAATACTAGACAGAATCAGAAACCATAAAATGGGCAAAGTCTGAATGATTGTGCAAACAATCTGAAAGGAATAAAAGTAAATTAATAATTTTGAGAACACTGAATAATAAACCTGAAATTATTAGAAACTGTATATTTGTTGAGTGAGATGTCTTTTGTTGAATAAAAAATTCAGCATCTGCTTCTCCTCACTGTTCTATAAGATGTCAACTGCCATGTCACTAATTGGCACATGCGTATTGACTTTGCTGCAATGGTAAAGCGTCCCTGAAGACCACTGTGACATAAACATAAAAAGGAGATAACAAAAATAACCTTAAACATAAATAATGAATCTATGTATGAAAGTGTTTCAAACATGCAAAGATGGTTTTATATGTCTGTATATCCTGCCACACTACAGTTTCTTCTGAAAATTGTTTTTTTTTTTTTTTCCCAAACGTTACATTTATGTTGTAAGGGAGTTTTTATTATCCTGGAATTTAGAGGAACAGCTCCAGTGGCTGTGTTCAAGTTCACATTTTGTATTGGATTATCAATAGGATGACCAGATGTCCTGTGTAATAATTGTAAAATAACAAGATGTCCCGTTTTTAACAGGCCCGGCATTTAATAAAGAAATAATGTGTGTTCAACCCCCCCCCCTGCTCTTCAATATAATCTACGTCACACATTGTGCACAAAACTCCAAGGGGACCTTCCACTGCTTTTCTTTAATAAATTGTGTCCCATTTTGGGATTATGAAAATCATGTCAGCAGGATTATTAATAGCATCTTTTCAAATGAGCTGATTTAGGGACAAGCTCATCTAACCACATACACATACAAAAGATGAATTGGGTAAGATGATTAAGAAAATAAATGGCTTTTGATATTGATATAATTCACCATGACTGAGGTATACCAACTGAAAAATCAACTTTAAGTAGATAGAAATTAGGCTCTGACAGACTTGTGTCTCTTTTATCATACGGCTGTGAAAGGTGTGCCCGACCTAAGGATAGTCTTCAGGACCTTATGTAGGTGACTTCATTGCACTATATAAATCCTCAAATGTGAAGGTGCTCTGTGCACTGGCCATCACACATTACCTGGTTGAAGATGACCTCCTTATTAGTGTTATGATTTGGAATTTCCCCCAAGGCAAAATATGTAACATGTTCAAAAGAAGCTAGGGAACAGGCCAGAATCCTACCTGGTCTGCCCAGAAAAGGCAACTTCAGCTTCATCCAGACCCAAAAAGAAACCTGGTGGTTTTAGCTGGAGCAGTTACAAAAATGGGATCTGGCAAAACAATTAGTAACATCCATATAATATTAAAAGAGGAGGGTAACCTTAAACCTCAGCTTGGGCAAAAATAGGACAAAGAACCTTGATGAAAATAAGATTTATTAACAAACAAACAAAAAAGTCAAAAATACAAAGAACATCTCACAAAGGCAATCCTATAGCAAACAAGTCCCAATAAATCCGAAAAGAGAATCCAATAAACCAATGAGAAAAATCGAGAAGGCCAGAGAATCCCAGATATAATAATATGAAGTACAAAACTTACTATGACTCCAACAAACGACAATGGTCCCCACTCCTAGGTTGTAGGAAGGGCCCGGCAATGGTGACATTGGGGTGGTCCCACCTCTACCCACAAACAACAAAAAGCATCAGTACATTTAAAGGGACAATATACTATTACAAAATCACATATAATATCCAGATAAAAACAAAAATGTGAAACAAAAAACACAATATTAACCAAAACAACAATAAAACATCTTAACATAAGTTAATAAATAACAATTAATTGCATTAAATACAGATACAACAAGTAGGGACGACATCCTGATATGATCTGCTGGGCTCCATGAAACTGAAAACCCAGTTTTTACTCAAACTCTAGGACTTGGGACTCTAATGAGAAGTACAAACCAACAATCAGTCTTAACACTAAACTTGAGTAACAGGTTTGCAGCTTACATACTGTATATCATAAAGGGATAATAACTAAAAATACAGTAAGTGGAGAGGGGAACCATGAAAACCCCACACCCAAAAGACTAAAACTGTGTACCGTTATATTTAATTTCTATTTTAGAAAATTTGATGAAAACAAAATCAAAACAAAACAAAAATATCTAACTAACAGGTATAGGTCAAGGGCAAACCTAAAAGCAAATAAAGTCCATGATCCAAAAATTCAGTTCACATGTACCAAAAATCATGAGAAAAAAAAGCACCTATGAAATGAAATCCATTAATCCAAGAGAAAAAGAGCCAAACAAAAGTAATATCCACTAATATTGCAGCAAAGGACAAACCCCCCAAGGCTCAAAAACACATAAGACACAAAACTGGGAACTGTATAATCAATATTATACAATACTATATAGAAAGTAATAGACAAAGAGGTGTTAATTAAGAAATAATATAAAAAAAACCAAAAACATTCAATAACAAAATTTACATAGTAAAATTTAAAAGACAGTGAAAACTTTAAACAAAAAGAAAATCCATTTAGTAATCCGCTTGACTGAGTCAGGCTAAAACATAACACAACCCATTTAGCATCATATATGAGGGAGACTAAACTGTCAGCTGTGTCACCAACAGCATGTGTACTGATGATGTGGTCATTTCCAAGCCGACCTCCAAGAAAGTAATTCAAAATGCTTTTCTGCAGAATCATTTCCTTATGTCTTGTGGGATACCTTTTTGGAGCCTGTTTCACAAACATGCATTCCATCCATTGGCTGACCACTGTTTGATCTTTTCTTAACATATGGTAGATGGGATATTCTGCCAGGGTGAAAGGCAGGAAATTCTGTCCACTGCCCCGTTTTAAAAGCAACAGTAATAGGCAGAAAACATAAACCAAGAATTTAGGAAGAGGCAGAGTAGCAGAAGAATAGTCCCAAAACACAACAATCAAAAATTAGATGAATGGAATTAGTGAGCTTGTTGGGCTGAATGACCTGTTTTCATCAAAATTATTATAATGTTCTAACAGAACATGCTACCTCCCGAGTGCTCCAAATCGCTTTGACCAAGTCACATGTATAAGGCAAGTTGTCTCATCCAGTCTACTAATTTAGGCTTTCAGGTGGAAAGAACAGCAAGAATCATGAGATACTGTGCTACTGTAAATCTCCCATATTCACATGAATTACAGCATCACATGGCTACCCCAAAATGCCAAGGGACAGCTATTTTTAGTTTTAATAAACTAAAATGAAACATATTACATGGCCAAATAAAACTAGAATGCTAACAGTGATGCACATAAAAGTGATAAATGGGAAAATCACATTAATAAACACAAATACTTTTCATGTGTAGATCTGAAAGTGTGTTTTAAGGTTCAGTACATTTTAAATGATAGTACATGTTTTTACAGATCAGTCATGGTGTCCTAATATGCAGTGGTTTCACGATTAGATGATTTTAGCTTTAAAAGCATCCACGAATGCTCTTAATGTCTGCAGCCCGAGTGAATAATGAAAAAATAAGTCATATCTAGAATAAAATTTTACAAGCTCTCCAAGGTATTTGTGTTGAGATCTCATGCATGAATGCTTGGTGTTGAATGTAACCTGAAAGCAGAACCTGTCACATTTAGGTGCATTTCCTAAAATGTGCATCTAAAGCAGTTAAACAGAAGGACTGCTTTCAAAAAACAACATGAAAATCCAGGAACAAGAAGTGAAACACTCAAGCAGCCATTATCTCTCAGTCATCTCATGATCTCTGTGGCTGGCTATTACTGATACAGTTCACCTCAGTATCTAGTTTTGCCTGTCATTATGTTCTTGTTTCTTTTATTAAGTGTCTTCTAACAGTTATTGCCGTGAAAGGCTATTTTATCATGTTATAAGATCATCTATGGCATGTACCTAGCATGAAACATACCAAGAAACCTCTAAGGTTTCAGTTCTATAGGGTGGTCCAGATCTAATTATGCAATTTTCATTACACTATAACTTATTAAGTTTATTACATAGAAAATCACCCGAAAAATGCCAGACCATCGAGAAGTGTGCGAACTGACGACGTGAAGAATCGTCTTCGTGCTGAACTGGAATTGCCCCCGCATAAATCAAAGTCATGCAGACAATCTGGATCTGCATAATTAGATATGGACCACCCTGTACAACTGTTACCCGTAACCTCTTACCTGTCTCACTGCCCATATGGTACCCCATGTATGCAACCCTTGGGACCACTAACACCACAAGAGCTGTCTTTTACGTCCAAACCTTCACTTCAACCCAGTTTCACAGGAGTGTCCTGTCATGTCCTTAGCAGACCACAGCTAGACAAGGAATGGTCAATCCAACTTGTTGGCTACACTCAAAGCAATCAGAGAGGGGTGCTTAATTTAAGCTTTTACATTATATTTATATAATATATTATATATATTTATTAGTATTATTTGTAATAATTAGCAGCAAATATTAGCTATATAAACAGCCATACATCCTGGATGGGATCATGCAGTTTTCATTCAGTCCAATTAGCAGCAGCAATGACATGGGCGACACTTTCTCAGATGGATTCATTTTATTAGTTGCAAATTGAAAAATTTAAAGAAAAACATTTCTTTCCAGAGAGGGAGCTCTTTTCCAATTGTCCAGCAGCTAAGATAAAGAAGAGCTCCATGAAAGTGTCCATTGCAAAAACTGGGCCGAACTCTTTACAAAAGTGTCAGAAAAGCAACAACTAAACTAAAAGTTCCTTTTCTTAAACATTAGCTGACAAAGTGAGCTCTTTTTGAATAATGTCTAATTAAAAGGTTGTCCTCCTCCCATCTTACATACATAAACCACCTGGCTTACTTGGCTTTATCTCCATTAGCAAAGCATACCACAACACTTGAAAATATCATTATCACTAAGCTCAAGGTTATTATGCAATGAGAACCAAAAGCTGCACTTTCTAAATCAATAAAGGACTGTAAATCCTGCTTCACCTTTCAGCTTTCCCAGAATACACAGCACTCTTCTTTAGCTTGATAAGACTTTCAGGTTCAAAGCCTATCACCGAAATCTATATGTTGAAAAGGTTAAAGTACATACAAAGGAGCTATATAATATTAAGACTGAGAGATTGATGATCTACTACTGATACAGACTTTCTGCAATGATGGTATTTTTTCCCATTTGTTCACGGATGTTCTCTGCTGTTTGTACAGATGGTACTGTAAATAGTTCATCATCATTGTCTACCATGGCTTGCCCTGTTTCTGAGATTGAGCCCCATAATGTTCACACACTCATGCTAGACAGCCAAATTAAAGAAGAACATCTGAGCTTGAATGGCTAGCATTTTTGTTACCTGCTTGGTGTTTTGTCCTACCTGACTAGTACAAGAAAAGAAACACAGACACAAGATTACTAAACTAGTGGGTTTCATTTATGAGTGGCAGAGATAAAGTTGAAGATTTCTAACCAGGTACTTTTGTTTCCTCTCATTTCTCAAAGACGTTCTTGTTTGTTTGACAGGTGTGACTCTACGTCTGCCCAAGGTGTGGGTGTATAAAGTGCTATTCTTAAAGGAGTTGGTTTCATAATGGTTCATCTTTTTTCCTTAAAGACAACCTGCATTTTTGTCAAGTGATTCTTTTTAGTTGAAAGGAACTCAAACATTGTGTTAAATGGTTTAGTCAAAATGTCATTTCCCCAAATTAATGTGCCAATCAAAAGTTCTCACCTGCTTGGAAGTTTTCACATTTTATTGTTATACAACACTGAATTGCAGTGGATTTTAATTTGACTTTTTGGCACTGATCAACACATAAAGACTCTTTAATGTCAAAGCAAAAATACATCTCTGCAAAATAGTCTAAATTAATTACAAAAATAAAACACAAAATAATTGCTCACATAGGTATTCGCCGCCTTTAATATGACACCTAAATCATCACTGGTGCAGCCAATTGCTTTTAGAATTCATTAAATTAAAGGTTAAAATGGTTAAAGAATGAATTAAATGAAGCCCACCTGTCTGGGGGTTAAGTTGAGTGTCTTATGAATGTCCCTTATCTGGAAGGTCTTGCTTGTGCTGAGTCAGTCTGGTGGCCTAACCTACACAACGAAGACAAAGGAACATGCTAAGCAACTGTGTGAAGTCAAAGGATGGAGACAAGAAAATATCCATGTTACTGAATATGCCTTGGAGTCCAGTTAAATTAATAATTAGGAAATGGAAAGAGTATGGCACTGATATAAATCTGTGTGATTATGCAAGAAGAAGAAGACAAGTGAAATTGGCCACCAAGAGACCACTTTGAAAATTTTGAAGGAGTTACAAGCTACAGCAACTTGGACTGCACACTGTAACAACTGTGGCCATGTGCTTCACCGGTCACAGCTTTATTGGAGAGTGGAAAAGAGAAAGCCATGACTAGTGGCATAACATCTCAGCAGAAGGTACCTGGGAGACTCTGAAGTAAGCTGGAAGAAGGTTCAGGTTCTGTGGTATGATGAGACCAAATCTGAGGTTTTTAGCCATTAAACTGAACACCATGTTACCCTGCACATTATCAAAAACACACCATTCTCACTGTGAAGCATTGTGGTGGCAACATCATGCTGTGGAGATGCTTCTCTGCAGCAGGCCCTGGAAATTTTGTGAGGGTGGGAGGTAAATGAACACAGAAAAATCCTGGAAGGAAATCTGAAGCAGCTTGCAAGAAATCCGTGACTTGGACAACAACCCCAAGCAAAAAGTCAAAACTACAAAGGAATAGCTTAAAAGAATGTTGATGTCCTGGAGTGGCAGAGACAGAGTGAAGATTTGAATCCAGGTGTGAGTTTGTGGCTGGACTTGATAAAGGCTGCTCACTCATGAACTCCAGGACACCTGACAGAACTTGAGCAGTTGTGCAAAGAAGAGTGGAGAGAAGTTGAGGTGCAAATCTGATAGAGAGAGACCTGTGAGCACAGACTTGAAGCTATCATGGCTACCAAAGGTCCGCATACTTAATATTGACTTGAAGGGATGAATACTTATGCAATCAATGTGTTTTAGATTTGTGATTAATTTAGATCACTTTGCAAAGACCTGTTCTCACTTTGACATTAAAGAGTCTTTTTTGTTGATCAATGTCAAAAAGAAAATAAATTAAATCTACTGTTATTCAATGGTGTATAATAATGAAATGTGAACACTTCCAAGGGGTGAATAGTTTTAACTGGCAATGAAGAACTTTCTTGAAGAAGGGCTTAAACTGGTTAGCTGCATTTCCACTTCAAGACAGAGTCTTTGTTCCAGTTTTAGTGTGCTGTGGATCCAACAGCGTTGACCCCCCGTCCTGGAGAAAGACAGCCCTTGCAGGACGGGCCACTTCGCCCCACATGGCTCAGCTGAGGAAGGGGTAGTGTAGTGTGCGGCCGGGGCCCTTGTCTGGCCAGGGAGGACCAGGGGAGCAAGCGTGGCCAGTACATTACCTCCCCCGGGATGCTAGATGGCAACCCCACTGGGTTGTAGTGGTGCCTGGGACCCCCGCAGTGCTACATGGGAGTTGGAATTTGGTGCAGCCCTGTTGGGATCCGCAGGCGCTGCCAGGGGGTACTGCAGCTGGAGTTGCTGAACCCTTGTGGGCAGTCCTTCCGCCACGTCATCAAGCACCTGGAGCACTTCCGGGTGCATTTTAAAAGGAGCCAGCAGCCACTACTCCGGAGAACCAGAGTTGGGAGGAGGAAGACAAAGCTTGCAGAGGAGGGGTGGAGGAAGAATAAGAGAAATATAAAGAAATATAAAAGTATTGTGTGGAGCTGTGCATCAGGGGACAGTGTTCTGTCTGTGGGTACAGGGAAGACGTAGCCCACAGACGAAGAAAATAAATAATTATTTGTTTTATAAGTGTGCCTCCCGTGTCTGTCTGCGTCGGGTTGGCGCTCATATAGTGCCTTTTTGTAAGAGGAAACATCATCCTAGAGAAGGCTTTTCATTCTTGTTTTTGTGCTTGTCCTCTGTTCTTTTCTGACTCATGCTTTGAAAAGAGATGCTATGTTTTCATTGCCCGTGGTTCATTGGTGGCACAGGGGTTAACAATGTGCCCTCACTACTCCAGAGTTCTGAGTTTGAGCCTGTGTGGAGTTTTATGTTCTGCCCATTTTAGTCTTGGGACTCTCTGATTGTCTTTCTAGCGCCATGCCTGGTAGGTTCACTGGCAATTCTAAATGTGCCCTGTATGTGTGAGGTGGGTGTGCACATGAGTGTGCTCTCCAGAATTGGTTCTGGCCTGCTGCAGCCTTCTACTTGGTAAGTGGGGTAGGAAACGAATGGGTAGAGGTTATCATTTTAGAAACTTTACATTGCCCATGAATGGCAGATTGATAAGAGATTTCAAATTTCTAGAGATGGCTGGCTGTTGACAAAACAAACATGACTTCATTTATGAAGAATATTTTAGAAGAATCTGCTTTAAGAACTATTCTTCAATATTTCATTCTTCAATATCTTTAAATAAATAAACTTTCCATTGAAGATGGCCTGAAGAGCCCTGTGAATACATTCAAGTTTAATAGACTTTTTATTTATTGAGAGGAGAGGGCATAATGATTTGTTTTACAATATGTGCAGTGCTGCACATCGGGAGCTGTTTTCTCTACAAAGGGATTGTCCTTCTGATCAAAGCTGCTTTGTGTTTTGCCATGAGGTCCTTGACTTTGTATGCCATAGCCTAAGGCAAGTTTTTTTTAAAGAAAATTATATTCAGTCGAAAAGTAAATGAAAAGATGTCACTAAAATGTCAGGTAGTCCATTTTGAATGCCTTTATAAAAACAAAACTGTGCATTTTAATTGTGAAAAAGCCAGCTCATATAAAAGAGGAAATGAAACAAGCAGATTTTTTTTTCTTTTTCAATTTGCTTTGAGAAGGATGTGATAGACAGAGACTCCCTGTAGCGATGAATTAATGAATTAATAAAATCATTTTTTTAATTGGCTTCAGTGCAAATGGACACAAAGGTCAGATGCTTTAGTCATTATAGGATATTGCGCCAACTGCTGCTGGATATGTTCTGTTGTCTGAGAGGTCATGACATATCTGAGAAACTGGCAAAAAGTCGCACAGTGCTGTAGTGTATATGAATGTAGGCCACGAACGCTACTGGGACCTGGAGACGAGAGTGGTGGTCACAGACTAAATAGCTGATATTAAAGTTACCTAAAAGCTATGATTTTAGACAGCCAAGGAAATGAAAAAAAGCAAACAAAACAAAAAAAAAAAGAAGTGGTGAAAGCCACCACCTAAAGGACATTATTCTAAGAAAAGAATAAGGAAATGGACCTGAGTGACTGGTGGTAAGACCCCTGGCAGCTGGACTGGTCTGAAATGTATGTGAGCATAAGGGCATACAGGGCAGGTGCCTGAAGGTGCTATGGTGGATAATGAAGATACAGTTTTAGATTTTTAGAAATCAAGGACAGCTATTTATGATGAAAACACTGTGAAGATCAGGCGGTTAAACTGTACATGCAGCAAGCTTGTTGAGTTGACGCTCATTCAGGGCGTGACCAGTGTTACATGGAAGTGACCAATTAAAACACTCCAATGAAAGCCTTGTGGGTATTTGAACCACTAAAGAAGGAGCAGAGAAGGTTTGAAAAGAGTCATCGGAATTAAGATTTGAAAACCATTTGTCCATTGATACCAATGTATAATCTGATGCTACGGACTGGTTTTTCCCTTGCATCAGGTTGTTTATTTTTTAAAACACATATATATGTCTAAAAGGTTTTTTTTTTGAAGACTTTTTGATTGTAGACAGCAGAGGCGGCCTTAGAGGTGTGCGGGGCCTAAAGCTGACCGACCCCGGTTACGTCAAACACTGTTACCAGTATGTGTGAACTGTATAAACTTGTGTGCGAATTTAATAAAAATAATGTTAACATACGGCGGATTTTCTCATTACAGTATTTAGCTAAATTTTTGCAAGATAACACGCGGACTTTTGCAAAATATAACTGGAGAATATAACTTGACAAATCCACTCCAACGAGACATGCAGACCTCAGAAGCGGGGTCCCCTTAGGCACAGGGGCCTGGGGCGGTCACCCCACTTGCCACCCCCAAATGCTGCTCTTGGTAGACAGTTCACTGTAAAGCTTGCTGTCTGTCATCCAGGTTAACGAGAGCACCTCTGATATCTGCCTCTACATTGAGCACTGCTTTCAAGAGACATTCAGTTGGCTTAGAAATGTGACACTTACTGAACCGTCTAATTGTTCCTACCTACTTTTAAGCAAAAATTACTTACGGTTGTTTCCAGACGTCAGTGAGACTAGTGTACACTAAGCTGTTAGCAGGACTTTTGTTTTGAATTATCTGGCTGTGTGATGTCATATCCTGGGGAGGAGGAGCCTACTGAAGTGCTGTTCGGCAGCTCCCAGACAGCAAACCTAAGTAGAATAAACTCTTTTGACATAGAAGTCAACATTAAAACAGTTAAATACTTTGAAATGCATTAGTTACTTGAGTTCTTATGTTGCAGCAATTCCCATACTATGAAACGTGACATTAATGGAAGGAAACCAATGGGGAACATATAGACTCCACAAGGAATCCCAGTCAGCAATCAAAGTAGGGGCAAAGTGAGGTAAATGGCAATAAAGGAATAAGCCACTTAACTCACAGCTGAAATGGAGCATAGACTTTGATTTTGTAATTTAAACATTCTCCCTTAGAATATGAATTCTGTTTTCTTGTAGCGCATAACAAAATGGCATAACCAAACTAGAATTGTATTAAGACTGGATTAAAGCAGGTATTACTGTTGAAACTGGCAGTTAAACTAACCTTTCAGGCATCAAACTATGGGCCAGATATTAAGCACTGCGTTGTTAATTTTGTTAATAAGCTTACTTAATATATATGTTACAGGCCAAATCCTGTTTAGGACAAACTAGTTTAGAATAATATGTGTGAGCACAAGGGGGAATGCCAGCTCCCCAGATACCCAAGACAACAGACACAGGCACAAGTCCAGCATCACACAAGGCTTTTATTCAGGGGGAAACATTTGCCAGTTTCTCATCAGCACCATGTCCAATACAAAAGTACAATACAGCACTTTTGTTCTTCCTTTTCCTTCCGTCTTCTGCCTCCACTCCTCCTTAGGCAAGTGTTGTCCTCTCCCTGTTGACTCTGGCTCTCAGAGTAGTGGCATTCAGCTCCTTTTATGTTATCCCCAGAAGTACTGCTTCTGTCCCGAAGGTTTGACCCAGGAGCACTTCCGGGTAAGGCTGGAGCTCCACAAAGTAGGGCTCCCCAGTCCCCACAGCACCCCCTGGTGGCACCCATAGAAGCTAACAGGGCTGAGCTGACAAACTCAAAGTCCCATGATGCCCTGTCAGAATCTGTGGTGCTGCTGCAACCCAGGTGGGCTGCCATCCAGTGTTCCAGGGAAGACAGTGCCCTGTGCATGCCACCTTCCCTCGTCCTTGACAACTGAGGGCGTCCCAGCTGGACCAGACTCTCTGCCATCTCTCACATATGTTACCGGCCAACCCAATGTTAGGACAGAATAGTTCAGACTTTTTAATAAGGAATATCGGAGATAATGATTAAGGTTTAATATGTATCCTATCACAATTATTGTGTAAATATGCATTTTCAAACTGCCTTACCTTAACCTGTCTTGTCTCTATTTGTTCTGTTTCATTTCTTTCTCTCTTCTTATTAGATGCAACCGAGAAGGCAAATTTCATGTTTACTTGTGTAAACATGAATAAATAAAGCAACGTTGAACCTTGATCCTTGAACCTTGAAAATGCACTTTCAGGAGATGGAGGGCTGTTTGAGCTGAGATATTTACACAAAGACACATTACTACCATCTAGTAGAAAAGCACAGCTCCTGAAAACAGCTGTGACAAGACAAACATACGCATGTCTTTTTATAAAGTATACCAGGTTTAAAAAAAGACCTGTCAGGATAAGACCTATTTGAAGAGAAAACCAATCTGTGAAAATTAAAGACTTAAACTATTGTAGGCCAGTCTTATCTTCTGGAGACTGCTGCATGAGACTCAGTCACTCCAGTCCAGGTCCTTTAAAATGCCAGCGGGCCAATAGGGGTGCAAACCCCACAGGCACAAGATGAGGATTTGTTTCCAAATTTGCAGGCAGTTCTAAACTTGGGTGGAACACAAACAGAACTCATGGATGTATTTATAGAATTAATTTCACATACTGTGCAGTACTCATAAATACAGAGATTGCTTACTGAAATATGTACGTACTCCCTCACCCTATCACTCCATCACAAAGCAGATTGCTGTGCACAGCATAAGAAAGAAACCCCTAAGGAGCAGCGGTGCTAGGAGGACACTGTCTCATCACTGGAATGTCCTCAGGCAAGGGTATATATGACAAAAATTAATGGCACCAAGGGGAAGAGCAGCACACATAAAGATGAGCCTCTCTGAGCTTAGAGGAGTATGAAGACCCTAAAATATAAAATGGCTCACTAAAAATATTAAAGGAAAAGAAATCAGAGGCACAAAACTGAAATCATCTAGCAGAGCTGCGTAGCCTCTCTGGTATTCTGAAACTCCTTGGGATCCCTGGAGGACAACAAGCTTGTGGCCAGAAATGACAACTAGACAAAGCTATTTTCAGATAAAGGCAAAAATGTGGGGGCATAAAAAACGATCAACTAACTTCAGACTGCTGGAAGGTGCCAGTCTATAAAAATAATTTTATCCTTGGGGTAAATCTACCTTGGTGGAGCAAGCATGTTCCCATGTCTCTATCTTTGTGGTTTACATTTAATAGAATTAAGAGATTTTGATTTTCTTTTCTTTGTGTGAGATCCTTCAGAACAATCGAAGACATTCATTTAACATATGAAAAATGTAACAGTGCTAGTCTGTCCCAGAAGACATCCATCCAACTTCTTATGCAATTCCGGGCCAGCAGAAGCCATAGACCAGGAAGGAATGAAGCTGCTATGTCACGGCCCTAACATGCATATGCCTGAGTCTCATCTTCTGTGGGATGAAAGCATGTGGCCAGACTCTTCATAGGCAAAGTGGCCTTGGACACGTCTTCGTTTCCCAATTATCTGGCAACAGTAAATACTGCGCTACCATATGATGGGGGTTGAAAATTGATACTCATGTGTTGAGTCTTATAACTGTCTGATTTGCAGTGTTTATGACTCCTTTTTATGTTTTTAACTTAATATCTGCATGTGAATTTGCCTGGTTTGGAATTTAATCTTCATCCTTGTGCTTGCCTGCTTCTTTAAGATTGTTCTTCATTTCATTTTTGGCTTATATGATCTGATATCATTTTAACTCTGGTTCATCATCTGATGGTTGCCATAATTATGCCCAGAAATCCAACCATAAACTTGGTCTTACTGGCTCTCATCTTATCAGATATTTCCAGAGCTCACCATAGACTCTAACCTCAAAGTGGAACAAACGGTGAGTGCCGAAGAGGTGTAGAAGTTTGGTCAGTGGTGGCATGACACAGATGGAGAGGGAAGTCCATTCAATTACAGAGCACTGACAAAGGCACTTGTTCGAGTGAGTGACCTGGTTGAACTCTTGTAGACAGAAGATGGACACCCTGGAAGAAATCTACGCAAATATAGGAGGTTTGTTCTAAAGGTATCCCTCTTGTCTCAAAACCTTTGCAGTCTAGGGGTCCCTTCTGTTTGGATATGATGTTGGCTAAATTGTCTAGGTTGACCTGCTATGGTGAAGAAATTAGTTTCTACTTTGCATCTGTTGTTGCCAAGTGAGGCTCCACTTTGACTACTCTTTATCCTAAAGTGAATTAAGTGGGCTTGGGAATGTTCAAATCAATAAATTCACTGGATATTTTTTAAAATATTTGATTTAAGAGGGAGGCACAACTCACAGATCCATCAAACTGGGTTTGAATCCTGCATCCATTATTTGTCTGTGTGGAGTCTGCATGTTTCCATTATGTCTGCATAGTTTTTCTTCTCCCACACTCTGAAAGATGTGTCAGGTTAGGTTGATGACAGGTTGGTCAAGTGTGAATATAAGTGTATGTGTGTGTATGAGTGGGCCCAGAAATTGACTGGAGCCCTTATATCACTGGGCACTTTGGTTAGTACGTACTATACTTTAGCCATATAGATGTAGTGAGAAGTCAAGGAAAATTACAACTTTTATTGGCTAACTAAAAATATTACAATACTAGGCTGACCCGCCTTTTAAGGCCACCGACTTTTAAGTTGACCACTTCTTAAGGCAATTCAATATGTAGATCAATTTAATATTTTATACAAACTCATTAATTTGGTTATATTGCATTTGAGCGGTATTACTTTAATACTCGTAGTTTCTGTTATTTTTGTGATGAAATTTAAACTTTTTTTCTATATTGAGGTCGCCCTTTTGAACCCCCCTGATCTTTACTACGCGGTGAGGCATTTGTACTCCATCAACATTAATTATTTCCAGAGACATAATTTTGTCTATTTTTCCAGCGCATCGCCCACAAAAGCAAGGGAACGATGGGAGCACCAGAACTCTGCTCACATCATGTCGCTTCGTACCGCAAACTGCAAGTAATAAGTCTGTGATAAGCGGAATACCGCTACGCTTTCCACTCACGGGACAGAAGGACAATCCCGACCGCTTTTATATAGTAAGAAAGAAGAAGAAGA
>JANRMT010062797.1:41281806-41292557 GCA_026402145.1 Polypterus bichir lapradei
ATATAGTAAGAAAGAAGAAGAAGATATCGCACAGTCTGGAGTAGAAAGTCATCTTTTACCTGGAAAAACGAAACTACAAATCCCATCGTGCATTGCAAAATGGACGGGGCGTGTGTGAAACTCCGCGCCTGCGTAGCACTCACGGGACGGAAGAACAATCCCGACCGCTTTTATATAGAAGGATGCAAGCTTTCAAGTTCCCTTCTTCAGGCAAGAGTTGAGATAAAAAAAAAAAGATTACGTGAGGCTGGTTGGCCTGACATTTTGCTCAGCATTTTGACAAGGCCTATATTGTGATGTAGAAAATGTAGGATTCTAAAACTGAGACCTCACCTGAGACTTTCTGTTTACAGGATTACTGCTTTTTACCACTGGTTGCTGGTTAGTGGTAAGTGAACCTCGCTGAATTTGCATTGCCTTGAGTTTAGCAAAATCATAGAAATGTTTGGGAACTCCACCAAATTAAGCAAAATGTACTGAAGTCAAAGGGGAAGGAAAACTGAACTATTTTTGAATGGATTACAGTGGTGCACTGGTTTTAAAAGTGACGCTGAGGTTTTGAGAAGAGTCTACCAACTATGCTGGCTTGAATATTGTGGCCAAACAGTTACCTGAGCCATAAAGTTGCAAAGTTAACCAATACACCATTGTGCCTTTCTGAGATAAAATTAATCAAATTAAATATCAGATCGTACACCTTCTCAATTATTTTAGCAGATAAGGGATAAACCTCACAAGAAAGTATAAAGATCATTTTCAACAAAATTTTGCTATCTGCATAGAAAAAATTAAACCAAACGTGAACAGACGGTCTACCCTCCATCTCACATTAGCAGGCGGAATCAACACTGTCAAGATGAACATTCTTCTAAAGCTTCTACTTCTATTTCAGAGCATCCCCTTTTACATTAACAAATCATTCTTCATGAAATTAAACTCAACTATGACCTAATTTATTTGGACATCGAGACATCCACGCATCCAAAGGTCTACTCTACAAAGATCTAAAGCAGAAAGGGGCATGGCACTACTTAACTTTCAATATTATTAGTTGGTGGCAAATATATGAGCTATAAAGACCTGGACATTTACACAAATTGATGAATATACACAAGCCCGGTCTGCAATAGAAATAAAATCTTGCTGTACTACTTTATGCCCCACTAAATACACATTATTGTCAAAATGCTGTTAATCCAATTGTCCATCTATCACTCAGAATATGGAACCAATGCAGGAAGCACTTTAAGACAGAGGAGCTTTTATCTGTTACATCTCTGCATGCTAATCACTTTTTAATACCCTCTCAAACCTACCCAGTATTAATTGTTTGGAAAATGTCAGGGATTAAAACACGTAACAGATTTTCTATATAGATAATGTCCTCCCATCTTATTAACAATTACATTTCAAATTGAACATCCCCTTAACACAATTTTTCCACTACTTCCAAATCAGAAACTTTGCTAGACTGAACCTGCCCAATTTTCCTCACCTCCCACCCATTTCTATTTCAGTGGCAATACTGATCAGTCTTGAAGAGTCAGACAGTATCTCAACAATATATAAAAGCATTTTAAAGTCTCTTCCTTGTAAAATCCAAAGATACATTGGAGAAAGGATCTTTCATTTGACATCGGAGTGGAAGGCAGCAATGCATAGGATACACTCGAGCTCCATATGTACAAAGCAATCAATCGTCCAATTTAAAATCTTTTATCAAACCCATTCATCTTGTTTAAAAGGGCAAGATTCAACATGTGAACATTGCAGTCTAGCTCCAGCCTCACTGGACCACATGTCTTGGGCACCAAATTAACATCATTCTGGACCAAAATCCTTGCATTTCTATCAGACAGCCTCGGTGTCACAATCACTCCTAACCCACTAATAGCTTTGTTTGGTGGACTCCCAGATGGGCTGAAAGTGGAGAATGGACAAGTTGATTGTAATTGCCACTACTATACCACACTACTAGCGTGTAGACTTATTTTGCTCAATTGGAAGAATCCCAGCCCACCTCTTTTAAGTCAGTGGATGTCCTATAATATTTGAAATTGGAAAAAATCTAATTTTAATTTTTTTTTTAAAATGGCAGGATCTAATCAATATAACTTTATAATAAGCTTTTATACTGGGGAAAAGGACATTCTCCTTTCCAGATGCTTTTAAAGATTTGCCTTTGCTGTTGGCTCTCCTCTCTTTCTCTCGGGCAGGGGGTTGAGTTCTGGTTTGTTAAGTTTGACTTGAGTGCATGGAATGTTGTTTTTTTCAAATAAAATCAATATTATTTATAAAAGGATTGACAGAGACATAGCAACTGGACAGACAGACACAAAGACACTTATTCTTTTATTAAAGTGGACATTATAAACCCAATAAACATATACATGTATATTACTATGACATCCATCCATCCATCCATTATCCAACCCGCTGAATCTGTACACAGGGTCACGGGGGTCTGCTGGAGCCAATCCCAGCCAACACAGGGCACAAGGCAGGAACCAATCCTGGGCAGGGTGCCAACCCACCGCAGCACACAAACACACCCACACACCAAGAACACATTAGGGCCAATTTAGAATCGCCAATCCACCTAACCTGCATGTCTTTGGACTGTGGGAGGAAACCGGAGCGCCCGAAGGAAACCCACGCAGACACGGGGAGAACATGCAAACTCCATGCAGGGAGGACCCAGGAAGCGAACCTAGGTCTCCTAACTGCGAGGCATATTACTATGACATTGAACTGGATATTGTCTATTCTTTCTGGGGCATTATGTCAATGTGGTCTCATGGGCTCATTCAATTATCTTCCCCAATATTTGCTTTTTTGAAGTCCATCATATGTGATGATACATCCAGTCCAATGCAGACCAAGTGAAACCACAAACATATGAAGAAAGATAAAATGGCAAAAGAATTAATAATTGCAACCAGAAACAATTACTAACATGAATTAAAAAGTAATTTGAGAGATAAACGAAAAGCAAATCAGCAGTGCCTTTGCCAAGGAAATGCGATGCTAAACTAAGCAAGCATTTTATTTCTTTATTTTGACTTTTTAACCTTCTACTCGAACTGTCCAAGTTAGCTTGATTATTTTTCTGTTTATACTACTGCTTGTCCCTTTACGTGGAGTGCTAAACCAAGCCTGTGCCAAACTCCTTGCGCCACCCCCTCCCCCATTCTGTAGTATGAAGAGCAGGCATGTTTGGTTGATGGGTGACATTTAAACTGGCTGGGCGCAGGTCTGTGAGGTTGGTGCCCCCGTGACGGGTTGTGTTTGGCTCCTGCCTTCTGGCCACTGCTGCTGCGGTTGGCTCTGGCTGTCTGTTTCCAACCCGCTGAATCCGAACATAGGGTCACGGGGGTCTGCTAGAGCCAATCCCAGCCAACACAGGGCACAAGGCAGGAATCCAATCCCGGGCAGGGTGCCAACCCACCGCACCTTCTATAATATTAGTGATTCAATCTTCTTAGAGTCTGTGCGTCTCAGGGCATGCAAAAAAATGAATGGCAGAGTCACCTCATCTCATTCATATGGGTATGGCGGGGTGACACTGAGATTTTCTTGCTCTGTTGCCACTCTTAAAAATAAAGGTGCCAGAGTGGTTCTTCAGAGCAAAGCCATGTTTGGTTCCCAAAAGGCCCATCTGCATGAGGGTTCCAGAAAGAACCTTTATTAATTTAGATGTGTAACAGGCTCTATAGAGTAAATAACCATGAATAGATGGTAACAGATTTGTGAAATACCAGTGGCTCGTGATTTTAAAGGGACTCTTGCTGCATATTTACTGTATAATAACACTGGTGAGGTCCAAGTTTTCTTAATCTGTCTTTATCCTGCAAGGTTGCCTACGATACATTAAAGATTTCAGGGTTTTTTTTTTTTTAACAAATTATTAGGAAGGTTTTCAAAGCACAAAGAACCAACGTCATATCCAATGAACCATTCCCAGAATAAATGGTTCTTTGTGAAGCAATGGTTCAACCAGGAATCACACAACCAAGTAAAGAACCATAAAATGCCCTTAAAGAACCAGGATTTTTAAGAGTGGGCTTCAGTGGGAGCCTCTAGCTGAATAGATAACTCAGAATTTATTTATTTATTTTCTAGTTATTGTCCAGCTCTGCACTTGTTAATCAGGACATGGATGGAAACTTTTACTTGTGAAAGCACTACTTCAATAGATTAGGCAACAGATGATGGACATGCGGTGTACACACCGATTTTAACAAGAGGCTGATAAGCTGGTGTGCCACTTTTCTTTGTACCCATCCTTAAGGTTTCCAGAGTTCCTCCTGAAGATTGCCTTCTGCATTATATTCTTAGCTTTAGAAAATTGATCTGCGCTCAAAGCTGACCTCTGGCCTCTTCAGCCAGTACCAGCCGGAGATCTCGGCTGACTCACAAACAAGATTATACAATTTTCTGTATCTGTCTCTCTGCCTGTGCACACAGTATCATTTAAACTACTGAATCAGTTCAGATCATTGTTTTTGCATTGGACGCAGAAAAGGATATATGATTAGCACACCCAATCTTATTATTAATCCAAAGAATGAGGCTTTAACAAATTAAGAGGTGCACTATTTATTTTACAGCCACTGTGTGCTCCTTATATCATGGGTGTATCGATTAACTCAGAAGCACACTAAGACCCTCTGTCTGTGCCAATGGTGGTTGGCAGTAGATGCAGTAGGTGGCTGTGTGACAGCTCTGACACAGGCCTTGAGCAGCATTAGTTTATGGAAATTTTGTTGTTTCTTTTCATCTCATTCCCTTCTTTTATATTTATTTACTCTACTTCAGTTAGTCATTATGCTTGTTTTTTTTTACCATGGGCACACACTCAAATTGGTTTGTTGCTAATAAGTTTACATATTATTTTTGTTTAAAGAGTACAGATAAATAAGAGAAGAATGTTCCACGTGGGGAGGTGAGGTCGTCAGTGGAGTCCCTCAGGGGTCTGTCCTAACATTCTATTTGACTTTTTAATTGCTTCTGTGCATTGCTTAGTCGATGAAAATGTTGTGTCAACAAATACCCCTAAATCCTTTCCAGAGGTTGCCTCCTGTATGACAGGGTCTCCCATCTTCTATTTATAATTAATGTTCCTTTTTTCCACGTGTAGTCAGGAAGCACTTCGTAACGCAAAGAGTTGTGGGAATCTGAAACAAACTCTTGACAACCTTTAAGAAGTGCCTGAATGAGATACTGGGACAGCTTAGCTATTAGCTTCACAAATGAGCCTGATGGACTGAGCGGCCCCCTCTTCTTTGTGAAGTATGCTATTTTCTTATGTATAAGGAAAAAATGTTTCATATGCAAACATTTTTAAGATGTTTTACCCTTCCACTTTTTTAAATAATAATATGTTTATATTAGGGCGGCACGGTGGCACAGTGGTAGTGCTGCTGCATCGCAGTTAGGAGACCCGGGTTCGCTTCCTGGGTCCTCCCTGCGTAGAGTTTGCATGTTCTCCCCGTGTCTGCGTGGGTTTGCTCCGGTTTCCTCTCACAGTCCAAAGACATGCAGGTTAGGTGGATTGGAGATTCTAAATTGGCCCTGGTCTGTTTGTGTGTGTCCTGTGGTGGGTTGGCACCCTGCCTAGGATTGGTTCCTGCCCTGTGTTGGCTGGGATTGGCTCCAGCAGAGCCCTGTGACCCTGTGTTTGGATTCAGCGGGTTGGAAAATGGATGGATGGATGTTTATATTATAAAATGTATGCTACATACTTGTGTTTATTAATATTCTCGACATTTGTTTTCTATTTTTAACTATTATATTATTTTTAACTAATATACATATTACTACACTTCTTGCTTTGTCCTCCATTTTTAGTGGGGTCCTTAACTGGTCAAACTGAGGCTCTGGGCGCAGGCTGGCTTTGAAGTGCCTGTCATGAGCTGCACATGCTCAGTAGTGTTCTGTACTAGGCGATTACTGTTATTTAATCTACTTATGTTTTTTTTGTTTTTATTGAAAGCCAATTGTAATTAATAGTTCACAGGGAAAAAACATTTCTTATATTGTATAGTTGTAAGTGTAATAATTTTTGAATTTTGTAAATAATTTTTCTTTCCAATATCAATGATATATTCCTGAAGATGGCCAGTAACCCCTAAGTAACACATGAAATATTTAGAAGCGACTGTGAGAATAGCAGTTATCAAATGAACAAATTTACCTTACACCAACTGGCAATGTGGGAGAAGCCAACTGCTAACTAGTAAAATTTAACAACCCAGTTAAATGGATAATGAGCTGACTGAACTCATCCATCCATAATTACAGCATGTCTGTTCAATTTAAACCTCATTTATTGCCATCAGTGTCATGTTGCCTGCACAAACATTCAACAAGCATATAATGCCACAATCAAAAGACATTCCTCAAGAGCAGAAAATGCTGTTGACTTCTGACAGCCCAGAAAGGCTTACAAAGTCATTTTTAAAGCTGTAAGCTTTACACAACAGCAATAAGAGTCAAAATCCTAACCTTGAAACCTGGAAAAGTATCGAGTCATCACAAGGATTTGCTGGCCTGAGAAAATGACTCCAAGATCGCAGTGTAAAATCATCCAGGAAGTAACAAAGAATCCTAAACAAACTTAAAGAACTGCAGGCTCCTCTAACCTCAGCAAAGATCAGTGTCCATAACTCAACAGTCAGAAAGACATTGGAAAAAATGGGCTGAGAACAGCACAGTGGAAAACACTGCTAAACAAGAAGAATATTCATTTATGTCTCATGTTAGTCAGGATGTGACTGGATGAGCCTCAGATATTTTTGGAGAATGTTCTATGAACAAATTAGACAATAGAGGATCTTTCTGGATTACATGGATCCCATTATATCTGGTGGAAAGCAAAAACAGCATTCCTTATAAGAACCTCATACTTCCAGTCAAGTATGTTCGTGGTGGCAGTGCGGTGACATAGGCATGTTTTCCTGTCTGAGGACCAGGATAACTTTCCATATACGAAGTAACTATGAATTCTGCTCTGTATCACAAAATTCTTAAGGATGCCTGCTCCTCCGTTAATGAACTGAAAATGAGGTTCAAGGCACAATGCAGCAAAACAGATCCACATCTAGAAGGCTGTAAAGAAGCAAAATCAAAGTTTTGGCGTTCTTTAGAAAAAGGTCCACACCTACCCTCAATAGAGATGCTGCAGTAGGACCCAAAAGGAACAGCTCATGTTCAAAGCCCACCAATATTTCTGAATTAGAGTAGTTTTACAGTATATGGGGAAGTGAGCTAAAATTGCTCCACAGTGATGTGAAGGAGTGATACTGAATTATTGGATGCATTTCCAGCAAAAATAACTCAACCAGTTAGTAAGCGTACGGGGGTATTTACTTTTTCACACTGTGTTGGATAACTTTGTTCATTCAATAAATGATGTAAGTAAGGCAAAATGTCTTTTTATTTACACAGTTGCCCTAATAATTACTGTTCAAATAAACATTTAGTGTCAGAAATGAACAAAACAGAGGAAATCACAAAAGGGCAGATACTTCTTCATGGCACTGTATGAAGATAATAATTCAATTTTTTGGTTAGCTACAGAGATATTAGCTTTTTTTTCTGTGGCCAAGGATAGATACGCAACCAATCAAAAGTATTAGAACACCTCAATTTTCCCCATTTTTCTACAAATTTAATTAGTTGAAATACAATGAATGACCTAAAATGGTGAAAGAGTAAGCAGTAAACTACCAGAGGTTTAAATTTAAAGTTTAGGTTAGCAAAAACTGAAAGAAAAAAATGAAATATCAGAATATTACAAATTGATCTTCTTCAGGGAACAATTAATAGGTTACAACCTACAGATGTTCGGCAACAATTAAAGTAAATGAAGCCTTGCAAGTTGAACTAAAACAATTTGCACAAGTGTCCCAACTTCTATTGATTACTTAAAAACTCTCTGTCTGTGTTAAAGCAGAGCTGGAACAGACTGTCTAACAGGTAAATAAATTTCAAATTTAAAATACTTGGTTAAAGAATAGATTTTTAGTAAAAAAAAACCCCACAAAACACAAAGCCAGAAACATAACAAGAACAAATTAACATTCTCAAACTGGAAATTTGCATCAACTGATAAAAACAATGGAATCTTTCTTTTTCTGTTACAAAATGGTTAACTTTCTTTTTTATATTCTTTTAAAAAGTTTTTGGACAAACCAGTCAATTCATATCTTACAGACATACATATCTGACACATGAGCTCTGCTTACCACTTGCTTTAATGCACAAGAGTGCCTGCATTTCCCAGTCATGGCGTGCGAATGAACAACACCCTTTGACTGGTATGATGCGATTCACAGCATGTCTAATGATGACATCACCGTGCAATGCAATCAATACAAAACTCACAAAACAACCAGGAAAAAGAACCTGACAAAGAGCAAAAACTCATAAAGACCCTGAGCCCCTGACAGCGGCATGTCTTTCATTTGACGGGAACTGAGCTGATTTGTTACTGGCAACTGACAGTTTTTAGCCAATATGTCTGAAATCAAAAGAACAAACCTATCACAATTTGACTCTCCTTATGCAATTTTTATTTGACGTATTTGACACCCTTCCCCACTTTTATATTTAATCTTTTTTAATTCTTTACACATTTTCCAATCATCCTGTATCTTTCATTTTAAAAAGTGCCTGATATAGTGCGATCAGCAGTTCAATTTTCATTTCTCAACACTTTAAGACTTGCCAATGCATTGCACCATTCGTTGGGAGTATTTGGAAGCCAGTATATCAAGAACACGTGCAATTTAGTCAGTCTCTGGCATGTAAAAATCAAAGTTCTATTTTTCTGTTACAGGTTTTTCATGCTAGTTCTTCTCTCAGGAGGTTTGAGATGGTGTTGTTCATTAGGCAAGGAGCTAAATAAAACCCACTGAGGTCTGTAAGGGAGCAGAGGGGCTCGCAATGACAGGGTTTTTGATAGTTGCAGATTTTTTTGTTTTACAATGCTTCCAGAGCTCTCTTGTTAACATCTTTTACTGAAAGAAGTGCATCAAGCCAAATCCACCCAAAAAATAAAATAATCTAATAATCTTAGCTTTAGGCAGATTTTTTTTTTTGCATGTAAGTCTGGTTGCATTCTCAAAACTGGGAGAAAGATCAATGCCATTTATATGAGCATTGGTATTTCACAATATATTCAGTTGCTATGGTGAACTTATTGACTGCCTGACAAGCTTCGATATTCCCCTGCAGGTTTCTCAAACATGCCGATCTGGCATTTTAAATGAACTCCTCCACCTTTTGACTCTAAGCCTGGGGCCTTTACAGCAAACTAAAGTGACCCATCTTTACCTAGAGGCCAGCCCTTCATCAAATCAGGAGATGTGCAGGACTTGGCAATGTGGCCAGAGATCCGCAGAGAACAACACAGCAATTGAAATTGGAGGGAGAGGAAGAGTCGGCCAATTATTAATGCTTCTCCTGTGACTGACCTGCAACTGGAGACGTACCCTGGACACACACTGGTCCATATGTACAACCAAACATGCAGTGCACACATTAATAACAATGATGCACATGTAATGCTACTCGTAAACACCAGAGACGTGAGCAGGATACATAAATACAGACACAGAGAAACACGTAGACATATTAAATGACCAGACATACATATGACTACACTGCCATCATACACCAGCACACACGAGTGTCCAGACGTTAACATGTAAGGTGACCCAGTGTCTCCTATTTACATGGACATCTGTGCATCTACCCTAAATGAGATGTCCTCACATATACATTAAATGTTTTTATTAACCCTGTGTTTTAGACATTACTGGTTTATTTATTTAATATACTTTATGATTCCCTGATGAGAAATTGTCTTTTTGCATGACCATTTTGGGGTCAGAGCGCAGAGTCAGCCATTGTACAGCACCTCTGGAGCAAATTTCAGCATATGGGTCTTGCTCAATGGCACAACTGAGCAGTATTTCTTCTGACAGTAACAAGTTTTGAACTGGCAACCTTCCAGATACCAGCGCAGATCCTTAATTTATTTCCTAGTAACTTATGCAAAAATTGCATTCTGTATTATTGTATGTAGTTCCTGCTATCTGTTGCCATACATGCCACTGTAAGGACCACCTTCTTGGCTCTGATGAGGTAAGCAATACCACCCTGGAGCAAGAAGAGGCACTGATGCTAACATTATCTTCTCCTGTCTCCTCCACAGCCAAGAAAAATTGCCCAAGAAGGATGACTGACTACACCAACTGTCTGAGAAACTCTGCCCCTTCCAGTTCCTTGAGTATAAAGTCGGCTCATTCCTGCTGGGTATTGTCAGACACCAAACTGACTTATACAGAGGACAGAGCTCCTACTGTCCTAACCTAGTCCTAGTCCTAGTCTACTCTGACTCACTGCTACCTGTAATTTTGATGTCTTACGATTTTTTGTTTGAGCCATTATCTGCTGTCTTTTTAGTTTGCAATTAAATGGGGTTACCAGGGTGGTACCCCGACCTTTCTAGGCTTCTCAGAGTTGTCTGCATAAATGGTGACCTGTTACATATGTATATACAAACTGTATGTTTAATAAATAATATTAAATGTAATTAAATGCATCTTATTAAGCAGCTTGCTTCTTATTTTATTATCATTGTTAGTTTGATATGTGTAATACATTGTCTACAGTGGGCAGATAGATAGATAGATAGATAGATAGATAGATAGATAGATAGATAGATAGATAGATAGATAGAT
>JANRMT010062797.1:41292567-41351671 GCA_026402145.1 Polypterus bichir lapradei
GATAGATAGATAGATAGATAGATAGATAGATAGATAGATAGATAGATGGGAAAGGCACTATGTTAGATAGATTCTATAGAAAAAACAGCAGTGTTAAGCATCTGACACTTAAAAGCTATGCAGAATACACAATTACACTTTATACTTCTGTTTTTATACTTTATGCTGCCTCTGTTACTTATTATCTATCTGCTGCTTATTATTTATGTTTATCTTTATACGATGATTTTGTCATTTGGTGTGGACAGCAAAGAAAGAATTTCATTGTACAGGGAAACGTGTTTCCTTACTGTGCACATGACAATAAACTTGAACTTGAAAGGTGAAAGATTAAGTTAAATAAATGAATGCACAATTTTGACTTCAAAAATACCAAGTCGGCAGATGGGAAGCACATCCTCATGAGTAGATTTTTTTATTTAGTTTTGTTCGTAATATGACTGACTTTGGTATATATTACAAATGTTAAGTAAACTGTATCAAAAAAATCTAAGCAAATCAGTTTGTTCAGAGATTTTTCCAGTAAGGAAGACAGATGCTTTGTGGTAATGTAATTATACTCATCAAGTATGGCACCAGAGGGTGGTTACATGTTGCATGTTGATAGGCATATGCAAGAAAGGGTCCCTCTGTACTTTGCAAATGTGACAATAATAATATAAACTAATGGCTCTCAAGTTCAGTCCTGGAGGTGTCCTTGAGGCCACAGGCTTTGTTTCATAATCAGTAAGTCATTTTTTTTTTACCTTTCTTTCATCTCATTGTTTAATTAATTGTGCTTTTTATTTTTCCCTTCTTTTTAATTCAGAAAATTGCAGTATGTTTTAGCTTTATATCTATACTAATTCAAAATTACATCACACTGATATTTTTTTTATCTTTCTTTTTAATTCACTTTTACTGAGGAGTTTGCTCTCTTAATTGTACCCCAATGCTGGCAAGTAATGACAAGAACATCAGACAGCAGGACAAGTGACACTGTCTGCTATAATGCTGTTACACACTTGTGTGCTTATTTGTAAAAAACATAAATAACCAGAAATTTATATAAAAAAAACTAAATACTAAAAAGCAAAAATAATTGTCATGCATTTAGATGCATGTTTCATCAGGACAAAATTAGAGTAACCAGTTTGTAATTTCCAGATTTATCCAAATAAAAACTATAAACTGGGAAGTAGCAATTAATGTAGAAGTCCAACTGAAAGAAAAATTGATTAGGATGAAAATTGATCATTGCAAACCCAAAAACCTACATAAATAATTTAAATTAACACATTAAAGTGGAGTAAAACTTAATATGTCCAAAGCTTATATCGTAATATCTCCATGCAGCCGTTAAGAAAGACGTCTAATAGGACTGCTCAAAGCAGTGTGCTGAAGGAGCTGTGCAGGTTGGTCAGGATGTCATGTCAAGCACACGAGACATTGCCCATGATAACCAGCAGCTTAGTTAATATCGTTCTCTCTTCCACTATCTCCAAAGAGTCCAAGCTAATGTCCAGGACAGAGTCAGACTTCTTGATTAACTTACTTCTTCTTGACTTCTTGATCAAGTCATTAATTTGTGTTGGCAAGTCCTGTTCTCATCTAATTTCATCTTGCTTTTTGTAACTACTTTTCTTGGCCACAGTGGCAACAGGCCAAGCAGTTTAACACAGACTTCTCTGTCCCCAACAACAGATTCTGGCTCTTCCTAGGAATTTCAGAGGTGTTCCCCAGCCGTATAATACATCCAGCATGCCCTGCATCTGCTGCAGGGTCTGCACCCAGTGGGATATGCCTGGAGCAGCTATAGGAGGAACCACCCAACTGGTATCTTTACGACATGCCCAAACTACCACAGCTATCTCTTCTTGATCCAGAGGCATGGTGACTTTACTCTGAGCCTCTTCTGAATCGCAGAGCTTCTCACCCTATTCATGGAGTTTCAGCCCAGCCACCCTGTCATGAATTCTGATTTCAGCCATTTTTAACTTCTGATCTCATTCTTTCTATCATTACCTACAGCTTATGACCACAGATGAGGACAGGGATGTAGATTGATGGGTAAGCTGAGAGTTTTGCCTTTAGATTCAACTTCTACTTCTTCATCAAAGACTAGTCTGGACCAGCACAGACCAGTTCTACTATTGTGAAATGGCAGAAAAACCTGTGTTCAAAAGAAAAGTTGGGATACCAACTAGGTCATCCTATAATTCTTTTAACAAAGTACATAAAAATAAACAGACAATGTCACTGCAAAACTTTAACACAAACTGTAGCTTTGCCATTAATTCAAAAGTGCTGCTCGCTAGAACAGGCCTTGTCTTTGTGTGGAACTTCATGTCTGGCTCGAGTCAAAGTGACACGCTTCTTTCCATGGGTGCCTGGCTTTATAGGACTTGTCCCACTTAGAGCCGGAGTCAGTTGCCCTCACTGGGTATCTTCTTGAAGCTGTGGAGGTAGAAACATGTGACAAAGATAGCAGCAGTGCCCCCTCTTCTTTCAGGGTGGTATTACATACCTCAACTGAGTCTGTAAGGTGACCCTCTGATGCAGATGATGAGAGACGACAAACAATGAATGCTAATCTGAAAGAACAATGCATAGAATGCAGAGACTGAGAATAAGGAATGCGGGTGTTTTGGACATCACAAAGAGATGAGAAGCTTGTCTGTCTGATGTTTTATGTTTTACATGACAAAATAGAAAAATGGGAAAAAAGGCCTGAGAATGTGGCTGATTTTGCTGTACTTGTTAACCCTTCGTACAGCATCGCTCCTTCAGGCATTATGGTGTTAGCAATTAAAAGAGTGATGGAAAGTTATCATGCAGTCACTAAATTTGACATGTCTAGTGATTTTTTAGTCATGTAAATCAACATGGTATGGTGACGAGATCAACAACACAGTCGCCACGTCTGACATCCCCAATGACTAGAAGTCATGTAATGTAACATTGGTTTATACCAACTCAAAGCACCACTGGGCCCAAGGCTGCAAACATTCCTGAATGGGCCACCAGTCCATTGCAAGGCTCACACAAGTTGAAACCACACCAAAACTGACCAGAAGCTAATTTGTAATTGGTAATAACCCAACCAGTATGTGTTTGGGGATGTGGGAGGAAAACTGAAGTTGACATTGAGGGAATGTGGAAACTCCACACAGATAAAGTCTAACAGTAGGATTTAAACCCTCTGTGCTATCCACTGTGCTTCCATGCTACTTGTAGCACACATAAGAAGTACAAAATAAACAAAAACAAAGCTGTTAACTCAGCAAACTGCGCAGGGTGTGTTTCTGTTCATGAAGTTAGCCTACTCATGGGGGATGTCTCCGCTCTTATAGTCTTGGGATGCACATCACCCTGTCAGGGTGCCTTGTCCTCACTTCATGACCCACCCAGAACCCAAAATGATGTGTGCCCTCTTTTATTTACATTTGCGAGGCAATATGTTTAGTCAATTTATTGATTGCAGTGCAGCAATGTACGCCATATCTCTTATTCATTCCCCAGGAAGACTGAGCCCAATATAATGGGTGACACTTTATTTTCAATGGGGTTTATCCTGCAGTGCCTGCTTACAAAGTAGCAAGAAATGTCTTTGTGGTTACTCCTTCCTCAGTTATTCAAGGGCAACTTTATCATCCATTTACAGCTGTTAATATAAATCATTTTATATTAATCAAATTATTGGGCAAGAATCCGAGGAAAGTTGCACCACTAGTGTAAGCCTGCTCAGGCTGCCATTTCTAGAGTGCTTTTCTTAGCTCACCTCAGTAACCCTGAGGAGTGGCACGTGGTGTGGCAATTTATTCTCCTGTCAAGGCCATTTGTCAGCCTTCTCCTGCCGTCTAGGAACATATTTTATATATGAGCATCCATAAACACATCCTAATAAATGATTAACAGTGATTAGCCACTGTAGCCCTCGCCTGCCAAACTCGGTTTTGCACGCTGGGGTGTAACGTCTCTTGGGCACTGCGGGCTGATTAAAAACTCTCTATAGAAGGCCCATATTAAAAAGGCACCTCATGGAGAAAAAGAAATGGGAAAAAAAGTCTGGCTCTAAAAGTCAAAAGACTAGTGTTTTGATAATAGCATATAAGTAATGAAAAAAGGAAACAGGCAGCAGGAGACTCTTGAACTGGGCAATCTCATAGATGCTTTCCATTGGGTCCAGCACCAGCTCCCACTAAAGCTTTAAATGTCACTGATTTCTCTGCACTAATCCATCCATTCATTTTCTCCTTGTCTGGCAAAGGATCTTTACAGTTTTGACTCCTCCCATTATTTTTGTAAATTGGTTGACTGGTGAGAATCTCCCTGCCTTTGGCTGAAGATCATATTTCCCTTCTGTTACAGGCAGACATGTATTTTAGTTCCAGGTGTGATACACTGTACAGTCTCTCCAGTACACCATAGGTGTGCCTTCAGACCTCCACCTAGTGAGCTTTGATTGGTACACACAGTGGGGGATATCCTCACCAAACAGACACCCCAATATAACTAGATGAACTGTGACACTAACGCAAGGTCCTGTCTGGTTGGTGACACTATCATGGACCATAAGTAGTGGTGAATTTACTATACAGTAATCCCTCCTTGATCGCAGAGGTTGTGTTCCAGAACCCCCTGCGAAAGGTGAACATCTGCGAAGTAAAAACCATGCGTTTATATTGTTATTTTTTATATTGTCACGCTTGGGTCACAGATTTGCACAGAAACACAGGAGGTTGTAGAGACAGGGACTTTAAAACATTGCAAACAAACATTTGTCTTTTTTTCAAAAGTTTAAACTGTGCTCCATGACAAGACAGAGATGAGAGTTCCGTCTCACAATTAAAAGAATGCAAACATATGTTCCTCTTCAAAGGAGTGCGCGTCAGAAGCAGAGAATGTCAGAGAGAGAGAGAGAGAGAGAGACAGAGAGGGAAAAGCAAACAATCAAAAATCAATACGTGCTTTTAAGTATACAAAGCACCGCCCCGGCAAAACAGCCGCCAGGAA
This sequence comes from Polypterus bichir lapradei, assembly GCA_026402145.1. NCBI lineage: Eukaryota > Metazoa > Chordata > Cladistia > Polypteriformes > Polypteridae > Polypterus > Polypterus bichir. The sequence continues at coordinate 41,297,563 of JANRMT010062797.1, forward strand.
GGAAGCAATGTGAAGGCAGTCTTTCAGCACTTTTTAGAGGAGCGTCTGTATCCTGTAGGCCAGTGTGCGACCAGCCCCTCTGCTCACACCCCCTCCGCCAGGAGCAGAGAATGTCAGAGAGAGTGAGAGAGACAGAGAAAAGCAAACAATCAAAAATCAATACGTGCTGTTAGAGCTTTTAAGTATGCAAAGCACCGCACGGGAAGCATATCGTATGTCATTGAAGAGTTTTATTTAATACGTAATACGTGCTCTGATTGGGTAGCTTCTCAGCCATTCGCCAATAGCGTCCCTTGTATGAAATCAACTGGGCAAACCAACTAAGGAAGCATGTACCAGAAATTAAAAGACCCATTGTCCGCAGAAAAGAGCGAACCAGCGAAAAATCCATGATATATATTTAGATGTGCTTACATATAAAATCCGCGGTGGAGTGAAGCCGCGAAAGTCGAAGCGCAATACAGAGAGGGATCATTGTATCAGCATTTAACAGGGCTTCATACAGAAAAATCCATGATAATTAATGGCACTGTGGCAATGATACACCAGAGTGTATATACTCACGTATAAATCGGGTCTTGAAACCCGAAAAATCGATCATAAAATCAGAACCCGACCTATACGGCTGTTCAAAAATGCGACACTTAATTTTATTTTTTACATCTTCTTGCCTCCTCCAATCTCGCATCAGTTTCTCAGACGCATAGAATTTTTTTGCAGCAGCACAGTTACCAATTTCTTTTGCTACAACGTTTAATTTAAAACCAGCTTCATATTTTCTTCTGATCAAACGCTCTATCGTAGATAAGGGATGCTCTTACGATAAAGGTGTATTAGGGTGTGAGATACAAAAAAACAAATCAGTGCAAATGTTGCTGCGGAAATAGTTTGGGTATTACCATGTGATCACATAGGCACAATAGAGAGAGAGAGAGAGGGAGAGAGGTTAGGAGCCCACGCTGATACAGCACATAGAAAAAAAAGGCAGTGTGCTCCGTGGTTCTTCTCTCAGGTGGACGTTAGCATATCATAATCTCTTGGACCAATAGCGTGAGTTTTCCGCATTCGACTTATACAACCGACATTATAAAATACCAGAAATTATACTGTAAAATCAAGTCCCGACTTATCTGCGGGAGAACTTATCCATGAATATATACGGTAAGTATCTCTAGCTATAACAGCATGTCCTGCCGAAAGAGGAAAGAAAGCTGAAAAACTGACTACATGCACAGCACTTACAGCTGTAAGAGCAAAAAGAGGATGAGAAAATATATAAATAACTTGTACACTAACAAGTACCTATGTATGCATGTGACTTGCATCCTTAAATGCTTGTTGTATATACACTTGTATGCTTATTCACAATATTTTGAGCAAACACCCTGTCTCCATTAATAATTAGTTTTCATCACTTCTCTGTATCAGGAACTTTTAATTTTTGCTCTCGAGGTTGCTGTTATGCTTAGCCATGTACAAAATTTGTGGCAATAAATAAATACCAAAAACAGCTAACATTTATTGATGTCATGATCAGGTTTGAATTTCAGGGTCTTATTGCTTATTCTTATTAGACGCCATTTTGCATAACTGTTGCTAGGGTCGCGTCCCTCGTTTCTATGGATGTGGTCTCCGACGTCATGACTACAGGGGTTGAATTATGAGGAAAGATTAAAGGAGCTGAGCCTTTACAGGTTAAGCAAAAGAAGATTAAGAGGTGACATGATTGAAGTGTTTAAAATTATGAAGGGACTTAGTACAGTGGATCGAGACTGTTATTTTAAAATGAGTTCATCAAGAACACGGGGACACAGTTGGAAACTTGTTAAGGGTAAATTTCACACAAACATTAGGAAGTATTTCTTTACACAAAGAACGATAGACACTTGGAATAAGCTACCAAGTAGTGTGGTAGACAGTAAGATGTTAGGGACTTTTAAAACTCGACTTGATGTTTTCTTGGAAGAAATAAGTGGATAGGACTGGCGAGCTTTGTTGGGCTGAATGGCCTGTTCTCGTCTAGAGTGTTCTAATGTTCTAATGTTCTAATGACGTTGAGGTCATTTGTACAATGGGATAAAGGTCAGCATTTGCACAAAGATTTATCTGATCTGCAAATAAATCCTTTAAACTCATAAAAAAAAAAACTGCTATTGATCTTTATGTCTTGCCTGATTGTTGACTTTGATTCTTGCCTCTTGTCTGGGTTTCGGTAGCTTCATTTATTTGTTTTATTTTGCCTTTTGCACACATCTCCCCGTTTGTCTCAAAAAAATTAGCTATCTGTTTCTGCCGAGTCTGGACAATTAAGCAATGAAGAAGATGTAAATGGCCCACATGTTTGTACCTCGAAGTGTTGAAGGAAAATGAATGCAGTAATATGGTTACAAACACACATATATGCTTTAGCTTTAAAATCTGCATTCTTTACATGGGTTGTCCAAATTGGAGTTTTCTGGTGTACCTTTATTACTATTTACATATTCACTGTACTCCCTGCTGGGTGCTGTGTAGTGTTATGCTATATGCTACTGTTGAATATCCGCATGAGATTCGCATTTGTGAAATCTAATGTGTCATCTGTGAGCAATACAAAGATACATAAATTATTGAGTGTTTTACTGTGCTTTCAGATGCACCTGGCCTGAAAGATACCAACTAACCACTCAGATTCTTTTATAAATGGAGGATAGGAAGAAATGTCAAAACCAGTTATGCACCTATTACCTGTAACCTCTTACCTGTTTCACCGTCCTCGCTGTACCCTGCGTATTCAATACTAGGGACTACTAATGGCAGACTGTTTCATTGTCTAGGACCAAATTTTACATTCACTGTTTTACTTCAACCCAGTTTACCACTAATAGAGAGCTTCACAATAGTGTCCTCTCATGCCTTTAAGAGACTGCAGTTAGATAAAGAGCTCTCGGCCACACTAATAGCAGTAAGTCAGAGATCCTTGTTTTAAGCTTTCACTTAAAACTTGTATTAATTTGCATCAAAAGCTAATAGCAGCAAATGTGTAGTGACACAAAGAATTATACAACCTGGGTGGTTTCATGCAGTCTTCACTCAGTCTCAGATGACATTTCTCAGATGGTCTAGCTTTATATATCCTCAATCAAAAATGAAAAGAAAAAGATTTCTCGCTGAAGACAGAGCTCTCTTCAAAGTGTCCAGCAGCTAGAAGACAGAGGCCCATTTAAGTTTCAGTCTGTTTTTACAAAGGAGCGGACACACAGTCTCCTTGCATAGTCCATTACTTCAAATGAACTGAGCTCTTTACAAGAGTTTCAGGAAAGCAGCAACTAAACTAAAATTGATTGTTATCAAACAGCAGTTGAGAGAAAACTATGTCTAAAAAAGGCACATGCTCTCCTATCTAACTTCCTGAACACATGAAACATCAAGCTTACTCGTTTTCATCAACTTTAGCATAGCATGCTAACATTTTTAGTTTTCTAAAAACACAGAAAATGTGACAGAATCATTATCACTAAGCTCAAGGTTATTTCCCCATGGGAATCAAAAGCTGCACTTTCTAACTAAGCAAAATACTCTGAATCCTGCTCTCCTTTCAGTTTTCCCAGAATACTATTTCTTCCTGTTTAGCTTGACAACACTTTCAGGCTAAGCTCTATCACATGAGATCCATCAGTTGAAAAGGCAAATGTTATCTACTATACACTGAGCTCAGGATGTTGTTTTGTGAATTACAAAGGCTGTGATTTGCTATCAGCTGACTGCAGGTGGACCCCGAACATGTGCTGCAATGGGGCTGCTGTTATCAAATTGAAATATGACTTATCCACTTTTTCTTGATCACAGTTATTTTTTTGACTCTAAGGAGATACTCCATCTAGTTCTTTTGTGTGCCCTTGTAGTTGTATTCCATTGTGATGGTGTCTAAGCCTTTAAAATTAACAGTTAATATTGAGGTCAGATCAAGATCTAAAGAAATAAGTCCATTTGAACCTCTTAATTCAGTTCAATTTCTAAAGCAAGCAGATTAATATAAATTAAACAGTGACTTCCTGGAGATGTTCTGTATTAACATGTTTTGTTTTTTTTTTATTATTTTTGTTATCTTAGAATTATTATTTTTGATTTTATTTCTAAATTAATTGTGTACTGTCTCTTTAAGTTTGCCTGTGGTTCTTGTTCTTTGTGGATGGAGCCTCAGGAGGCAGTGCCACCCTAATATCAACAAGCTTGTCCTCTCCCCCTGGCTATTGGAGGTAATTGTGTTTGTGTGGCGTGTTGGTAAGTATTATCATTTTAGTTGGATTCTCTGTTTTTGGTTGTTTTTTTGCTCCTGTTTCTGAATTTTGCTTTCAGATTATGTTTGTTGGGACTTGTTTATGTAGGATTGCCCTTTATGCAACTCCTTTTATGTTCATTTGAGCATTTTGTTTCTATTTTGTTAAATAAATCCTTTCTTAATAGAGATTCATTATTTGCTCTTTTCAGCACAAACCAGGGTTTATGGCCATCCTCCTCCTTGTGTTTTTGCTATATTTTGGAACATTTCTTTATATTTTGAACTACTAAACCGGTGTTGCCCCACTTTGGGCTTAGCAGAGTTGAAGCCTGCAGGTGTATTTTTAGGTAAGCTGGTCTCTTCAGAGCTGACCAGTGAAGATCCGGGCCTGCTTTATGGCTTACTGTGAAGTTCCTATGAGGGTTAAAATGATGGTAATCAGTCTTATTAGCATTTAGACAATCAATTACGATCTGATTGGCCTTGAATCTAAACTGGATTCAATATGACTGGCTGGAGAGGAGTAGATTTAGATATCTTTGTTAATAGGAGTGTGGCTGCACGGACAGGGGACAGAAAGGGCACAATATTTTTGATAGCATCCCATTTTATATAATTTAATTTGAATTAAAAGAATGAAAAGAAGAAAAAAAGGTTGTGAGGACTCTGAGCTACACATGCCTAAAGGGACATGGCAGCCCCTTACAACTGAAATGCTTCTCCTAGGCCTATAACTTGTGGGAAGTCTTGTCTATCTTTTGCCATTTCTGTCATCTTATGCTTTAACTTGCTGAGTCGTCCTGCTTCAGTGAGCTTGCAGACACCTGTGGTGAGTTCTGAGGCTCCTGAGGAGTTTGGAGCCATTAAGTGCGGATTTGCCCTGTGTGTTGTAGGTGAGTTAAAGTTGAAGCTGAAGCCAAACAAAGAAACTACTGCATTATGCTGAACTCTCTTGTCCTCCCCTATTCCTTTTAGTACAGATTAGGGATGCTTGACTTCCACATTCCCATTTCCTTTACCTTTAAATTAGGGAAAATTGACTTCACTTTCCCCAAATTTCCTCTCTGTGTTTTCACAAGAAATATTTAAAGATTTAAATAACAGCCACTGGAGCAGGGCTTTCCTCCCTTTATTAAAAATGTGATCAGCGTGACGTCTTCACTGTAGTCTAATTACATTAAAATGAAGTCCAGGTTTGGCCTTAGCTCCTGCTGTGCTTCACCTCCACTGCGCACTTACAGCATCAGTGTGGACTCATAAACAGACTGAAATGTAGGGTTTTATCTTTTTTCATCTTTAATAGAAAAACCTTTTTTTATTGTTTTATCAACAATCAACAGTGACTACCACCACAGGGCACATTGAAAGAATAGGATAATTTGCACTACCAGTCAATAATTTTAGAACACCTCAGTTTTTCCAGTTTGTATGGAAATGAACACAGTTTAATGTCTCATTGTTTCATAAAGTCAAGTCATAGAACAAATAAACAATGGCAAATAAAAAAATCAGTCAAGGAATCATTAACTGTACAATATTTTATACTAATTTTTGATTCATCAAAGTAGACACCTTTTGTTGCTATAACAGCCAAACTGTGGTAACTCTTGATCCAGAATGCCACTCACTCTGTGCAACTCAAATCGATGGCATACAAGCACCCTGAGTGATAAAACAAAGATTTCAAATTTTGATTCATTGGTCCATAAGACTTTCTTCCAGTCTGCAGTAGTCCACGGCCGGTATTTAAAGGCCCTATTTTGTCGTTTAAGGAATAGCTTTCTTACTGCCACTTGCCCTATCAAATCTGCAGCACAAAGTCTCCTTTTCATAGTAGAAACTGAGACTTGCATTTTTCAATCACTGTTAAGCTGCTCTTGAAGCTGTTGTGCTGTTGGGCGCCTATCATGCAAGCTGGTGACTCTCACAAACTTTTGACTTTAGGTCTGCCAGATCTCATCCTATCAGATTTTCTTTCAGTTTCTAATTGCCTTTGGATTTTGTGGGACACCACTGCGCTCACTGACACTTTGATTGCACCAATCATGAGCATCACATTGCCTCTGATGGCATACCTTCTTCCCATAGGGCATCCTGCTACCATGTTTTCTCCAGGTGAACAAAAAACACGCACATGGTTTTCTAAAAGAAAACATGATTCATCAGACCAGACCACCTTCTTCCATTGCTCTTTGGTCCAGTTCTGATGCTCATGTGCCCATTGTAGGAGCTTTCGGTGGTGGACAAGAGTCAGCACGGACACTCTGACCATTCTGCAGCTACACATCAAACTGCGATGCCCTGTGTGTTCTAACATCCATCCATTATCCAACCCGCTATATCCTAACTACAGGGTCACGGGGGTCTGCTGGAGCTAATCCCAGCCAACACAGAGCACAAGACAAGAAAAAACCTTGGGCAGGGTGCCAGCCCACCGCAGGGCGCGCACACACACACACACACACACACCAAGCACACACTAGGGACAATTTAGAATCGCCAATGCACCTAACCTGCATGTCTTTGGACTGTGGGAGGAAACTGGAGCACCCGGAGGAAACCCATGCAGACACGGGGAGAACATGCAAACTCCACGCAGGGAGGAGCCGGGAAGCGAACCCAGGTCTCATAACAGCGAGGCAGCAGCGCTACCCACCGCACCATCGTGCTGCCCCGTGTTCTGACACCTTTGTCTTAAGTTTTTTCAGTAATTTGTGCTACACTAGCTGTTCTGTGGGATTGGAACAAACATGCTAGCCTTTGCTCTCAATGTGCATTAATGAGCCTTGGGCAATCATGACCCTGTTGCCAGTTCATCAGTTGTCCTTCCTTGGACCACTTTTAGCAGGAATCAACCAATGATTGCCAGGAACCCCCACAAGATCTGCCCTTTTGGAGAGGTACCATTGTAAGAAGATTATCGATGTTATTCACGTCACCTGTCAGTGGCTTTAGTGTTGGGGCTGATCGGTGTATTTATATATATGTATATAAAGCCAATTTCCTACTTTTAAAAAATAACAAAAATAGCACATTCTTTAATGAAATTTTGTTGACAGTATTTTTTTTTAATATCATACAAGTTAAACTGATAATTAGGTTTTTAATGTGACATTGTTGTATGCTAGAAAAAATCGTAAGAAGGAAAGAAAGGCAATATGCTGTTTCATAAGTATTTAATCTCAGAATCAGCCTCATCCTCCAGTAATCATTCAAAGAACTGACATATTTCCTGGAGATAACGCCACACTTAAAAGATCATTATGAAGGTTGTGAATGTGAAGGACAGTTTTGAAATGAAGACTACAGAACATTCAAAAGGTGTTAGAGATCAAATAATACAATTGCATAAATTAGGCTAAGGTTACAAAACAATATCCAAGCACTTGCATGTCACAGAGGAGAACTGATGGTTCAATTCTCAGCTATGTTAAACCTCCCACGCTGCCTAAAAAGGTCGTCCCTCAGAACTCTCTCTGCAGACTAGAAAGACGCATGTGAGGGAAATCACAGACAGGCCAACAATCACTTTGAAGGGGCTACAGAATTTGGTGACTAAGACTGAAATAAAAGTGTGCTGGCCAACCGTATCAAGAGCCCTTCAGTGTTAATAACATTTTGTTAAAAACTGGATGGGCCACACATTTCGACTGAAGCATTTTTCAACGTCCCTAACTACTACCATTCTGTCATCATTTTGTAGTTACCACAGAGAAAAGCTTTTCTGTTTATGGCACTGCAAATATCTTTTTACTTTATATTAATGACAGGCAATTCATGAATGATTTGTTCTTTTTAAATGACTCTTTTCAGTGAATCATGGGAATTGATTCATGAGTAGAAAGAAATCAATTCAAAAGAACTCAATGGGAGTGCTAATACACATGCATGATGCCATCTGTCTTTTTTGTTTAGATGTTCAAAGTGCATGTGCAAGGACCACCCATTAGACTCAGGATTCTCATTCACTTCACGTATGATTCTTTCAAGTTAGAACTAAACCATTATCAGTGAATGAGAACTCTTGTATTGATCATTCTCTCATTCATCATACAATACTGTAACAACACATTTAAATTAGAATGTTTTAATTGTTTGTTTAGTACAAGTCATTATTGGAAATTTTTCAAACAGAATATATAAGTATAATATTAAACTAATAGATTTATGCTCCACTGTATATTCAACAAATTAGTCACACAGAACTGTGATGGTCTGGGTTGGCTCCATGGTCCCATTTGCCTTTGGGGACCCTCTTGTACCCAGATTGTCGATACTCTAACTGAGATGAGCCGGGCAAATGAGGACACACGCATACAGCAAGGGGTAGGTGCATAAGTGACATAGTGCTTTTATTAACAACCAACAAAAACCAGTGTTCAAATAAATAGTGCAGCGCTCCTTCCATAAATAAATAAATAATCCATAAAAACCATCCTTGTCCATGTGCACATAGAAAGCCATTAATAAATATAGTCCATAAAAACAAGGTTAAAAAATCCTGAGAGACAGTTTCTTTAAAACAGCCATTAGCCCCAATGCTGCCTTCTCAATGCTGACTTCTTCTCAGCTTATCCTATATGGGATCAGGCAACTAAGGAAGTGCAGTTAACTGTTATATCCAGTGCTTCAGTGTCTGCAGGAGACACTGCGTGTCGGGCCACTCCTACACCCTGGCAATAACTCAATAGGAGTGCCCCTTCCTCAGCTCAGGCTTCTGCAGCCCTGACCACCTGCCTTCATTCATTTATGCTGGACTCTCTCTCCTGGGGCTTTCTCTTCTTTCTCTTTTAACCTCTGTCCCTTCCTTCCTTCCTCTTTTTTTTTTCTTTCCTTCTCTGACCCCTGTGCAGGCTTCTCTTATATCACCTACCTAATTGGGCACAGGTATGTTGAACTGCTTCCTCCGCAGGCACCATTGAAGCACTAGACTGTGTATATGGCACCTCAGTTAATGATGGAGTGAAACACACTTGTGCACTTCCATACCCAATTGAAGCCTTCACTTTTTGGGGCTCGATTATTTATTTTAAATGAATTGATCGTTATAACAATATTATTTTAATTTCTAGCAATGATTTGCTTTCAACTTTACTTTAGTGCGCACTTTCTGTTACTTATTGAAAGCACCAATCATATTTCATTCACTGCTTCTTTTGAGTTTGAACCAAATCATTACCGAAAAATGGATAATAAAGTTGCATGCTTCTCATTCATTTGATTGGCAAAGAAGTCACATGATTCTCGCTCGTTTGATTGGTAAACGAGTCACATGATTTTCATTCGTTTGATTTGTGAACTGAATCATTACCTGAGAAAGAGTCTAATAATTCCTATTCACTTATGATTCTTGAACATAGTGTCTTATTTTAATCATGTAAATTCAGTATCTTGTCATGTTTTGTGTTTTCAAAGAGGCTGATATTATGTCATATGAATTATCATCATGTTTGATATATAATTTAATAAATCTAAATTATATCTTATGATTAAATAAAAAATTGATTTTCACTTCATTCAAGGAGTAAAGAAAGGATATGGGATATGTTTTTATTAGGGATGAATTAAATCAAATGAATTAATTCAGTTACTTGTTGTAATCAGAATATGAGTTTAATATGTCACTGTGCTCTGTGCAAATATTTTAAATCTGCTTTTCTTTTCTTCTCACATGTACAGCTAACACAAAGCCAGATTTAGTACTTGGGCCCAGCATTTAGAACTGCTAGGCAAGCAACTTAAGACAAGACAAGTTAAGGACAACTGCGAAATGGGCAATGTGCACTATTTCTGTGTGTCAGAGTCAGCATGACATTGGATCTTCTTTCCTTGTTTGGAATGGCATGATTTACGTAAATGGGGCCTGCACATGGAGAGAGTATAAAGCCTTGGAACATTGCCCGGCACACCTTTGAAGCCGACGGATGGATGGGAGATAACGTCATCCGATCCAGAAAATCCTTCCAACGCAGCAACGAAAATGGCAGACTCTGTACATTGGGCTCCCACTTCAGTGATGGTCTTGTTATGGCTTCCTCGTCTGTTATGCCACGTAAACTATCATTAAAGAAAGCTATTTCTCCTATGTGATTTCTTACTGTTGTATCACTAAGGAAGGGGTATTGCCTTTTTATATTATATCTATATAGTTTTGGGTTATGTAACATGCACAATTATTAAATAACTTATTCCAAACAGGGAGTTATTGCCCCCTGCTGGATACAATTGTGTAGTTTGAAACAATCAAATCAGTAAAGTGAATTGAAATTCCCATCACTACTTTAGATAATGGTCTATTTATCCATTTTCTTAATCCACTTATCCAGGACAGGGTTAAAAGGAAGCTGGAGCCAATCACAGCAAGCACTGGGTGCAAGGCAGGAACAATCCTAGTCCATCACAGGAAGTGTTTTTCTTTATGAAATGTTTTATTTAAATAAACATGGGAATAAATATATCTGTAGTGTTTGCATGAAATGTTTTTTTGAAATCATTAGCACTTCTTGAATAATGTAATCATTAAATCATCAGGGAGAAGACCAGACACGTCTACTTGGTGATACCCCAGCTATCTATAACCTCCTGCACTTACACTGTTAATTATTCATCAATGTTGATATTTGTATTTGTAAATTTGGACTGTAAAGCATATATGTACTGTCAAGGTGAATAATTAAGGTGTAGAAAAAGTAAAATTTTTTTTATAGATTTAATACACACTTTCAGAAGTTCAAATCCCAGCCAGGGATTTATGAGCTTTTCTCTGTTATTTAAAATTCCTCACACCTCCCAAACATCTGTTTTTTTAGGCAAACTGGTCAATCGGAGTTGTTAAAATTATGGCTTATTTCACGATTGCCTTTCACATCATATATACAATGTTCTGGATGTACATCCAAGCAGTGCCCTCCAGAGTGGCCTTTCTAATTCCAATTCAACTCTATCTTACCTTACATCTGTGGATGGCAGAAATGGCCAGCAAAAGGATTGCATGAAGTCATCAATTTCAAGATATAATGGGACGAGTCAGCCGACGACTATACAAGGAGACACCAGGCTCATTCAGTCATAAGGGCTGGAGACTCACGCACCTGAGTTCAAATGTTCAAGTCAGCTTCTGCTGGTAGTGGCACACTTTTTTAATTGCTGCTTCAAAATATCTAAAAGAGGGTCTGACCTGTACTGTACAGTACACCAACATGCAGGCTTGCACCGCACCCCATCGCCCCTCGATCAGCTTGGATCTCTTAGCATTCAGTGGGCAACACTAATAAAACCATAATCCAGACAGGGGCACACTGTGACATTAATTCTGAAAGGCAACTGTGAGTCACTGTCTATTTTAAAATAGATTCATGATCGTTATTAATATTATTAGGGATACCAGAGCATCATTTACATGAAAATCAGCGTCAGCCTTTCCATATATTAAAACGTCCCTAAGCAGAGTTTGCTTTGAGTGAATGTTCTTCAGTTTCTTAAAAGCTGCCATCATGAGGAGAACCCAGGAGCTTTTGTGCAAGGACAGTCGTCTACATTTAATCTTAACAAAAGAATAAAGCTATTAGCTGTTAGTCAAATAAATATCCCACAACAGCACCAGGTTTGCTGTTTGTCAGTTCATGTAACTCCATGAAAACACCAGCTTATGGCTGAGTCCCAGCAGAAAGTGCTATTAATCTGGACAACCCTGAAAACCTTTGCCTTTCAGAAGTAGCAGAAAGAATCCGGGCACTGGATCGTTAATTTTTTTAATCAAGACTGAAGCATCTGACTAAGCTTAATCTAACTAATTTGATTCCCTTAAATTGTAGTGATTCTTACCACATTTCAGGTCCATTGGCCAAATTAGTCCTCAGTCTTGTGCAATCCATCTGAAGAAAGTTAACAGTAGTACTGTCACAGAGTTAATATATTTTTTATTGTGACGAAAGTACTAATTAAATGAATATTAGGAAGAAATTAATTTAAAAAAAAGCAATCATCAGATAACAACACATTTTTTCATTTTGCTTCTGACCTTTTTACTCGGCTACTTGATTCTCCTGACTTTAGGCATGAAACACATAACGTCGTAAGTGACTATACATTTACTGTATGCCGTGCTATGGAGAGTTATTGCTCACTTGAATGCCCAGTAATGAAACTGAAACAATGGAGGTGGAAATTTCTTTTTTGCCTGCAGAAGAGAAATTGAGGAGACATGTGTCCAGGCCGCCTGTCTTTAAAAGAGCTGCCAGACGACCATTGTTGTGCCTCATTTAAATTACATATTGCTGGCTCTGCACTCCATCAATGAGGGAGGCTGGATGTGGCAATTCAATCAAAGCACAGAAATGACGGGAAGTTCTTCATCCTCTAAGGGCTAATAAAGGTGATTTAAAAAGACTGATGATGATGATGATGATGATGATAATGATGATAAAAGATCTAACTAGGGCGAAGGGCTTGTCAAGAGGCTGCATTTAGAAGTGTGCTGAGAAATGGTGGTGGTTGTAATGATGATGATGATGATGATGTTGACGAGCACTGGAATGAATGCAAAAGTATCGACTTTTATGGCAGAAGAACAAACAGGCAGAAATATCTGGGAAAATTAGGGTGGCTGATGATGATGTCGATGAGAATGACAATAAGACATATAGCGGGGGGAAAAAGAAGTATTGTTAGGTGGTGTTTGACAAAGAAATGGAGATGAATGTAAGGTCAGCCAGCGGGGAAAACACAAAGGCCATCAGAATGAAGTATGGATTTATGAGACGGCAAAGGCAGTGAAAAAGCGGACAGCTCTAGACGTCTGGGTTAGAACATGGCCAACGTCAATGTGGAGGCTAAATGTTCTCCTCTGCCTGGTTGGGCACTCCTATCGGGTAGTCTAAATGTGCACAGAGTTTGTGATGAAGTCACTAATATGACCTCTTAACAGGAAGATTCTGCTGGTTCAGGTGGCATTAGGGGTACTTTAATGAAGACCCCACTGAAATAATTCTTTAATTTCCACTGGATAAAGGTTCAATCATCATCTTAAATCCTTGAAAGTAGGTCTCTTTATAAAGCTTTCCATTTACTGAATCTGCTTATTTCAGTTCATGGCTCTGGAGGCAGAAAGACAGAAACCTGGAAGGGATCTTCACTCCATCACAGGACACACTCATCCATACTAAGCCAAGCCGCCAATGTTATGAAAGCACTTCTTATTTAATTTTCCTTGACCTTTTCTTTGATGTATTCTTCTAAACTTTTTCTCATCTTGTGTGGGTTTTCATCATGGAAATTCTGATAATAGTGTAAGTTTCTTGTTTTGATATCTCTTTGGCATTGTTTAAATAATCTTATATATAAACGTCTACACGTGGAAGTGTGTGTCTGTCCGGCCTGGAAAAGTCACTTAGCTGCTAATAACACAAGCGAGGCGAGCACGTCGACAAAACAAAACCTTAGAAGAAAGTCGCTTAACCACTAACATCGGCAAAATGGTATCCCTTTTACTTTTCCTCCTGCCACTAATACACAAGCGAGGTGAGAATGTTGGCAAAACGAATCCTCCTAGGAGACAGATGCCCAGAGTAGTTCCATTCAAATACCTGACATCTCTACATTTAGATTTTTTTTCTGACGCTTTCAATAATTTCTAGGACCTTCTAGGGCTTACACAGCTAGTATTATATATTATTATAAAATATTATGCCATCTAATCATCATATTTGTTTTGTTGTGGCCACCACCATTTGTTTTTTTGTTTAAAGGTAGCTACTTGGAACATAACATCATCGGAGTGATAGGATAAAAAGTTGCCACAAATGCCCTGTCTTTATCCGAGATTGTGGATAAGTCGTGTTAGTTAAGATTATTTTATTATTTGGAAGAAGTAATCAAGAATTTAATTTGGGTGGGTGTTGAAATTAGTTCTGTTAAGCTTGATTTGATTGTATGGAATGTTACTTGCTTTTAATAAATCAATAAAAAAAAAGAATTTAAAATGTACCTTAGTTATCTTTCTTTCTTTTATTCTTAAATGCATTTTCTGGACAATAAGAACATTTGATCTCTGTAAAAGTACTGTAGAAAGCTTTAACCACAGAAAGAGAGAGTCTTAGTAGAGATAACAGACCGAAGGCTCAACTAGCAAAAATTAGTCTTAACAGCAAAAGGATGGTCTATCAAGATCAAAAGTCAGAGTTTCAAATGTTAAAGTGGATTTTCCACATGTATAAAGACCTCAGACCATTAGTTATTTTTATGTATATACACTTTGTGAACATGTACAGATGTGATCTGTCAAAATGACATTAGACTGAAAGGGGCGTTCACCTTGGCCCTGACAAGCTTTAAAATGTCATCAGGTTAAAGTGACTGAGTAACTGAAGAGAAGAAAACCAGGAAGAAGAGGAATGGAGAAGAACACAGCCAACAAGAAGACCCATGCCTTGAGATACAGCGATGTAACATTAAGAGACTCAAAGCCACACACATTGGGTGTGTCGTTCAGCATCATCAGTGACATCTTTTGAAATATAATGATTTTACAAACATTTACTTTAATTTGCTTTCACTTTCTGGCACTTAAGAATATTTAAGAATATTGAAGACTATTATGAACGAATAAAAGTTGATTACTTGTTCCTCATACTTACTTTTAATATTTGCTCTATCCTGCTGCCTTAGGTATTCATGAATAGAGAGAAGAAATTCTGTAATGGGGAAAGTAACGCCCAGTAGCACCCAGTTCTGGCTGCAGAATTGACCCATACTCCCAGGGCTACATAACAAAGTTAGGATAGGGTCACCCCCAAAGCCTTTCCACGATAAAACAACTCTCAATATAGGGTGGTCCGGATCTTATTATGCAATTTTCATTATGTTATACCTTATTAAGTTGATTACATAGAGAATTCACAAAAAAATTATTTTTGTTGCCGATAGATGGCAGCACCTTCCCTGCATTCCAAATTGGCGGGGAGACGGTTGTCCGTCGAAAAGCGGGTACGATGTGTTCGCCTTTTCATAATTGCATAATAAGATCTGGACCACCCTGTAGGCTTTCAATTCTCGGTTCTCTGGTAACGAATTTTAGGCATGATTTCTCATCTTTGATTTTTGGTTCATATACTGCTTTTGACATAAACATTATTTGAATTTGGTTCATTTAAACTTTTCCTGATCCTTTTCTGTTCCTCCCACTAGTTTTTTTCATTCTGAAGAGTACAACAAATTAATCAAATCCACATTTTGGGTTGTGGTAAGAAAAACTGAATACCAGCAGAGAACAAACCACACAGGAAGTGCAAACTCCACACGGCTAGTGTCCAGAGTAGAATGTAAAGCCAGGACACCAGCTGTGAGGCAGCGGTGCTAAGCACTGTGCCACCATGACACACTCCTGATAATTCAAAGAAAGAATTCACCCAGAATTTAATTTTGTATAAATGCTGGGCCCCCTAAATAGCAGTGTCACTTTGTGAAGGCAGCCGCCTAAAGGTGGGAGTATTGTCTCTCTGCTTGTCTGCTCCTTGTGAGCTCTTTATGGGGTTTGACAGAAATTCACCAAGGCTAATTATAGCTTGTGAGCACCTGAATCTCAATTAATGAACACATAAATTATTAGGTAAATTCTGAAGGTGAGCACTTGTGAAGGTCCCCACAGATCAGAGCAATAACTTAGGGAGTGGATATTCAGCAGATCTGGCTGCTTATTGCAGCGGCTGTTATAACAGTCGAGGATCTCAGCAGACGACCAGCTTTCTATTATTTAAAATAAAACCAATCAAATAGGAAGACGCTGCTCCCAGCTGAGAAATTTCACTCGGCGTCGCTCGGCTGGCCTGCGAGGTCACCACAAGACCGCACACAGATGGAGGAGTGTGTGGATGTTATAGATTTCAGCATTATGTGTTTGTTATTAATCCTTGTGCCCATTGCAAAAATGATTTTCAAAGAGGAGCCATTATTTTTCTGTGCTGATGTTCAGTCACCCAGCAGGTCATTATTTATAGTTGTTCTGTGTATTTTTCTTTAAATCCTTTATTCATTTACTTTTTTTTCTTTGTGATGTTTACACAATTTACTTTTCTTGTTCTAGAAACCAACATTCTCAAGTCTATTTCAAGTTTTCCGCTTTTAAAAGACGATGTTATGGCTCATTTACTTTATGTGACAAACACATTTAAAAAAGAGAACTAAGAATTATTAATGCCGAAATCTGCCAGCAGTATTATTAGCAGCCTCATGCAATGGGAACGTTTCAAAATAACGTCAGCTGTCATTTAAAATATCCTTTATCTTTATGCGCATATTGCCAGTCTTAGGAAAATGTGTGACACTTAAAACTGACTTGTTCTGACACTGACATCCACGTTTTCTGTTTATTTGTATCTGCAGGTTTAAATATGAGCTGAAGGCATACACAATTCATCATTTCAGGTTTCATATACACTGGAAGAGCTGCCTTTTCCTTACTGGTTTGCCAGGTGAGTCCTCAGCACTGAACCACTGGTGCTAGAGCAGCAGAAAGGCAATGTAAACTGGTGTATTAGCTCTTGCACTTTTGGATGTTGTTTGATGGAGAGAGGGATGCTATATAAAGCAAAGTTTTTAATATGTTTGCATGTTCTTCGTGACATCAATAACCCAACAGCAGGACAAAAAACTGTGTCCAAATGGCTGCACTAATTAAAGTGAAGCTGGGAAGCATTTCCTTAATTCCCAGTACAATAGTGTTTGCCCTTCTGGCTGCAGGGTAATCGGTGTTTCCGAGAATAGCAGGCTGACCTGTGTCTACGAGATGCTTCTTCTCTCATTTGAATAATTGCCTTGACAAATATGCATGAGGTACAACTGAAATTGTTTCCCAGAATGGCTGTCCTGGCAGGTCTAGCTGAATGTTTCCTCTCTGTTTTTCGAGTTTACAGCAGCCAAACTAATCAAACTGACTGAGGTGCATGTGGGAAAGGTTTCTTTTTTTTGTGTGTCCTTTTAGAGATGGATTGAATGGGAGGACTTTTTTTGGCAATATATTATGGCAGCTCAATGATTACAATGATTAGTGCTGCAGAGATCCAGGTTTGATAGCCATTCTGGTGGCTCTCTGTAAGGAGATTGTGTGTTCTATGTTGCTTCTCTCTAAAACTCCTCAAGACTTGAATGAATATGGGTGGGTATGTGCCCTGATGTGGCATTCCATCTAGGGTTGGTCCATCTAGGCTTACATAATGGAGCTCAGAGGACTGTGGGTCTAGCCCTTCTAAATTTACATTTCAGTTTCACTAGAATGAGCTTAAACCCTGTAAGACCCTAACTGTGAGACCCCGAGTGAGCCTATTAATCCACCTCTGCTCCAAATGTATGCAAACAATTCAGTGCCATCACTATTGGCAGTGAAGATGGAAGCGTTACGCCTATGGTTGACCTTATAATGGCTAGATGCTTATTAACACGATTGCCTACTTGATATTGGAAGGAAAATGTTAATGGCATTATCATTCCTCCATCTTCACAGAGCGTAATTATGTCTATTATCTTTTTATGTAACTTATATGCTTCATGTATTTCATTGATGGTGGTCATTTTTAATTGGATTTAATGTAATTTCACGAAAGGGGGAAGGACACAATTATTTTTTTTTTTTTTTGCACTATGGTCCATCAAATTCTAGTTATGCCGCCAAAATGTTTGTACTGCATCCTGATCTTGTAAGTTGCCTTGGATTAAGCTGTCAGCCCAATTTGATTCAGTTAATTGTTATTAAGTGCATATCCATTTATATGGCCATACTTACAAATATAACATGAATATATTGATGCAAAACAAACATAAAGGATAATGTCAAACAGAAACAGAGAAAGAGCACAGCACCTACACAAATATACATGGACACTGTCACACGTTGGGAGCCTGGTGAGTCTCTTATAAGGACCGAGCACACGAGTGAACAGGGAAGGGAGAGGGTGTTGCACAATTACTGAGCCATTTTCAGATTCTGCTTTTGGTTTGGAATACAACTGCCCCGTAGACTACCAATGATATCACACTATAACTCCTCCTCTTCTGGCTGACAATGAATAAAAAGAGTCACAAGCATGACATTGTTTGGTCAGCACTCCAGCCACCTTATTGCAAAACTATTTTTGCACTGAAAACCTTTGTGTTGTGGCAATACAAACATGGCAAGAAAGGTGGCGAGGCTTCCACAAAGTCCCACAAAACAGGTTAGAACCTTCACTAGCCTGCCCAGATATGGCCTTAGCCCAGGCAGCCAGCCTTCAACCACCACGGGCAGGCCACTAAATTGAGGCTCTGGCTTTTAAAGTTCAAAATAGAATTTTAATGTTACAACATTTACCAGAAATACCCCACTGTTTTGAATACTGCAGCCCCACTAAATAGTGAAGGGTTAAGGCTCACAAAAAAGCTCACAGAACAGATCTCACCCAAGGAAACTCTGGCCCCAGGAAGATGGAAGGCTATAGGCTTCACTAGTTCTCAAAATGGAGATCAGGCTTTTAATATTCAAAAGGAATAGCAAAGAGTTTCATAAACTTTACGTATGCCTCTCCAGGTGGACAAGCGTAAAAAAGATTTTGATATTAGATTGTGATTCTTAATCTTGTTTGCTTTGGATTGTCTTTATAAGCATTTCAATTTTGTCTTAATTTTGCAATTGCACTTTTATGCTTATTAATAAATAAGCTCTCATTTATATTAAGGTAAAGATTGCATGTTGGATTGTCTCCAAAAAAGAGGTGTTATGTGGGTGTTATGTGTTAGGGATCTTTTTTGCTTGTTCATTTATTACAATCATTTATGGTAATATTGTTATTTATTTTTAATATTTGACTAATTATGTATGCTTTGTCAGTTTTGTTCATTATCTTCTTTCTACATGCTAAGATTTGTTCTCTGATTTTCCATGTATTTTGAAGGTGGTTCACGGAGGGGCGGTGCCACCTGTCAATCACAGATGAGGGACTGCCCCCAGCCCTATAAATATGTATGGGGCATGCAGTCCCTCACCGTTCATTGATTGTGCTTGGTGTTTTGGTGATTGTGCCTTTTCTGATACTGCTATCTTTCAGCTTACTGTTTTTTTTATTTTTTTTACATTTCTGGCTCTGTCTTTAGGATTTTGTTTTTTGATTTATATATTGGGACTTGTCTGCTGAGGATTGCCTTGGAGGCAATTGCTTTTTGCCTTCTTTCTGTCTTAAAAGCATTGTGTGATATTTTCTGTTTTTTGTTAATTAATCTTCAATTTTAAAAAGTTTGGACTTCAATCACATCTGAATTGTTTGATTTGCAATTTTAAAATGTGGAACAGAGGGGTTAATCAAGGAAAAATATGTGTTTGTCCACATTATAAAGGGCATTCTATATACTCTATATACAGTATTTATAGATAGATATATACTCAGCAAAAAAAGAAACATCCCTTTTTCAGGACTGTGTATTTCAACAATAATGTTTTAAAAATCCAAATAACTTTACAGATCTTCATTGTAAATTGTTTAAACAATGTTTTCCATGCATGTTCAATTAACCATAATCAATTAATTAACATGCACCTGTGGAATGGTCGTTAAGACCTTAACAGCTTACAGAAAGTAGGCATTTAAGGTCACAGTTCTAAAAACGCAGGACACTAAAGAGACTTGTCTACCGACTGTGAAAAACACCCAAAGAAAGATGCCCAGGGTCCCTGCTCATCTGCGTGAACGTGCATTAGGCATGCTGCAGGGAGGCATGAGGACTGCTGATGTGGCTAGGGCAATAAATTGCCATGTCCGCACTGTGAGACGCCTAAGACAGCGCTACAGGGAGACAGGAAGGACAGCTGATCATCCTCGCAGTGGAAGACCACGTGTAACAACACCTGCACAGGATCGGTACATCCGAATATCACACCTGCGTGACAGGTACAGGATGGCCACAACAACTGCCCGAGTCACACCAGGAACACACAATCCCTCCATCAGTGCTCAGACTGTCCGCAATAGGCTGAGAGAGGCTGGACTGAGGGCTTGCAGGCCTGTTGTAAGGCAGGTCCTTACCAGACATCACCAGCAACAACGCCGCCTACGGGCACAAACCCACCTTCGCTGGACCAGACAGGAGTGGCAAAAAGTGCGTGAGTTTCTGCATGACAGCAATGTCAGTGTTCTGCCATGGCCAGCGAAGAGCCCAGATCTCAATCCCATTGAGCACGTCTGGGACCTGTTGGATCGCAGGGTGAGGGCTAGGGCCATTCCCCCCAGAAATGTCCAGGAACTTGCAAGTGCCTTGGTGGAAGAGTGGGGTAACATCTCACAGCAAGAACTGACAAATCTGGTCCAGTCCATGAGGAGGAGATGCACTGCAGTACTTCAAGCAGCTGGTGGCCACACCAGATACTGACTGGTACTTTTGATTTTGAGCCTCCCTTCATTCAGGGACACATTGTGAAACATTTTTAGTTTATGTCTTATGGTGTTGACTCTTTTAGTGTTCATACAAATATTTACACATTAAGTCTACTGAAAGTAAAAACAGTTGAAAGTCAGGGGACGTTTCTTTTTTTGCTGAGTATATATTCATTTTTAGTATAGATAGATCTAAACAGAGTGGTTTTAAATCTAAATTTTCTATGTCTTACATGCACAGTATACAGGTCAGGTCAGGTCATTTTGCACAGTGATAATAATAATAATGTTCAGGTTAGGTGTACTGTATCTTCTTTTATTTCTCAGGTTACCAAAGCTGGCTGGAGTGGCAGAGGAGAGACTATGGAGTGTCTCCCAGTATGACTGGAGAACACTTTTTCGCATATAGACCCCCCACCAAAAACTGAAATCGAACTACTCTTCTGCTGTAAACTGGAATTATTTTTCAGCCTGACAAGGCTGGTCATTCGCACCTTTTTCTTAAATGTAATGGAGGCTAATCTGTCTGAGGTGCAGCTCAGAAAAGTGTTTTGTCCTGTGCCCCAGTACAATTGCATTGGCCAGTCTGATAGAGATGCTCCTTGGAGAATTTTGTTTTCCTTTTCCCCAGTGTGGCTGCCCCTGGTCAGACAAGCTGGATATGGAAGGGCAGTCTCTCTCCTTAAGACTAACCCGATCCCTCAGTCTGTCTCTCTAGAAGAATTCACAGTGGATCAGCGGACTTTGTGTTCAGCCATTGTAAATTCACATTTCATCCAAACTAGAATGAGGCTTTCCTGCTTGCTGGGCTGAGGAGCTGATCAGCTTATTCAGCTAACACCACTAAGAGGGTCCCTCTAGAGGCACTTGGGGGGTGGGGGGAGAGGGGTGGCACAATTTATTATGTTCTAATATTGAACAGATTTATTTATCAATTAAATTAAAAACTATTGAAAAAGCAGGTTTCAATGGATTTTCCCTTAGCAGAGCACCGTTGGCAGAAGTCCAGCAGGAATGGTTCCCAATTAAAAGTAATTATTAAGATAAGTGAGATCTGGCAAAATGTTTTACAGAAGATTATGGAAGCGGCGGAACCGTTAGGGGATTGTTTCATTAACAGCTAATGCGCGGCTGCCTGGCAAAGACGTACACTCAAAGATATTTAATTGCAGGAAGAGAACAGAGAGTTTAATTATGCAGTCCCAGGCTTTGTTATTCAGAATATCACTTTTAATACAACTGGAGCACATAGTTCTGCCATATCTTAAAAAAGGAGAGATACAGGAATCAGAATTCCTCATTTGCTACAAGACAGATTACCTTTAAGCCCACGTAATTGGAACTCTAGTTGTTCCCACCTTGCATTAAAGCAGTGCTCAACTCGGGTTTTATCTCCTCTGAGTTACACGGTGAGATAGAAGGAAGTCTTAATTGGCCGTTGCAAATCGCACATTATATTAACCCCCACCCCCTACACACTTCCGGCGGCTGTTTGAAAAGCATTATGCAAATTAGCGTACAAGTTTGTTTTGAGAGGTCTTTCATTTATAATACTGAAATCTCTGCTATTTGCATCCACATGTCACCAATAAAGTAAGTGCATATGCCCAGTGCTGCTGTTCAGCAGAGGCAGAGCAGACGTCAAACACTTTTAATGGGCTAATTGAGGGTTCGGTATTAGAAAGTCTTGTAAGTGTTCACTTTCGTGATCACAGGAGATGAGAACTTCAAGCTGCTCAAGAGATCCTGGAGAGATGTAGGGTTCAGTCCCAAGAATCTTCACCTCTGCAGGAGGTTCTTTGGAGGGTCATTTAAAGAAGACCTTTGCATCGAATACTATACTTATTTAATGCAAGTACAGTCTTTATGCAAATAAGTACTGTCAACAGAATTGTGGGAGATTAGCTATGCTGTCGCCAAGCTCCTCAGTATGTAAATTACATGCATATAAAGCTGTACCAGGAATGGATCATTATCATGTCAGCTTTGTGCACTGCGCTCTGGGTCGCTCACGCAGCACTTCTCCCTTATGACACTTCTGGCATTCACTTCACATTATTAAATAATGTGTACAATTTTAATGTTGGAAGAATTGTGTGAGAGTGCTGAACTGCAGAATGGGCCTGGAAAGAAGGGCTCAAAGTAAAGAAATACTTCAAGCAAATGATGAAAGAACTAAATTGACAATTTGGAGAGTTTTGAATGAGCAAATAAAAGCGACGCCATAAAATGAAATGAGAGCAATGATAAGTAGCATAAAGGAGGCCTTTCGGACTGCAAGGCACCAATAGAGTGGAAGGGATGGAGACAAACAGAAGATTACACCCGGAATAACATAAAGGAAAAGAAATATGGCTTAGGACTTTCTTTTTAATAAACTTAGAATTAGAAGAAATGCATGAAAAAATATAACATGCCGAAGAATGGGACTGTATGTTTGTAGCTGAGGAGCAATCTTTATATAGTTCATACCTTGTTCACATGGCTTTTGTCCACATATTCTGGTTTTGCTCCCGCACCCCTAAGATGAATATGCTCGATTGATTGGCAACACTAAATTGGCCTGGTATAAGTGGGTTTGTGTCCCCTATGAAAGACTTTCATCATATTTGGGGTAGTTCTTGCCTTGCCCACATTTATGCTAGAATAAGCTTCAGCTTTCCGATTCCTTGTAATGGAAGTCACAAGTTCAAAAATAAATGGATGGACAAATGGAAGACTTAACCCTAACCTTAACTCTAATCTAGAGTGAAAACTCAGTCTAGGGATATTTTGCCAACTAACTAAGAGATGCCTTAAATTTAAACTAGAAGTCTACCAATAGTTCTCACTGCAGGCAGGGAAATGTGTGGTAGTTCTGATCTTAGATAGACTGCACCTTCCAGCTACTGACTCGTTCTGGATATTCCAAAGTACCTTTGGAAGGTCCTGATCTACATCCAGTAACTTAAACCCTAACCCTAAAACTTACCCTAACACAAGGAGCCAGAATAAGACTGGTGACCGGATTCTTATTCCAATAGCAGCAGAGGAGCTAAAGGAGGATGGATTATATCCTGCATGGTCACATGGAAGATATGGAGGAAAATCCTGTGCTTTTAAAGTTGAAGATGGAAACTGGTGTGTCTCAACCAGGAAAGGAATAGACTGTCTCTAGGGAAAAAAAAACCGTCAGAGAAAGAGGATGTGTCATATACTAAGAAGTTGGGAATGTGCACAGATACAGTTAATTGCCACACTCACCACACAACAAACCACCCCAGGATCCCAAATTAGGACCTGAGTGCAGCCCTGCAACAGGTGACACCTCAGCACAACACTAGTTCAAATGGAATGGAAAAATTTGAGTTTCTTACAGTGGCTGGATTGCCAATCCTGCCACCAACCCCCAAATTTTTCCTGCAAGTTGTTATACCCAGGATGGAGGAATTGCAGGTTAAGGGACTTGCTCAAGGTTCCAGCAGAGTGGAATCACTGCTGGCATTTATAGGATTCAAACCAGCAACCATTCGATTGCCTGCGCAAATCCCTATCCTCAGAACCACAACTTCAAATAGTTGATTATTAAACATAAAATAAAGCAAAAGTCAAAGTCACCAATCAAAGCCATAAGACTTAATCCTGTCTAACAGTCTTTCCCTAACTAAATACATTGATGCAAAGATTTTAAGTGAAATTCAAGGACCAGGGGCCTCATGTATAAACGGTGCGTATGAACAAAAATGTTGTGTAAGCCTGTTTCCACGTTCAAATTGTGATGTTTAAAACCTAAACTTGGTGTAAAGCCATGCACATTTCCACAGTAGCTCATACCCTGGCGTACGCAAGTTTTGCGCTCGGTTTTGCAGACTGGTGGCACCCAACATCAAAGCAGTGCTACTGTCCCAGTGTGGTTGCCCTTCTTTTTTAGAAGACGTGGCTTTATAAATATACTGAAATTAACCGCATACTGTTTATTAGTTTAATGCCTCTGATTGTAATTAACCTGTAACAATATAATGGTCCACAGAATGGTCAAACTATTCTAAATACAATAGCTGCTTTAGCGTTGTTACTCTCACTGCACCTTCTTCTTCTTCTCTCAGCTGCTCCCTTTAGGGGTTGCCACAGTGGATCATCTTTTTCCATATTATTCTCACTGCACCACTCGGAGCAGCTGATTGGAAAAAGAATTATCGGTATACAGCATCAAGCACACACTGCCTCAGCCATGCTGTCTATTGAACTGCTCTCACACGGCAAACGCTTCAAAACCTTTCCTGTACAAACCTCGCGGTCCAGAAACAGTTTCATCCCAAGAACTATAAACGCACTCAATCAGTCCATCAAGTGCTCCTTGTAGAACTGTTAGTACTTATTAGTACAATCACCTCACTGTAAACTTGCACTACAGTTATAATATTGCATAACCCGAGCCGCTTTATAAAGTGCGTATTTACATATGATGACGATATCATTTTTAAGATGAAATGCAGCAAAATATGTTTATTATATTATACAGGTAAAACTTTAACTTCATTTAAATTGTAGCGGGGCCACAAAGGTATTGTTGTTTATTGTGTTACATCCAGTCACGTCTCGTCTCAGCACCCCGTTTAAACTAATGTGTGTCTGTTTAAATGTCGTCACCGTAATAAGAAATGGGGAAGGGTGATGCAGGGAGGCAGCGACCCCCTGGACACATAAGGACCGGGATTTTATCAGTTACACCCGGCTCATCATTATTTAAACCAGCAGGAGAGAAGAGAAGAAAGGGAGAGAGATGGAGATTTCAAGTACTGACAATCAATCAACATCATTCTGCTATTTTTTTCATCGCGCCTGGTTTCAGTTTGATTCTCACTCCTCCGAAATCACATCTACACCATCATCGCCAAGAAACCACGGGGTTGGACATTATACTCCACCATCTGCCAAGAAAGCACGGTGAGGTTGTTCTGTTTTTTGGAAGATTCAAACACATCCATTTTGATCAGTCATCCATATTTTGGACAGTGATTTTACCTGGACTCAATTTCACGTTCATTGTCATTCAGTACTCATACATTGCAATTTTTTGTGTGTTGTGTTTGTTATACGTTTGCAGGGGCAAGGGAGGTTTTGTTATTGTACAGGTGTTGTCTCACTTAGCTGCTTTGGTGGAGGGATATATAAATATTTATATAAGTACATATATTTTACATTGCGGATTTATATATTGTATTTTTGTCATTGTATTATATTTAATATATTCCACACTTATTTTACTTATTTGCTTTCATTTGCTGGTCTTTAACCATCAATTGGGGAGGATGGAAAAATTATTATTTTTTAGAGGTATGGCTTGGTATTGATAGGTTATTTTCAGTACTGTGATACCTTGAGATACGAGTTTAATTCGTTCCGTGACTGAGCTCGTAAGTCAAAATGCTCTTATCTCAAATCAATTTTCCCCATTGAATAAATTGAAATGCCATTAATCCGTTCCGGACCCCCAAAAAACACTGAAATTTTTTTGTTATATGTTTTTAAATAAGAAAAATGTACTTATA
This sequence comes from Polypterus bichir lapradei, assembly GCA_026402145.1. Taxonomy (NCBI): domain Eukaryota; kingdom Metazoa; phylum Chordata; class Cladistia; order Polypteriformes; family Polypteridae; genus Polypterus; species Polypterus bichir. The sequence continues at coordinate 41,323,746 of JANRMT010062797.1, forward strand.
AATAACGAATATTGTATAAAAACACAATACAATCGAATGTATTGCAATAAACTGGTTTTATTAAGTACAGTACAGCATAATGTACAGCATTTACCTTGGAGATCAGACGAGTTGAAAATGCTGACGGAGGTGGTGGAGAAAGGCTGAACTGAATAACTGAATGTTATTCACTGATTTTTGCCCTTTTCGCCGCACCTTCTTCACTTTCATCTGCAGGGGTTTTTCGATAAAAACCTGTCCAATGAGGTCTGTTTCATCCTCTCTTTCAGAATGTTTCTAAAATGCGTTAGGCAAGTGTTAAATACAGCTGCTGCACGATCAGTTGTAACTTTTTCAGGATGTTTCTTTTCAATAAAGTCAAGCGTTAGGCAAGTGTCATTAAATAGCTCAGCTGCACTATATGTTGCAATTTTTTTCAGGGTTATCTTTTAAATAAACTCAAGCGTTAGGTAAGTATCATTAAATAGAGCCGCTGCGTGATCAGTTGTAATTTTTTCAGGGTGTTTCTTTTCTTTAAAATTCAAAACTTTTTTCCCAAATTGCAAACACTTCCTTTGTCTCACTTTATGAGGTAACCTCCTCTGCCTCTGCCTTCTCCGCGATACCGATCTCCTACATGCGTTTGTTGCCGCATCTGTTGTTCAGTCAACTCCTCCTTTGTCAGTTCCTCTGAATGTGGGGCGACAAGCTCTTTGATGACTCATATTTCAAATTTTGGCTCGTAACTCAAGGCAAAAAATCAACTTAGTGACGGCTCGTATCTCAAAAAACTCGTACGTTGGGGCACTCGTAATTCATCCAGGCCACAGGTCCTGGTAGTGTGGCTGCCGGCTGGGTAGGAAGTTGGCCGTTACAAAGTAATCTATATTGTTAATAATTAAACATGTGAGGACATGATGTCGATGCGCTAGCAAGGATCTGGTGCTCTGTTCACGGATTGTTCCTGCCTCGCGCTGTATGCTTGCTGGACTGGCGTGACACTGGAAGGATAGAATAATTAAACATGTACTACGAAGATATTTTAATGTTCCTTAAAAGTTTTGAAGAATCAGCGTTCTAAGCTTACAGATGGCTTAACATCTATTACAGAGCTGATTGTGTGGCGATTGGGTATTTGGAGAAAGAAAAGTAAGGAAAGGAATTGGGGGTTAGTACGTTTGAAAGAGACAGTACTGCTGCAATAAATTATTTCATTGAAGGTCGCGCACAATCACTATGCCACTGTGTTCCCATGTTTAATAACATGCTTTAAATCCTGTCATCATGAAAATGATATCAAGTATACATCTCAGTATTTTAATTATTCAGAGAGCTGTAATATTACAAATGTAATGGATTCTGTGTCCTGTCAGAGGAAGAGAAAGCCCGGAAGCACGTAGTGATTCACACACAAAGAGCACATAGAAGATCAAATACAAAACAAAGCATTTAACGTGCTACTTTAGTTACAATGGGATTAGAGAAACTAGTAAATTAAATGATTTTAAGATGAAGTTTATGATGTTCTACTTTAATGACAAAATAAACTATGTGATTAAAGTGGAAATTTCGAGATTAAAGTGTGCTTATTTTTTTTTTCTCTGTACCCTAATAAGCTTTCATATGAAACTCAGACGGTGGGCTACGACTCGCCTTTTCACGCCGACTTTGATATCTGACAACTTCTTTTTTATTTTGGGCACTGTGTGACTTTGTGAACTTGAGCTTTCGAGTTTCTCTGACACTCTATGTCACTTGATGAACTTCCTTTTGTTGTTTATACCACTGTTTACGCCAGCAAATGGTATGTTTTTCTTTTCCTCCACTCTGTATTCACTGAACTTCTTCTATTTCCCCCTGTGCTTTTGCCGTTGCCTTTCCACAGAATGCTGAGCTTAAGGGCTATTTATATTGATTTGCATATTCAAAGAGGCGTAATTCTGGGAGGAGACGGGGAAAGACAGCAGGCGAGTGCACGTGTGTTTCTTTTCACGCTGACCAGGATTTATGTAGCGGAAAAAACGTGGAAGTGGGCGAACGCACAGATTTATGCATCTGGATTTTTTGTCCGTAAGCACATTTCCGCTTTTGTGCTTACGTCATGTTATAGTGTGAATTCTGCGCACGGCATTATGCATGAGGCCCCAGAAGATATAAACATTGTTAAAATTGCGCACCAGGACCCTAACCACAAGGCTAACCTTCTGATCAGTAAATGTTATAAATATTTTCTTTATAGAGACAGAATACCATGCATCAAGCCCAAAACATGAAATTCTGAAAATTGTGAAGTAAAAAATTGCAAGAACCAAGATATTAAACAAAACATTGACAAATAACTTCTTGGACAAAATGTTGTCAAAATGCCAACCATGACACCTAGCGACAACTGTCAGCTGCTATGTTTCATTCAGGATTTATTCTTTCAATTTTTATTATTATGTACTTTTTGTTAATATTACTATATGTTTTGTGTATATGAACCTTAAGACTACATTCACTGTGTTTGCTGGGAGGAACTCCAACAGGTGAATGTGATGGGTCGTGTAACGGAATGTAATTTAGTTAGCTGTTTATCGTTCAACTTTCACTGTTATAAATAGTTAGCGGTACTTACCTTTAACAAAATGAGTTGGTGCAAGCGGCCTCCAGTAAGCTGATGGCTATGCAGCTGCACAAGTGTGCTCACTCGAGGCACACACAATTGTGAAATGCTGCCTGACCCATATGCACTTCGAGGCCATTAAAGACAGCAGCCCATGTTATTCATTAGATCATTGGAGAGTGTTAGTATGTCAGCAAGGGGAAAGCTGAAAAAAAGAGTTTGAAATCCCAGGACTAATAGTGGGAATACTTACTGGAGAGAGAAATAGAGTGTTGAAGCTTATTTAGCTGTGGACATGCACCTTCCACTGAGTGTGTAAACTCTTAAGTGTAGAGTTCCTGATTGAGAGAGCATGTGATGTGCACTCCAATTGATGGTGATGGATTAAGCATCCTCACTGATTGATCATGCCAACACCGAGGCCATATAAAAGAACATGGCAAACACTAGAGGTATTATTTTTTTTACCAGCCAGCTAGGGAAGTGTAACCTTTCTGAGCAGTGAGATAAGAGAAGGAAGAAGAGATCAGGGAGTAAAGTCGCAGGGGTAATTAATGAGGCTGAAAACTAGTGAGATAGACATTTGTGTACTTTTGTGAATAGTTTTCTTTTTGAAGAGTCATTTTTTGATGACCTTTATTTTTTGTGGAAGAAGAAGGAAAGATTAATTTTCTTTTCTAAATATTTTCTTTGTAATTAATTTTCTTTCAGCGTGCGTCATTACTAAGGTATGCGTTTTATAAGTAATTGCATGACCTTACACTTGATTTTTGATTTAAAATTTTGGTATTTGTTTTGAGCACCTGTAAATAAAGGCTTACATTTTTTACAGTTTATTTTTTGCTTGTATTAACTCCCTTCAACACTGATCAATTCAGTCTATGAACTACTAAATACCAAGGTTTCAAGGTAGTGCTGGGGTCCCATAGGCATGGGGCATCACAGTGGGGCCACCATGATAAAACTGCACCCTTAGTCTTTATATTTTGTTGGAGGAGATGAGTCCCTCAGAGGCTCATTGAACGTTCAAGGTTTAACATCATTTTATGTGTATTGCTTTTGAGTTTTGATTTATTGGATTTTTACTTGTAGTTGTTTGGTTCTGATTACTGGTTTGCAGACTAAGATTTGTAAGCTTTAAGTTGTCTTTTAAGGCATTCCCATTTTGCCCTTGTTTTACTGTTTTTCCTACTTTGACATTCTGGGTCTGTTTTTGTTAATATAAATAATTTCTCCTTTTTAAAACTAATCATTGTTTGCCTTATTTCCACAGTCCAGAGGTTTTCTGATTTACCCATCACCCTTTAAGCATGTGTTTGTGTATTTGGGAGATTTAAATGTATTTTTGAACTTATAAAGCCTAAAGTCCATTTTGGGACTGACCAGGAATGTAAGCCTACTTCTTAGGTTTGGGGTCTGGCCGCCTTTTGTGAATCCTGTTTTGGAGTTGGCTAGTGTGGTGGTGGTCTGTTTTTTTTTTGTTAAGTATTTTGTTGCTGTACACCTTTCACCAATCACATACCATAAACAACTACATAACAATAAAAACAAGTAATAAAAGTTACAACTTTCTAAAGCAACACTAAAGGTAAAAATTAATGAGATGAATGAAACCCCTAACTATTAAATATGAAAATGACCAAAGGAGAGTGCAAAATTAAATAAAAAGTCAATATCATCATACGCTAATTATGTCTATATACTCAAGATTCAAAGATTTAGTTTTGAAAATCTAAAGCTTGGGCACTGGGCTGAGAGTCTTATGAGTCACAGAACGTTTTGTCAGTTATCCGCCCTGTCTCCTTTCTGTAGAACAAAAAGAGGCAGAGCAACCAAATCAGGCATGAGCGGCACTGGCCTAGCTAAGTATCTGAGGGGAAGCTACAGTTACATTGGAGATTCAGCATTTCATTGTTGTTCTCAAATTCTGTTTTTATGATCTGTGCTTTGTTTGGATTTATTGTTTGGATTGACCTCTGCATTTGCTATAAGATATTGGATTCTGATTTGGACTTGTTTGTTTTAAGTTTTAGCCAATATTCCTCCCATGACTTATATTTAAATTTCTTTTTTCAGTCTTATTTGTTCCTTTTTAAAAATTGTTCATTGTTTTTAATCACTTCTGTTAACATTGTTTTTTCCATTCATTATTTGTCAAATAATGAATTTCCTGTTAATTTCATTCTTTTTATGGATTATTTACTTTCTTTGTATGTTATGATGTTCTACTATTTTTCTAGAATTTTATGAGTGCATGGCCAAGAGATGAGACCACCCTCAACTTGTCAGTAGGGAACCCCTGCCAGCCTTTAAAGGTGTTGCTTGAGATTTATTGTTTGCCCTTTGAAGGAGTTTTGAGAGTTTTGTTTTGTGAGTATTACCTTTCTGTTGCTTAGTTGGATTTCTGAAAGTTGCTGCTCTCTATAGTTTTTCGATTTCTGGATTTGCTTTGGGACTCGGCTGCTGTGGCTTCCCTTTTAGGCAAATCTTTTTTGCCTTCTTTATGATTTTGCAAATGTTTTGTTGTTTTTCTGTTTTTTGTTTGGTAGTCAGTTCTCCATTATTAAAGATTTGTTATTGCCTTGCTCTTTACAAGCCAGAGGCTTATTGTCATCCCATTCCTTGAGGGGCACTTTTGATATATTTTGGGGCATTTCTGTATGTATTGAACTTTAGAAACGTGTTCCCCATTTTTTTTCCTCAGCAGGCAATTTCACAGGTTAGGTTGACTTTGGTGAAGCTTTTGTAGACATTGTTGTTTAAAACCATTCCTGTGTAGCTTTCACTATGCTTGGTGTTGTTGTCTTGCTGTAAACAAATCTCTCCCAAGGTGCAGATTTCTTGCAGACTGCATCAGGTTTTGCTCCACGATTTCTTAATATTGTGATGCATTCATTTTTCCTTCACCCCTCACAAGACTTGTAGGACCTGCTGCAGAGAAGCATCCCCTACAGCAGCACTTCTCAACCTATAAGTATTTGTGACCCGAGTTTTCATAACAGGTTTAATTGCACCCCCCTAACGTTTTTTTGAAAGGAGCCCACTAATACCAATTTGTTCTTTTTTAATTAATGATATATCATAGATACATATTTTATTATACCTACTTAACTTTTATCGACATTTATCTAACTCTATATTTATTTTTCTAGAATCAGAATGTAGTTTAAGTTAATTTGTTTTGGTTTCAATAGATGTATTTATCATATTTTTGATTCTTGTTTTCTTTTTTTCACATCTTCGCACCCCCCTTTTTGTTACTTCACGCCCCCTAGGGGGCGCCCCCCGTCCCACAGTTTGAGAACCACTGCCCTACAGCCTACTGAGCCACCACCATGCTTCACAGTGGGGATGGTGTGCGTGTGTTTGATAATGTGCAGTGTGTTATCAAATATGGCATTCAGTTTGAAGGCCAAATAGTTTAATTTTGGCGTAATCAGATCACAGATCCTTCTTCCAGATAACTTTAGAGTCTCCCATGTTCCATCTGGAAAATTCTAGCGGAGATGTTTAGTGCATTTTTTTATCAGTGGCTTTCTCTTTGCCACTCTCCCATAAAGGTGAGACTGGTGAAGAATCCGGGCAGCAGTTGTTGTCTGCACAGTCTTTACAATATAATCCACTGTAGCTTATAACTCCTCTGGAGATCTCATAGGTCTCTTGGTGGCCTCCCTCACTATTTTTTTTCTTGCAGTATGTGGACCACCTGCTTTAGTCAGTCTTAGCTGTGCCAGCATCTTTCCATTTCTTAATAAATGATTTAACTGGACTCCAGTGGATATTCAGTGACTTGGATATGTACTGTACTTGTGTTCATCCCCTAACTTGTGCTTTTCAATCCCTTTTTCATGGAGTTACTTGGCATGTTGGTTAGGTCATCATACAGATTGACCACAAGTTGGACCTCCCAGATAAGGTACATTTATGAAACCATAAACCGAAATCCCAGACAGGTATTTCCAGTTGGCTGTCACAATGATATTTTAGGTTTGCCATATTAAGGGGTGAATACTTATGTGATGCATTATTTTGTGTTTTACATTTGTAATTATTTTGACCACTTTGCAGCAATCTCTTTTCACTTTGACATTAAAGAGTCCTTTTCTGTTGATCAAACTAAATTCAGTGTGAATCCATGTAGTATAAAAATACAATGTGGAAATGTCTAAGAGGTGAATGTTTTATATAGACCATGTATGTTCATGTTTAAAGGGGCTTAGTAGGGTGGATGTTATTTGTTATCTAGTAGATGAGAGCAGTATATTGAGTAGCTTCAACTCTCGCCTTTGTATTGCATTGGAAGATTTACTTGAATATTAGCTTTATTGGCTCAAAGGGTTTCTGATATTCTCATTGTACTGGCTTGAATTAGGAATTCATGCAATTTAAATTTGACCATTAAGCTGAACACAAAGTAAGCATTGTGAGCAATACAGGACAGGACGACAGACAATTTTCATTGTGTATTTTGGATGTACAGTAGTTTTCATGTCTGTTGAGGTCCTGGTGTATGTCCAGTCTTGGTGCCGTCAATGTTATAAATACAGGAGAGACATCTAAAATGCTGTAGAGTGTGGCTTAAAGGTGATAACAGAAGATGATGGAGTAGGTTGTGAAAAGCCTAGATTCACTGAGAAGTCAGAGTTCTTAGTTGAGCTGGTGATATCACATGAAGCTATCGAGTTTTGCAGGTGTTCGTTGACATCGAGGTTCCTGGTGTCATTGAAGCAGACTTTGAAGTTGATCACATTGATCATATTCTTATTAATGCAAGAGATTAGATGCTAGCTTCTAGAAGTCCATGAACAGCATGATCCGCGTTTGACGTACTTTGTTAATCCCGGAGTGGAAACTGTCTTTTTGCATGACCTTTGTGGGTCACAGTGCAGGGTCAGCCATCGCACAGTGCCCCTGGAGCAATTTTCAGGTTAAGGGCCCAATGAAGTAGAGGATCCCTTCTGGTCATGTAACGGGATTTGAACTGGCAACCTTCCAGATACCAGTACAAATCCTGAGGCTTCACTCCATCCTTACTGTTAGTGATAGAAATGCCAGTAATGACCCCCTGGTCAGTGAATAAATGTTTCCCACATGCCAGTAGTCCAGGAGCTTAGAGGTGGGAGGCAGAGAACAACAAAGCTGGTGGGGTTATCTCCAAAGGGCCAGTTTGTGGAGGTAAAATGAATGCTCAAAGGCAGCTACCCTAGTCAGTTAGGCCCATATAAGGTAACTACTGTAGGTCTTTATGATTCTGTCTTTCCTTGTGCTTCTTAACTTTACTTTTCCTATAGTACTTAAAGAAACATGCCAAGTGCAGACAAACACTCTTCCTACCATTGCCTTTGAGCATGTTACCCTTCCTTCAAAAAGACAATATAAATTCATTCTGCACCACTGAAATAAGACAGAGAGGAACTAAGAAAAATGGTTCTTTTTGCAGGTGTCTGCATGTCAGAGGGTTTTATCTGTTTGGGCAGAGAGGACTGAGCAAAATCGATACAAAATAAAGCTGAGTACAAAGAAAGTATAGAAAAGACATCAGGAAGCTAAATGGAATCATTAGCAAATACCAAACCTGCCTGGAGTGCAGCTCGCTGTCATCGGTCAGCCCCCAAGAGATCATACTGTGGCGACAGGACCCTCCAAGCGTGGCTCTGTGTGACAGATAGTACCTGTGGTCTGAGCAGCTCATTGTGGGGAATGGAATCGACACTTTTAAAGATTATGCAGACTCAGTATGAAGGGCTCGTCAGAGTCCCATATTTAAGGAAGCACAGTTAGATGGAGTATGGTTTAGTAATAATCTCCTGATGTTTTGTACTTTGTGTAAGTCAGTATGTATGGAGGCTCACACTGGGTTTACTGAAAGGTGACCTCAGGGGGTTAATATTCTGACTCACCACATACCAAATGAAAGTTAAAGATTCTTCATATTCTGTCACCTTTATTTGTGATACGAGGGGCAAAGGAAAGCTGGTGATGAGATGATAGAGAGCAGAGCAGAAGCAGATAACCTTGATCCTCCAATGCCTATAAAGGTGAGACTAATGCCTCCATTTCGTTGACCTTTTACTTATAATAAAACTATTGCTTTCTTGCTTTACTCTCAGTCTTTAGATTCAAACACTTGCTGTCAGATACAATTTCCTATGCTGTACACAAAATAACTTGAAGTATTAATCACAGTATCAGTTTCTCTTCTTAAACATTGCTGCAGTTTTAGAGCAGTCAGAGGTAAGTTTTGAGTCAATGGTGAGCCTTGGACTGGCTACGTCATGTTTTACTAGTAGAACGCACTGTCTGCATGTACATACAGTCAAGTATTGTTAACTTGTTAAAATACCAATAGATGTAATGGTCAGCTGGAGAAAATGTAAGACCCCCCCTTGCCCTCAGAAGCTGGTATTGATCCCTTTAGCACAAATGACTTATTGTAGGTGTTTTGCATAACTGCCCACCAGTCTCTGAAAAGGTAAGCTTATTGACCACTCCTCCATGCAAAATTCCTTAATATGCAAGACATTTGTGGGTTTTCTTGCATCTGCTGCCCATTTTTAAAGCTTCCCACATCAGTTCAAGAGGATTCAAATTAAGGCTTTGACTAGGCCAGTCCTTAACCATCCATTTCTTCTTTTTGAGCCATTCCTTGGTGGATTTGCTGGTACGCTTCAGATCATTATCATATTGAGAGGTCCATTCTGAGTTTAACTTCAACTTTTGGACAGATGGCCTCACATTGCCCTCAAGCACAATTTGTTATTATGCAGAATTCAGAGCTGAATCGATAAATACAACATTCCAGGCCTGGAGACAAGAAAGCAACCCCAACCCATAAAATTTCCACCACCATGCTTCACAGCTCTGGTATGAGGAGGTTCTGTCTTTGGTTTTTGTCAAACATGTCTACTGTTGCTGTGACCAAACAACTCTATCCTTGATTCATCTGTCCAGAGCACATTGTTTCAGGAGGCCTTATCTTTGCCTGGCTCTTCAATGGCAAACTGTAGTCCTGCTGTAATGTTCATTTTGGACAGCAAAGGTCTTTTCCTAGGCACATCTTGAATGCAGCTCAATTTTGTGCCATCTCTTTCTGATTGAAGGTGTATGCACTTTGACACAAACTAACTGCAGATCCCATATTGAGATTTTGGAGTTCTTGGAGATTTCTTTTAGTATTAAATAGTCAGCTCTTGTTGGGCTGAATTTACTGAGCCATCCAGTCCTGGACAAATTAGCAGTCGTTTGAAATCTAAACCACTTGTAGATAATTTTCCTTACAGTGGAATGATCAATTTCAAATAATTTGCAGATGTTTTTTTAATCCTTTGCCAGACTTCAACATCCTTCTTTCTGGTGGCTGTAGAGAGCTCATTTGATCTTGTCAGAGGGGGACATTTTTTTGCACACTGTGTGGTTCCATTAGGCACCCATTGTTGGGACTGGGGGTGAGAAGTTAAAAGGCTGTCTGCAGGATGTAGGTATTTGCTGTATTGCAAAAGAGTTACCACTTTGAAGTTTTTGAATGGTTGAAATTACAAACAATACCAAGTTGTGATAGCAGAACTGCTCCTTCCTTGGAGGATGTCTGTATTTACCTGACTTGGAAATTAACATGTTTGACAATATTGGCTTCTAATCAGCAGATCTGTACTCATTAATGGTTGGTAAAAAATACATTTTGTTAACTTGTGTTTTCATTAATTGTTAAACCCAGGAAATTTAGATGTGCCATTATTTAATCCGATTGTCCAGAACTGATAATGGCAGGGACTGAAGGAGATTTAAACTTCTGGGCAGGAGAAGGCAGTGGAAGGGACGGTCCACTGAGAACGCTGCCAAGACACTCGGACAGAGCACAGGGGCTCGTAGGCAGACGAGGGTACTTGGCTGGCACGACGTGAGGCAGAAGGACGGCAACACTTACTTCCAGGGAGGAACAGACAGCTCCACAAGGAGATGCCGGTTGTGGTTCCAGCGAGATAGGGAAGCTGCATGAAAGGACCAAGCAAAGCTGGCAGACCAGAAATGAGACGTGCCTAGATCACAGCACCACAAGAAGCCCAGAGTGGAAAAAAAGGAACGACAAAGAGACGCTGACAGGGATTCAACAATTTGACACAACTTCTGTGGGAAACGAGTGTCTAGTGAACAGAGTGCATCGGTAGACAGTTGAACGGTTAAGTGTTGGGGTAACACAGTGCGCAAACTGGGCTCTGCACCACTAAAGTTTGTATCTTTCAATTCTTGTTTTTAATGGACTTTTAGAGTGTGGACTGTGTGCTTTCCTTTTTTAAAAAAGGAATTTTGTTCCTGATATTGTTAGATTTTGTTTATGTTCATTTATCTTTTTAATATACTTATTATTGTCTTGTGTAATAGAAGTTACTGTTGCTTTTCCTGAAATTACTGTTGTGTCTTTCATTGTGTGTTTACTCACCGTCCAATTTAAAGAAGCCTGTGTGCTATTTTCTGTAAATCTCAAGAGTTCCCAGTCTCTTAATAAAACTGGGTGGCATAGTCAGATATTTTAACGGTGTCTAGGTTAGATTACCTGTAAGTGTGACCAAACACCTGTCACAATATCTGTGATTTAAACAAGACGGGGTCCACCTGCATACTCCCTAAGGAGGTGATAATCATTTCCACCTAATCTGGACATCTGATCTGAATTTTATGGATCTGAACTGGTGATAAATGTAGAGGTGGACTAACTTTTTCAGGTGACAAATCTGCATTTTTATTAATTTAGAATACAAGTATAAATACACCATGTCAATTTTATGTGTCATTTGTTTAGTTATATCACCTTCACCTGTAGGCACTATTTTTATGAAGATCTACTGTTGACTTATTCAAAAATGTTATACAGTGGGATGCAAATGTTTGGGCAACCTTGTTAATAGTCATTATTTTCCTGTATAAATCGTTGGTTGTTACGATAAAAAATGTCAGTTAAATACATCATATAGGAGACACACACAGTGATATTTGAGAAGTGAAATGAAGTTTATTGGATTTACAGAAAGTGTGCAATAATTGTTCAAACAAAATCAGGCAGGTACATAAATCTGGGCACCGATGTCATTTTATTGATTCCAAAACTTTTAGAACTAATTATTGGAACTCAAATTGGCTTGGTAAGCTCAGTGACCCCTGACCTACATACACAGGTGAATCCTATAATGACAAAGAGTATTTAAGGGGGTCAATTGTAAGTTTCCCTCCTCCTTTAATTTTCTCTGAAGAGTAGCAACATGGGGGTCACAAAACAACTCTCAAATGACCTGAAGACAAAGATTGTTCACCATCATGGTTTAGGGGAAGGATACAGAAAGCTGTCCCAGAGATTTAAGCTGTCTGTTTCCACAGTTAGGAACATATTGAGGAAATGGAAGACCACAGGCTCAGTTCAAGTTAAGGCTCGAAGTGGCAGACCAAGAAAGATTTCGGATAGACAGAAGCGACGAATGGTGAGAACAGTCAGAGTCAACCCACAGACCAGCACCAAAGACCTACAACATCATCTTGCAGCAGATGGAGTCACTGTGCATCGTTCAACCATTCGGCGCACTTTACACAAGGAGATGCTGTATGCGAGAGTGATGCAGAGGAAGCCTTTTCTCTGCCCACAGCACAAACAGAGCCGCTTGAGGTATGCTCAAGCACATTTGGACAAGCCAGCTTCATTTTGGAATAAGGTGCTGTGGACTGATGAAACTAAAATTGAGTTATTTGGGCATAACAAGGGGCGTTATGCATGGAGGAAAAAGAACACAGCATTCCAAGAAAAACACCTGCTACCTACAGTAAAATATGGTGCTGGTTCCATCATGCTGTGGGGCTGTGTGGCCAGTGCAGGGACTGGGAATCTTGTCAAAGTTGAGGGACGCATGGATTCCACTCAGTATCAGCAGATTCTGGAGACCAATGTCCAGAAATCAGTGACAAAGCTGAAGCTGCGCCGGGGCTGGATCTTTCAACAAGACAACGACCCGAAACACTGCTCAAAATCCACTAAGGCGTTCATGTAGAGGAACAAGTACAACGTTCTGGAATGGCCATCTCAGTCCCCAGACCTGAATATAATTGAAAATCTCTGGTGTGAGTTAAAGAGAGCTGTCCATGCTCGGAAGCCATCAAACCTGAATGAACTAGAGATGTTTTGTAAAGTGGAATGGTCCAAAATACCTTCAACCTCAATCCAGACTCTCATTGGAACCTACAGGAAGCGTTTAGAGGCTGTAATTTCTGCAAAAGGCGGATCTACTAAATATTGATTTCATTTCTTTTTTGTGGTGGCCAAATTTATGCACCTGCCTGATTTTGTTTGAACAATTATTGCACACTTTCTGTAAATCCAATAAACTTCATTTCACTTCTCAAATATTACTGTGTGTGTCTCCTATATGATATATTTAACTGACATTTTTTATCGTAACAACCAACGATTTATACAGGAAAATAATGACTATTAACAAGGTTGCCCAAACTTTTGCATCCCACTGTAAATGTCAATGATTCCAATTGGGTGGACTTACTTTATCACATGACTATATGTGTTCTGCTGCTGTGCCTGACAGTAGTTGTACAAATTGTAGTGTTAATATTCTAACATGTGCAGAGAACAGTGAAATTCTTACTTGTATGTCCAACCAACATGCGACTTGTTGTCATTCTCATAGTGAGAAGAGATGCATTCAATTGCTGAGCAATTTCTAAAATGGACTTTTTCCTCAAGGCCTTCAAAACATTTCCTCTGTAAAATTAGATCAGGTACATTTACAAGGACACAGTTGGGGCTCTAGCTGGATACACAGTGTGCCAATTACTAATGAAGAGCCTACTCAGAACTACTCAAAACTACTCAGCGTGTTTAGAAGATGGATGGATGAGTGGCTAAGTCATTAGTACTGCTGCCTCAGAGCTCCTGGGTTTGAATTTCAGAGTTTGAACATTCTGTGTAGAGGTTCATGTCAGTATGACTGTCTCCTCATGTCTACTCATATAAAACATTATTGTGCACACAAGAAATAAGATTTTTTTTTTTCTTTTCTTAGGGGCTCCGTATTTTAGTGAATTTGGCATTTTGCAATTTTAGAATTGCCAATAAAGCAAATTTTAATGCTATGTTTGCAAAAATATATGGGAATCAAAACTTTTTTTGTTTAGCTCATCACTATTGATTACTGAGTCAATTATTTGTTTTTGTGTTAATGTGCTCTATTTCTCTTTCTTTAAACCATGTGTCCTTTTTTGGCTTTTACTTTCCCCTACTCCCAATTGGCATTTTTCACTGAACATATAACTTCTTACCTTTTAACATTTGAATATACAGTTGTTCCTTTATTGCTCAACACGCAGTGCCACATCTGCTATCAACTTGTGTTAATACTTGGTGTTACTCACTTCCATATTCTAGCACAAGGCATTCACGGCCATTTAATCTCAATTGCTAAATGAAGGGGCCAAGAGGGTACAGAAGAAAAGGTATAAGCTGATCATTGACTTTTTATGGTGGTGCTACTCTGTCATTGTTCAGAGTGAGGTAGGAAGTGATGAGACAAGAGAACCTCAGTAATTGCTTAAAAATGTCCCAGCTTTGATGACCCTTTCATGTGTTTGCTAAGAAAAGCATTGCCATATACAATGCAATAATTCAAAACTCTTTGTTAAACCAAAAAACATCCTTCACACACTGGAATCTTGACATTAAACATGTTGTCTAGATTTAATCAGAAGACTTCTGGTAAAATGGTTTATTTTTGACGCCATCTCCTGTATCAAAACAGCACTTGCTGTATAAAATGATCAGAATCCTGCCTCCTGACTGATGTCATTTGAACCCACCCCATCCCAATTATTCCTGCTTCGAAGATACTTACACCTGATCAGAGAAAAACAAACAGATCATCTGCATTTGCACGTCATGGTCTTGGAGGAAGTTACACGGTGGAGGGGTCACTCTGGAATGGAAATGTGATGTTAAGTGTTTTGCAGTGTAATGAACATGATTTCCCTTGTGAGTCCTGTGCCTCTTCACGTTTTTTTGGTACATGACTCTCTCTGCATGCAGACACACTGTTGATGGTACATTTTCTAGCAAATTAATTTTGTAAAGTTATATTGATTTTTGAGTAAATTAAGCTTAAAAAGACAATTGCTCTCAGGAGCAAATCAGATTTTATGCATCGATTAGCGAGCCAGCAATTCATGGTAATGCTTTTGGCTTCTTAAGATGCCAGCTCTTATCTGCAGATATATCTTCTCAGTAGTGCCTGGGAGCTTTGTAATTGTGAGGTCAGGGCTTGAAGGGCTGGCAGATGATCCGTGAGTTTTTGTGGCAACTCTCAGCAAGCCAGATTTCCATAGCAAAGCAAGAAATTGGAGGCCTCCTATCTAATTTTCCAGATCACTTTCTCTTTCTATTCCTGTAATGTGCAGCAAACCTTGTGGTGCCACATCATTTGCTGATATGGATAGAGAGACTGAAGGGAATAATTTGGAGAGATTGAAGGGGTAGCAGAATGGAAAAGAATGGGATGCACAGAAAAGTGATAAGCAGGTCAAGGGCAATGAAAAGTTAGATAAGGAAATGGGAAATTAGTGAAGATGAGGGAGGTATGGTGGGGTACAGAAAAATTGGGTAATGAAAACTAGATACAGTATAGGAGCAAAGAGGAACTCTAGTAGATGATGGGAATACAGAAAAAATGGGAGATTTGAAAGGGCACGGGTGAGCTGAAGAAGGCAGAGGAGTACTGAAGATATGAAGCAGAATATGAGTACCAATGCACGTGAAAGGTAGGAGAGCATGCTACACTTACATATGTTACAAAAGAAGAGTCAACAAAATAACTTATTTGTAAATCAAGGTACATCCTAAGCTGATAGTCTGGATTCCTGTAAGAATGCAATGCAATCCCTATTTTTTTCATCTGAGTTGACCGAGGAGGCTGCAGCATCATGGGGAATATTGATGTTCCTGTTACATGTTACTAGTAATTGAAACAAAGGATTTGAACAAATAATGAAAACAGGGCACATCAGTGCCACCGCCCCCCCTCAATCTCAATGGACAGCTCAAAGACCAGGAATTACTCTCAGGGCTTTTACCTGGGAATGCACCCACATGAAACCCTGAACCAAGCCACATACTACTCCATGACAAAATGCCATATCTGCCAGAATGATCCAAATAAACATAACACATTAAACCCCTTGCCCACCATCTTGTACAGGAAAGACAATCTGGTCACATCATCAGAAAACAGATAGCAAAAAAGCTCTATTGGAAATGAAGTCCACAACAGTAATAGCTTGAGAACAGTACAACTTAATAAATACACTGACCAAATAAAAATAGCTCAGATGGAGAATAATATCTTCATAGCACCTGACTTATGAAAGCTGTGCCTTTCCACATCACCCCAAGAGAGAAAAAACAAACTGCCATGAACCACCCAAGACATACAAGATGTCTTGTGACAACACAGAAAGGCAGGAGAGTCCAGCTCTTCTACCAGCAGTGGTATGTCAGGGAGGGTGAGTATAGACACATAAGTGTGAACGCAAAATAATAATGTCATCAAGACTGGAAGCAGAAGATAACAATGGTATCGAAACATTAGTATTGACTTGATGCACAAAGAAGCTTTGGGAAAACAGTCTCATTGTTATGATTTTCAGGTCATTTAAATGGTGCATTCATGAAATTTTATTATTACACTTATCAATGACACCATCTTGTGTATTGTTTGCTTGTTTAGACGTCACCATTTTCAGTAGTCTATGGTAAGTTTGTTGTTGGTCATGGCACCTGTTGCTATCCTGTGAAGACCAGAGTTGACAACAGATTTAGTCATTCCACTACTAGTATTAAAGATGCTGAAACACTACTAAAATTATAGTAAATGTCCAAAAACCTTGTGATCAGTACCTACCTTTTAAGGTCTTTTTAGAAGTGAGAATTTTCTAAAATACTTTCGACTTTGTTTCTGGTTAATACTGTATCTTAAGCGGTGGTATTTAGGATTCTTAAGTTAATACTGTATCGTAAGCTCTGGTATTTAAGTTTCTTGGGTTAATAATGTATATTAGGCTGCAACATTTTGGTTTCTTATTTGATTTTCATGATATGTCCCTGGTTAATGATTTTTCATTTCATCTCCTGCTACTCTGTCATACTTTTTTAATTCCCTGGGGTAGTACCCACAAGCCATTAATAGTCTTCAGAGAAGTTGTACAAATCTTGAAGTCCATCTTGTAGAAGAGAAATAGGGTAGCCAACAATGAAATTGCAAGCACTGGAAGTTACAATGAGATTAAACTGAAATGGCTGCAGGAAAGAGACCAAAGAAGAAGCCATTATAGAGGTAATATTTCAAGTAGCTTGTATATTGCCATTAACCTCAAGAGATGGTCATTGGTCATCATAAATCATATTTCATAACGTGTGAATTAGTTTGAGACATGCTGGCTGCAGAAGGAATGGCTGCAACTCCACTTCACAGTCTCTTCTCATTATAGGACTCGTCACCTTCCTAGCTAAAGTTGCTGTTGGGCTAAAGTCGGGGAAAGGATGAATCCACTGGCCCTGAAATGATTGATTTGGAATAGTACAAGGAAAACTGATGGTGAGAATACTTGAGAAACCTCATCATCAAGAGCTTTGGGAGTGAATAGACTCCTTTAGGAATAACCACTTTGTAAATCACTGGAGATAAATCATGCAACCGGGAAATAGAAATGGCCACAGTTTTTTTCAAAAATTGTATTGGGTTACCATTGTTTTGAATTTTCCTTTGTCCTTATTCTGCAAACATAGTCTGTTTTTTGATTGCTAAATCCATTAATTTAGAAATAGGAGATGTAACTTGGTGTTTCAATACAGTATCTGAACTTTATTGCAATCATGTTCACCAATGCCAAAGCCACCAATTTGTCTTATGCTTTTCTTTGAACTCTGTTCCTGTTTATCACGTTGAAGCTTGGTATGCTCTTTTTGAAAGCTGGACTGTATGGCGACCTTCATAGCAACTGTTCAGAAAAATCAGATTCATGTCACAGAAAAATCACTAAAACAAATGCAAGAACACACAATTTGTGCATATTAACACCACAGAATTATTTTAGAGATACAGATTCCTAACAGCAAGAAGCTGGTCCACTACCATCTTTATGTCTCACTGAAAGTGGCCATATTAGTCTTGCTGATGTCTTCATTGAAGGAGGCCTCAATGCATTGAGCTTTCTAAGCCAGTCTGACGTTTAAATTTGACTTTCTTGTAAACATCACTGGAACCTCTGAAAAGATATGAGACAAATACAGTTTTAGGTTGGTAGGAAATATATGTAAAAAAAATGAAAGGCCGCTGAGAGCTACCCTAACTGATGTCCAGCCACTACGGAAAGTCATTTAGTCCTGTTTAGCCTAATTCTTTTATGAACAGGAAAAAACAGAACTCAACTCATGAAATGTCGTGGAAAATTCAGATAAAAACAGAGTATGATGGGAAGTTGAAATTATAAACAGCAGAACACAAGTTATACCTAAAAGAGCAGGCCATTCAGACTCTGAGACATATTTGGTTAGCTAATATCTAAGTTGACCATTTAACTCATCATGACATGTTGTTATGTCTTCTTCAACAAGGTGACTTGCTAGTTTGTTCCTCATATCCCTGACCTTTTATTTGAAAAACTGCTTTTTGAATTAAGATGGATGATTTCAAAATATCTTACAGTAACATTGATCATTTACATCATATTTTCCCAGGGGGGAGATACTCCATGACAAAAAGCTATTTTATGTTGCTGCCTTAATTAATTGTCAAATCTTTCTATTCACCCACCACAAAGTAGGCAAGGGATGGACAAAACAGTTATATACTAGAGCAGGGGTCTGCAACCTTTCAGCCGTGCTGAGCCAAACCTATCAATGTTATTCCGCATGCTGACATAATTCTACCAATTTTGTTAGATATAGTATCAAAATTGGTCCGGTTATAATGGGCATACTTTTGAAGCCCATTATAACCGGATTTTATATTATTGGTCATTCAATATTTTAAAATATATTGGATCATATGTGAAAAGAATGTTTTGTCAAATTTTAATTTTCAACACATTTATTAAAAATTGTATTACAAATTATAAATTGCGAGTTTTTTCAATACAAAATTCATAGTTTGAATAAGAAAAAATGATCAAGAATTCTAATATGATTAATCATTCTTTACTATTAATCAGAACTATTAATCAATTAATCTGAAGCAATTATATAACTACATTCGGTGGCTTTATTTTTGATTCCAATTATTTGACTTAAATAAGTAGTTTGTTTCTGAAAGCCAGAAACAACCCATTTTATAGCTTCACTTTTCTCATCAGAGTTTTAAAACGTGGACTGATGTTTAGTTTCATAAAGTCTTTGTACACTTGACATACGACACACAACACTTTTCACACACAGCACGATCCTTTTGTTATACAAATCCATATTCATTCGTCCAAGAGTCTTGAAAAGAGCAAACATCAAGTTTTTGTCTTTTATGGGTCATTTTAGGTCAGTATAATACTTAATGATATCAAGAGGTTTGTTTTAATGTACCACAGCCTGCACTGAACACATGGTTTCCCTTTACATTTGAGTCGCATGCGCAAAACGTAGGTGGGGGACATGGAACGTGAACACATGCACTGTGATTAAAATATAATAACAAGGTTAGTTTTAACGTACCACGGCCAGCATTGAACACATGGTTTTCATTTACATGTGAATCGCATTCACAAAACGTAGGTGACGACGCGAACGCAGGCGCTGCAATTAAAATATAATTTTTTACTATATTTCAGTTCAATCAGAGTGCCATTGAAAATCGCTCTGTGTGCCAAGTGTGCCGTAGCTTCCCGACCCCTGTACTAGAGAAATACAAAAAATAGATTTTTTAAATGTTGGCTTATCTTCTTTAAGTAAATACCTGTGAAAAACCCAAGAAGGCAACACATCATGAGTATAAGAGTCTCTGGTGCAAGTGGATCAAAAATGAGTTTCTTGTCTGTTGTAAAGTTATTGACAATGGCAGGGTCCATGGGATTTCGTTTAGAGAAAAGGTCTAAAGGGTGCACTGGAGTCATATATTATACCACTGAGAGTCACAGCACTGTGTGGTGGCTACACTTCCTATCATCTTATTTAAATTTTGTTTAAAGAATAGTTTAATAAACAACACAACTGTTCTAACATGTTTTGCCTGACCTTCAGAATAACCTGCTTGGATATTTACACTTGAAGAGGACTGTTTCTTAAATTAAAATTTTTCTCATAGGGTTTATTTATATCTCTTATATATATTTCTCTTCTGGTTCGTCCTGCTTCCACTTCAAAACCTGTCCTGCCCCACATGCAGCTGACACGGTATTTCTCAATTCCTATTCATCCTCTTCCAAACCTGTCCCGCCCACATGCAGCTGACTCGGCATTTCTCGATTCCAGCAAAACAGTTCTGGGGACCCCCTTGTACTCACAGTTTTTTTTACTCCAACCTGATTCACAATCAGTAAGTCCTCTTCCAAACCCTTCCCCACGCTGCCTGCGGCCTCCCATACACCTTGCTATTTTCGTTATACAGCGACGGTTGTTTCCTAAGCCTTTGTTATAAAATGAACAATAGTATCTTCTCTGTCGACGGTTTTTTGTACAACGTCATCTCTATTCTGGGATCCGGCAACTGCCTGTTCCTATCAGTCGGTTATTTCTTGACACAAATTGTCTCCAGCAAAACACCTATTCACAACTGCGTCTTTCAAGAAGTATTTCTTTCTTCTTGATCTCTGAATTCTTTTTTCACCGTTTTCCATTCCTGTTCTTACACCGCCGTATGCTACGGTGGGCATCGGCTAGTTACTAAATATTCACTTAAAATAGGTGTTTTTAAACATAAACATGTATGATAGTGTTTTCACATTGGTCATGAAAGTATCTCTGTCCACACTAAAATAACTGAAAACACATATAAGGTTGCCGTTTACATACACCACGGCATGTGTACATCAGTTGAAAAATCCTTGAAAGGATGGTAATGCTACCTGCCGTAGGATTTAACACAAAACTAAAGTGACTGGTGAATTATTTGCCCTTTGCACAAGTACTCATCATTCAAACAGTACTAAACACAATTTAGATGCATACAGCTAAGCAACTCCTCTCTGTCCGCTATGTTGGAATGCGGTTTTCTTCAATGAAGGGTAACCAATCAGAATATGAAATATTGTAATGAACAGGATCCAATCAGGGAAGGGATACGTGGTATACACAAACCAATCAAAATGCAACTAAGAGTCTGCATCTTCAAAACTGCACTTTTCCCTGTACCCCACTTTTCAGAGGTACACAGCTCTGGAAGGCATTTTTCAAAAGTCTCTGTTTTCAGGGGTTAAAAATGGCCAGGTAGTGTGAACAAAAGGTGAAAATTCCTGCGTTTTTAAACCAAAACCAAGTGGTATGGATGCAGCATTAGACTTTGTCTGTCATAGTTAGTGAATAAAAAGACAGCAAAATGTATTGCGAAAATTAACTTATAACAGGAACAAGCCATATCTCCATACCTGTACCACTGGTTTTACAGTCCCAGTTCTGGGGACCCCTTTGTACTCACCGTTTTTTTTTACTCCAACCTGATTCACAATCAGTAAGCCATTTTTACCTCTAATTGACTGAATGATGAAAAGCTTGACAACAGGAATTTCAAAACTGGGTTTGCTAAATTTTCTTGGAATATAGCATGCATGTACAGTATATGTGTTATAGTGGGATAATTTAGTATTCTTTATCTTGGTTTTTAAAATTTTCTTCATCATCATGCAGTATACACACATTTTTAGGAGTGTATTTTTGTGACATTGAAGTTTATTTACAAAGAGAATCTAATTCAGATGCCTGTGCTGTATTTTGAATTGGATTTAAGTAGCTATATTTGATTTTTATTAGTATAGCTTTCATTATTCACACAATATTAGCAGTCTTGATTACATGATAGTGTTACCCGACTTGTCACGTCACAGGATGTTGAGTATAAATATGATGCCATTCGTACTTTCAAGTTATCCCTCGGAGGATACAAAACTCTCTAATCCTTAATAGTTCTAGTTAGCTTCTTCCTAGGTAAGCCCTAGTGTTAGGATTGGTTTTCAGGTTTTTGGTTACTTCGGTTTTTAACTTTTCGGCTTGCTTTTGGTTGCCTGGTTGTGTTTTGTGTTCTGGTTATTTTTGACCCCTGCCTTCCCTTATTTGACTACGATACTTTGCATTCAAGTCATCTCCTAGCCATTTCTTGCCCTTGTGTGATAACACATCATTGTTTTCATTTCCCTTTTCTGGGTGTGTTCTGGTTATTTAAGCTGTAGTCCCTAATGATCTGGCAAGAACGTTTTGACACTGAAGTGGCTGCAGCCTATCAGCATTCAGAATCATTTGCTTCCTTGGCTATTCCGCTCATCATTAATTGTAATTTTTAGAATAAAATGAAGGGAGCAAACAATACATCAACTCTCCAAAATTAAATCTCAGAAAAAAATGTGTATTAATAGGAAAACAATAAAATAGGTTTAGAACTACATTTTTAAATGTAAATCTCATACAACTGCCCTTTTCTAAATGCAGAAAAAGAGAAGAGGAAAATAAGGGAAGCGAATTAAACAATGAAATCAAATTAGAGGGAAAATGTGATGGAGAAACTGCAGCCACAGTGGGCACCAAGGTCTGAGATTGGAAACCACTGCCTGTAAATCCTCCAAATGTTGAGAACTGCCTTTCATGATGACTGCTTCAGTAAGGTCATCATTGCCAAGGGATAAAACATTTTTTGTTTGATTTAATTTCAAATTGGTGGAGATACAAACAAATCCTGCACAGGAGAATGTTGCAGATGTTTTCAAAGTGCAAAAAAAAAAAAAAAAATCAACACATCTTTATTCTGTACAGTTATGGTAATATGTTCCTTAAAATAAAAGCACAAATGGCCAGAAAAAAGAGTTCTGGGTACCAGTTAAACACTTCTTTGGACGGACGATGTTCTTATTTGAAACATTTTTGTCCTCATTTTCCTGGTTCCATTAAGCAGTGGCACAAATTCAGCATTCCTACTCAAGATTGCCAGAGTCCAAACTGGGGAAGGAGCAGACAGAGGTTCGAGTCCCTGGGTCTCCCTCACAACTAGTCCCAGTGACCCCTTTTGTGTGCCAGTTAGGGTCATATGAATAGCCAAGCTCCTGACACTATCCAGCCATGTGAAAAAGCTTATTATTTTTTTACAGTTTATCAAGCAGGCAGAGCCAGCCCTGGATTTGATACCAATGCATTGCAGGGCACAGTGATGCACAATCAAGTTCATTCAGACTGTGCAGAAATGAAATACAGTGTTATAAATAGGTTCTTTATTTAATTTTTTTATGTACTATTGTTATGGTGTATAAAATCTGTACATTTTGGTTTCATTTTCCATTGTATTTTGTTCGAGACAAGGCAACAGATGAACTACATTTAAGACAAATCAAAGTAGGTTTTCTTCCCTTACACTTCACTTTTAAAACAGCTGTTTCAACATTGAAAGGAAGACATGCTGGTGGCTCAATTACTTTATAACCTGGGAAAGGAAGACTGAGCCGATGCCTAATCATTTTACAGCCTTGGAAAAGAAGATCTACTGACACCTCAGAGAACATAAAAGGTTTTATTGTTTGGGAAAACTGACATTGAATTAATTCTTCATATTGACAGCCAGCCAATCAGAATATCTTTTGATCACATCTTGCAAAACCCCCTGGTACAATTTTAGAATAAATATGCCTCGTCTGAGAAGGAGAGGAAGAAGAGAAGAAGAAGAAGAGAAACAGCGACGACGGACGAAGACGTTACTGGTCGTCAGAAAAGCATCATGAACATTGATTGCTAAATCAAACGCCGCCCTGGGACATTCACCCTTGACATCTTTAACTTTTTCATAAGCTTTTTTTTAAAGACTATATATATCCAGACTTTCCTATCATTATAGGGTGGTCCAGAACTAATTATGCAATTTTCATTATGTTATAACTTATTAAATTTATTACGCTATAACTTATTAAGTTTATGTATAGAAAATCACCTGAAAAATCCCGGACCATCGAGAAGTGTGCGAACTGACGACATGAAGAATCTTCTTTGCGCCGAACTGGAATCGTCCCTGCATAAATCAAAGTCATCCAGACGATCTGGATCTGCATAACTAGATCTGGACCACCCTGTACTTATTTTCTATTATTCTTTGTTCCACTGGTATTATTATTCTTGTAATAAATACCATGCTGCTTTTAATTTTCTATGCTTTGTCTTCAGGTCTTGAGTGATTGAAGTAATAAGGTAGATTTCTTTGAGCACCTAGTGCAGCATGATATTTGCTATTACCTCTGTGCTGCATGGTTTATTTTGGCTGAGAGTGAGAGCTCTACTCAATAGTAGGAACAGTACGTGAAGAAGGTATTCTTGAATGATAAATGGCCTATAGTCAAGAGTGCTGAGTCTTTGTATGTTTAAATGTATTCTTCTAGACCAAGAGTAATATTTAGGTTTGAGATATCATTAAAACATCGTATGTTGTTCATGCCGATAATAAGTAAGTCTCTTGAAGTGTTGAGTGACAGGCTGTGTTATTCCTAAAGCACTTATGTGGTTTAAAGTGCTAAAGGTTAATCAGTGTGTGTGTGTCATTCATGGGGCACTGTTGTGGTTAGAATCTGTGTGTATGCGTATATCTATTTATGTGTGTGTTCATCTTAAAGTGAAACAGTAGACCAACCCGATAACGAATTTGACGAGAACACTTACCCTTGAGGGAAAACAGGTAAAGGGTAAGTAGAGGGAAATACTACGATAATACAACTATTCTTCAATTTTTTGTGAGTCTAAAAACTTTTCTTAGCCCCTGACATGAGTTTTGTGATCAAAGTCTTATTTTTGTTGTTGCTGATTAATTTATTTAGTTTTGGCCACCATTTCGGTTATGTAAATCACAGCCAGGTTCGCCATCCTATCATTAGAACAGCTCTGCATTTTCAGGGGGTGTATCCTTAAATGTCATAACCCCACGGTAATGACACGACAGGTTTAAAGACTGTCAGCCTTTTCTCATCTCATCTTTTTTGATTTCTTACTATGTCTTTTTTCCTGGTTACTTTCTGTAGTACTAGGGTGTTGTACCATGTTAGCCATTATGAATGTAGTGAGAAGTCAAGCAAAATGACACCTTTTATTGGCTAAGTAAAAAAGATTACAATATGCAAGCTTTCAAGGCAACTCAGGCCCCTTCTACAGGCAAGATGTCTGAAGAAGGGGCCAGAGTTGCCTCAAAAGCTTGCATGTTGTAATCTTTTTAGTTAGCCAATAAAATGTGTCATTTTGCTTGACTTCTCACCTGGTTACTTTCAAAATTATTCTTCCTAGACCTTCTAGCTTAATATACGCAACAAAGGCCATACTGAAAAGGGTGACTGGACCAAAATCTGTGCTGGAAGTTGGTCCATGTTCTTTGGAAGTTGGAGTCTGCAGGCCAACCACTCTGCTTCCACACCAACAACGTTTATTTCTATAGCACGTTTTCATACAAAGAATTTAGCTCAAAATGCTTTACAAGATTTCAAAGAAAAGTTTCAAGATATGAAAAAACAATTGGAAATACATAAGAAAATGAAAGAATAAATCAGATACTAAAAATTTGAAATAGGAAAAAATCAGTACGCGCTTAACATAACCCATATATCGGTAAAGTCAAGTGCTTATTTACAGATCTGTTTTCAAGTCTCTAATGATAAGTTCAATGCTATGGTCAGATGGTTCGGAGGACAGAACAATTTTTAAAAACTCCTAGAAAAATCTGCAGGGGTTCTAAGGCTAAAAGACCACCAGCTCCCACTGGGCATTCTACCTACCATCAAAGTACATAAGCTGTTCCTATTTTTTAAGCTTCATCCTAGAGGATTGGATGCAGTGGGTCTCATCAACATTTGGAGTATCCACTTTCATTCCAACATCACAGGCTGCTGCACAGTATTTTGTCTCAGGTTAGCACACCATACAGTAGAACCTCTGGTCATGAACGTTTCTGAACACGTACAAATTGGGTTACGATCAAAAAGTTTGCCAACATTTTGCATCAGTTCACGACCACATGCTCTGGTGGTGAACAAAAACACTGGCGGCCAGTTTCCCTTCTGGTTCGTACGCACTAATGATTTCCCGTTCTCCGTTTCCCATTTTCTTTTATTTGCGCATACAGGGCCTAACAAAGCAGCTGATGTTGCAAAAGGAGTTACAATGTTAACCAAGCAGAGGCCTCAAGTGCTGGAAGAGGTGGAAAAACTGTGTTAGTGTGGATGAATGAGAAGCAACTTGCAGGGGATAGCGTAAGCGAGGCGATCATATGTGAGAAAGCCAGGAAGATCCATGGTGATTTGCTGAAAAAAAATCCTTCTTTGAGTGGTGAAGGTGAGGAATTTAAAGCCAGTAGAGGATGGTTTGAAAAGCTTTGCAAGAGAAGTGGTATTTAATTTTTTTCCCTGTGCTTAAAACTCATTAAAAAGTGTTTACAGCAAGCGGTTCGTAAGGGTCTAGCTTATGTTATTCA
This sequence comes from Polypterus bichir lapradei, assembly GCA_026402145.1. NCBI lineage: Eukaryota > Metazoa > Chordata > Cladistia > Polypteriformes > Polypteridae > Polypterus > Polypterus bichir. Next base: position 41,349,987 of record JANRMT010062797.1, read on the forward strand.
ATGTTTTTACATTTAGTTTATTATTACACTGTGCATTCTATGATATAATTAACTATTTTTGGGCTTAAAACACTAAAAACAAAAATATTTACATACAGTTTGTACGAGCTGGAACGGATTCATTGTATTTACATACAATTACGTTCAGGTAGCGTCCAGAGTTTTGGAATGAATTACGGTCGTGACCAGAGGTACCACTGTATATAGAATGGACCTTCTTTCTGTTTGCCTTTCAAATTTCAAAGATTTCAAAGATGTACAGTATGTCTCAGATCAATTGAAGATTCAAACTTGATCAATCCATGCTGCATGCGTAAAGCTCACACCCCAGAAGTCTAAAACATATTAATGGGGGGATGAAAATGGATGGATGAAATTTTAGTTAAACATGACATTAAAAAAGGAGTGATGTATTTTCTTGTTGTTTCCTTTTATCTGCCTGTCCATATATCTTAGTAAGAACAGTGTTGCAGCTAAAGACGTGCATGTAGCAAACATGAAGATCAACCTCCTGCAGCTGCATCCTGCTCCCGCGTTTTACTATTTCTCTTTTGGACCTTATGTCTAGGGAGACCAGACACATGAGAAATGCTGCTAATATCTGTAACTGCAGTATATTGCATAGTACAGTATATTATATATGTACAGTATATTGTAGGCAATGAGTTGGACAGTTTGCCATCCATGGCAGAGCGATGGGCGCTGAGCAGTCTCCTGTCAATCATGGAGAATCCATTGCATCCACTGAACAGGATCATCTAAAGACAGAGGAGCAGCTTCAGCGACAGACTGCTGTCACCGTCCTGCTCCACTGACAGACTGAGGAGATCGTTCTTCCCCCACACTATGCGACTCTTCAAATCCACCCTGGGGGGGTAAATGTTAACATTATACAAAATTATTGTCTGTTATACCTGCATTTTTATCACTCTTTAATTTAATATTGTTTTTTATCAGTATACTGCTGCTGGAGTATGTGAATTTCCCCTTGGGATTAATAAAGTATCTATCTACAGTGGTGTGAAAAACTATTTTCCCCCTTCCTGATTTCTTATTCTTTTGCATGTTTGTCACACAAAATGTTTCTGATCATCAAACACATGTAACCATTAGTCAAATATAACACAAGTAAACACAAAATGCAGTTTTTAAATGATGGTTTTTATTATTTAGGGAGAAAAAAAATCCAAACCTACATGGCCCTGTGTGAAAAAGTAATTGCCCCCTTGTTAAAAAATAACCTAACTGTGGTGTATCACACCTGAGTTCAATTTCTGTAGCCACCCCCAGGCCTGATTACTGCCACACCTGTTTCAATCAAGAAATCACTTAAATAGGAGCTGCCTGACACAGAGAAGTAGACCAAAAGCACCTCAAAAGCTAGACATCATGCCAAGATCCAAAGAAATTCAGGAACAAATGAGAACAGAAGTAATTGAGATCTATCAGTCTGGTAAAGGTTATAAAGCCATTTCTAAAGCTTTGGGACTCCAGCGAACCACAGTGAGAGCCATTATCCACAAATGGCAAAAACATGGAACAGTGGTGAACCTTCCTAGGAGTGGCCGGCCAACCAAAATTACCCCAAGAGCACAGAGACGACTCATCCGAGAGGTCACAAAAGACCCCAGGACAACGTCTAAAGAACTGCAGGCCTCACTTGCCTCAATTAAGGTCAGTGTTCA